>OY757922.1:60619113-60704113 GCA_963585895.1 Sepioteuthis lessoniana
TTCCTTCCTCACCCAGTCGGGCGAGTTTTTCACATCGTTGTTAAATGATAGTTTTTCGCTGAATTATGAGGGACATCAACTCTTCTCAGGTCCCCAGGACTTTTCTAAGTATTGTAGCTGATCTTAAGAGTGCTGTGGTCTGGACGGTTTCGGTTCTTCCTCTGATTTCTTATTCCTTCCATTTCTTTTCCAGATTCTAGTGCAAAGGCACCAACAACTGCTGTCACCATCACCTTCATATTCCACAACTTTTTAAACACTATAACACGATTCGAGTATTTGCATATCTTTTCGTTTTCTTTTATTTTCACACAGTGGTCCGCTAAAATAGAAAAATCTATACGATTATTTTTTTTCTTTTTCTTGTCCTTCTAGTCTTCTGTTATGTGTATATCTCAAATTTCCCAGGAATTTTATGCGTCTTATTTAATTGGACAGATTCTGGTTTGTGCATATGCCATTTGTTAGTATGGTCCAATTCTAATTTCTTGCACAATTGCTAGTGGATCACCTTTCCTACCCAGTTATGTCTACTCTTGTATTCCTTTGCGGTATCCGCTTATTATGGGATTAACAGTTTTATTACTGTCTCCGCATAATCTACCCTAGCATTGGGGGGGGGGCATCATCAATGATATAATTAGTCTTTAAGGCATTATTCTGTGCTGCTATTAAAAGAGATTCAGTTTCTATTTTCAGGTTTATCCCTCATAGCTATGTCAGGGTCATCTCTTGGGTAATTTCCTTAGTTTGTCGTCTGAAGTATCCACACAGCTGATTTCTATTCCTATTTTTGTTTTCTAGATTTTTTATTGTTTATCTGTTTGTCCTTCGTCGTCCTTTGCTCTTTTTATATATATTTTTTTGTTAATATTTCTTTAACAGGCTTGTATAATCAGTCTTACTTTGTTTTGTTTTTTTGGATATTCCTCAAGACCATGAATTGTTGTATCTACACAATCCTCTTTCTCTTTCTTTTCTTTACTCATAGAATATGTGTATATATCGTCTCTCTGATGTAAGGCCGTAAGAATTTTCATTAATTTCTTTGTTCTATGATCCATTTCATAGTGTTCCTCTCTTGTTCATTTTAGGAAGGGTCCAGAGTATGTTACAAGAGGGACTTCTCTGTTATTTATTCCTTTGGTTACCTTTCTCTCTCAGAATCAAGTTTCGAGAAATTTTCTTCTTCTCAGTTACTCCTTTCTTGTTTTTCTTTCGTCTCTGTTTGTTTAAGGAATCTGCGGCACCTTGTAAGGAAGACATTTCTGAAAACAATCTGTGCAAAGTCCTGTTACAGCAAGACATTCATAATTGTACCGAGTTTATATCCAGAAAAAAGAATTAATTAAACTAAGCATTACTAATGAGGTTTCTTGGCCATTGTCCAAGCTTAAAATGTTAAGATATTTGCATAGTATTTATTGAAATTATATTATTTAGAGGTATCATCAAGTGGCTTACAAACAATTATTTTTCACATAGAATTTCGGATTTCATTGAATTGCATATCAACCTTAATGGGTTATGTGATGCCAACGACAGCCTTATTGAATAACATTTGTGGTACTATTCAACCCAGAGTTTTGGGAATAAAGGAGGTCATACTTTTCCCGAGGGTCTGAAACTGAATAAAAGTTCACCTTCGGATTAATAGGCATGTGAAAAGTATCCAACTGGATTTCGATCTCGTAGTCCAGCATGTTACCTACTACAACACAGAGACTCGCTTTGATTTTCGAACTTGCCAGAATTATATATCAAGTAATCACTCATTACTTAACTCTGACTGAAACCATATTACCTATTATTGTTTTGGTTAGGTTGTTTGGTTTGTATCTGTTTCTGTTTTTATTTATGCATTTATCTATTTTTTGTTAGATGGCACATAAAACTTCGTGTGTCATTTAATGCCAAAGAAATAATTTTAGTTGAAGAGTTGTGGTACTATTTAACTCATACAGATAATCAGGTTCATACCTTTAACGAAGGTTTTAGTTAAAAAGTGACGGTAATACCGTGACTGGAGTTCGAACTCGTTTACTACTATGTCACCGTCAAGCACGTTAATCACTACATCATAGGGACTCTCCCTAGACAGAGGTGTATAAGTTTGGTTGGATTAGGTTTCATAGCATATCAACCATTGTAGGCTATTTAATGTCAAATCCTGTTAAAATATATATTAAATATATATGAAATTTGAAACTCTTTTGCAGATTACATTCTGAAAAAAAGGCTGAGCTCTTTATTGCTCACAGTTGGATGATTTCAAGTATTGCTCTATAAGAGTCACAATTTAACATTATTCATTTGTTTGCTCAGAGTTTAGTCTATTCCGCCCACACATAGGACCCGATCAGGTGCTACCACTCCAGGTCAGAGTAGACCTGGGAGCGATGGCAATGAAGGGGTATTCTGCATTCCCCATATCTCTACGGCTGATTGTTTAGTGTCATATCAAGGATACTCGTTGGATAGGGCCTACTCCTCAGCTGAGATGCAGTCGGGGTATTCTACAGCCCCAGCCGACTGGGCAGGAATAGCAAAGAAGTAATGAACTCATGCTTACCTTTTATAGCAAACTGAAATATCATTGCTATGACTCTAACTTTTCTTAAACTATTTAATAGCACGATCCTTAGTAACATACGTATATAGGAGGTGTCTCCAAATAGAAATCGATCGTAGAAAAACAATGCATCAGTAAAACCTTCTAAACTAGATGAAATTTGGAGGTTTAATACATCGTTGCCCTTTACTGGTACATTTTTCTCACACCATGTTGCATCTGACACCTTCGAATTATTTTTTAATTTTCCGTTTCATCACATCCAGACAATTTTCTGGGTCCCGCATTGTCTTGAACAAGTTTTAGTCATTACTAGTTCTTTTCTTGGCGCATCATATGATTACACGGTTTATCGTTAATAGCTGGAAATACACAAGATAAATAAAAGTTGCAAATTTAATGTTCTTGGCTAATCAATTATTCCCTTACCATTCCGTTAAAATGACTGTTTTTACATATATATATATATATATATAGATATATAGATATCTGAAATGTCTTGATTTGGATCAACTAAATTTAATATTCGTACTTACGGTACTCAAAACTTGTCCAGTTGGCTGGAGCTGTAGAATACACTCACTGTATCTCAGCAGAGAGTGTCATGGATATGACACTAAACAACCTGATGAGGTGAGGTTCCTGTAGTGTTAGAGCTTTGGGGAATGCGGAGTATCCTCTCGCTGCCATTGCTCCCAGGTCCACTTTGGCCCGGAGTGGTAGCACCGGATAGGGTCCTTTCTATGGATCAAATAGAACTAAACTGTATTCTTATGCTAAACTGAATTGTTTGAAATAGAACTGTTTTGACATTTAACTGTGTGTAAACAAAATCTATGCTTATACTAAACCGAATTGTTTGAATTAGAACTGTTGGACTGAACTGAATAGCTTGAAATTGAAATGTTTTTGACAATTAAACTTTGTACTTATGCTAAATTGAATTGTTTGAAATAGAAATGATTATGCGTATAAAGATGGATTTGGTATTAAATAACCTACAAAGGTTGATATGCCATAAAACCGAAACAACCAACTGAACTCAAACGAAGGTGTGTGCGTAAAAATATTTTACTCATGCGAAATTGGTGGCATCTTATCAGGAAGAGAACAAAGGAAGAATGTACCTGTGTGAAGCCAGTTTACTGCAAGACGTAAGTAATCGTATATAATTTAAATTGAAATCAAAATATTAACAATTATTCATATGGAATTAAATATAACTAAATAAAGTAAAGTTGGCGACCGTAGTCGAGGGTGACCCAAACGCTCCCTTTTCAATACCTACAACAGCGAGGTGTAGGGGGACGCTACTACATTTCAGGATTGCTTCACTTTACCCTTATAGTGCTGAGTGCTAAGCAAGACGGCATCCAATACCAGTTTTTGAGTCTGTGGTATGATTCAACCTGAGATTGAACCCTGGTCTCCTGGACCATTGGTGAACACTACTCATTAGGCCAATGGCCAGGTTTAATATTACTACCTCAGTTTAAGTAACTTTAAAATACAAATTAATTGCATATTATTATGGCCCAGCGGTTAGAGTGTTCGCCAATGGCCCGGGAGACCTGGGTTCAATCCCAGGTCGAGTCATACCAAAGACTTTAAAAATGGAACTTGATACCACCTTGCTTAACACTCAGCATTATAAGGTACGGTTCAAGGGTAAAGTGGAGCAATCCAGGGAATGGAGTAGCGCCCTCCCCTACACCTTGGTGTAGTAGCTATCGAAAAGGGAGCCTTCGGGTCACCCTCGACTATGGTCGCTAACTTTACTTACTTATTATTAGATTTATCTAAAATATATTTGGAATCAAGAAGAAATTTCCAAACAATGATTTTTCCCAAAAACCTTCGGACTTGTCGAACACTTTTAGTTAGCCTGACTCTGACTGTGATGAAATTTACAAGTAAATGGACAGGTTAGATAGGTTTTTCTTTCTTTCTTTTATGGCATGTCACTCCTTGTTCGACTATCTAATGCCGCAGACTGTTTTCTTTTATCTTTGGCCTATAATATGGTTTCAAGTAACAAATAATCAAGTAAAATTCTTAATAATCTGTACACGTTTATAAGGTTTCAAGTATTTCATTATAATATCTATATTTTGCAGGCAATTATATGATTTCAAGTATTCCTATTCTTGTAACCTAAGAAAAGGTTACCAAGGCTGAGTTAGGAAATGAAATGGAAATATTTACATTAGCAAAATAAAACCCTCGCCAACAGCGTAAAAAAGGTACCCACTGCTAGTGGAGACTACTTAGTCAGCATAAATTATCCCCTCTAATAGTATCCAATTTATTTATGGGGAATGGGACAGACCCATTAATGTTCACCGGTAGGGTATATTACACTTATGTAATTCTAGTACCTTGTACAAAATTATTTAGTTTCAAATAATTATTCCCGTTTAATAATGAAAAGGATCATCAGTTTACACAGTTATATGGATTTAAGTATTCTTATCCAATGCTAATAATTTCCGATGACGTTTATTTGACTTATACATTGTGCTCCCACTAAATATCTCTTTCTTTTAAATTGGATCTTATTTAAATTGCAATTTTAACTGAAGATATCTTAGCCTTTATTTGTTTGTTTGCTTGGTTGATTGTTTTACACACAATGCAATTTTTGATTTCACTGGTGTATTACGTTCGGAATCCCACTTTAATTCAAATTTTATACTGCTTCAAATGGTCTACAAATTTTATAATGCATAAATTACAATTTATGCATTATGCAGAATTATATCCAGAATACTTTAAGCAATTGTTTCATTGATAATTATCAATGAAACAATAGCTTAAAGTATACTAGATATAATTCTAAGGATTGACAACGCGGAACGGAGCCGTGAGTTTTATCTTGTTTTCTGAACGACCTATTTTATACTTAAAAATAATAGATAGATAGATAGATTGATAGAACGGCTCATAAGTGTTGATAAATATTTTATACGTGCATATATATACATATATATATATATATGTGTGTGTGTGTGTGTGTGTGTGTGTGTGTGTGTGCATATGAATATATATATTAATTAAGTGCGTAGATAGATAGATAGATAGATAGATAGATCATAAGTGTTGATAACAATACAATCAAATGCTCAATACAATACATATAGAGTATTTACATTTCAAAAGGCACCTTCCCGACCGAACTTGATGACTGTTCACTCATGAAACTCTCGTGGTACTTGGATATTGGATATTTGTATCTTTTAATATTCAACCTATGCTTTTGTTTTCAATATCCGTTTTGATAGTATGAAGTTATCCTAGAAATATTATTATCATACTGGCTGATTTAATTTTGAGAAAAAATCTTTATTTTAATAATAATGCTGCAATTTATAGCAATGTTTATCATTCTATTTAATTTATTTCCTTTTATTGATTGATTTTATTATGTTCAATTTAATTGATATTATTTTTATTTATTATTAAGATTCATTTCATTAATTCATTATTTCACTTTATGTAACTTTATTTTATTTTCAGTTTTATTTTATATTTGTTTCCCTTAATTAATCAGTTAATTTTTACTATTAAACTTTATTATTGTATATTTTTGCTCGTATGATATGTTGATATGTTTTTTGTCTTTTTAGTGTTTTAAGATTGCAGTATCAACGGAGACAGTGCTCGATATCCAAACAGAGCATATATAAGCCATATAATACAGAAATTTAGTACAACATATTGGAATTAGTTATATAAATCTTTAAGCTTCCTCAGAATGAATTTGATGAGTGTAAAAATATTAGTTGCAATATAAAGTAGTTTATTGAAGTTTATAGCGATCTCACTTAGCATACTGCTAACTTTTTAATACATCTTACCATTTCAGCACACACACACACACACAAACACAGCACACACACACACACACACACACACACACACACACATATATATATATATATATATATATATATATATATATATATATAAATGTATATATATTTAAGCATGTTTAATTTAGTGATAAAGATACATTTGTCGATATAATTTTATAAAGATCATTTCAATTATCCTGATAAGTGTCTTGGTTTTACGTTGTAATTAGCAGAAGAATTTACCAAAAGTGTCCCGAGCGCTTTCGAACCTTTCATATGCTATCATCAGGGTATTTTTGCATGTGTAAAGATTGTTTTTTACGCAAACAACCACTGATGATGGCCTATGAAATGTCCGAAGACGTTCGGGACAATTTTGGTAATTCATCTACCAATTACAACATAAAATCAAGACACTTATCAGGAAATTTAAAAGGAGAATTATAAGATTATATAGACAAATCTGTCTTTATCGTTTTATCAAACATGCCTAAATGAAAGACTGCTGCCCAACTACATACCCCATATATACATATATATATATATATATATATATGTATATATATATATATATATATCATCATCATCATGTCGTGCCGCTAGCACGGATATCCCAGACCCTCTCTCGCCACTTCTCCTTATCATTCATCGCCTCCGGCAGGTCTTCAGGGTTACATCCTGTGTCCTCACATAGTTGCTGTATGTAAGTTCGAGCAGGTCGTCCTGCTTTTGCCCGGCCATATGTGGGGGTCCATAGGAGTACATCACTTATGAGCTCGTCCTTGCTTCTCCAGCAGTGTCCCGCGTGTCTGGTTCGTCTAACTTCTATAGTTTTCGTGATGGGGGGCAAGTGTCCGTATAGTTGGTGTCTCGTGGGGTGTTGTCGCCTGGACTTGTTCAATACTGCTCTCAACAATCTTGTGTAATTACCGTCTAGTTTCTTCTCTAGCCGTTTAGTTAGCATCCATGTAGTGCATCCATATAGCAGTATCGATACAACCGCTGCCTGGAAGAAACTGCGTTTCATTTTATCGGTTAGGTCTGATTTCCATATGATCGAGAGCCTATCGATAGCTGTCCATGCCTTCGTCAGTCGTGTGTCGATGTCTTTTTCGGTTGATGAGACGCTACTTCCTAGGTAGGTGAATTTGTCTACTAGTTTCACAGAGGTATATATATATATATATATATATATATATATATATATATATATATATATATATATATATATTACAGTTTAACTTTATAATTCTATAGCTTTGCTTGAATGATATTTTAATTTCTTTTACTTTTTATAGTGTTTTAAGATTGTTGTATCTACAGTGAAAGTACTCGATATCTGTGATAGAACATATATCAACCACATAAAACAGAAATATAATACAACATACTGGAATTGATTTAGGAGGATTCTAAGCATAAAATGGCAGCCTCTAACTCCAGACACCACTGTTCTTGAGGGAGTAAATACATGCAGTATTAACATGCACTTTATAAGCAATCAGATGCTTTGGCCTTGGTACCATTCTAGGACAGGGGATATTAGGTTACCGGAGCAGTTTTTTTTTTTTTCACGGAAAGTTACAAGATTGTAAAGGCCCGAGACATAAAGCTAACGAACGTTTTAAAGATGTCATCAAAAACCTTAAGGCTTTCAGTGTAGATGTTAAAGACTTAGAGCAGATGAGGAAAAATCGATCAGTTTTGAAAAAAGTGATCTTCAACAGTTATATAGCATTTGAAATGCGGACAATCGAACAATCCATCTTGAAGGAAACTCTTCGGAAATATGACTTGACTTTGTTCTCGAACACTTTTCCATCTGAAAATGTTTGCAGCATTTGCAGAGAGAGCTGTAGGTCGAAAATCAGACTTGCAAGTCATCTCGTACCAAAAAAACAATCGCTGGCTGATCCTTCCTCAGTAACCTACAGGTAATTTGTGTTAATTCTGTAACAAAGTATATTATTCAGCAACAAGAATGAAATGCTGTATGAGAGTGCACGGATTTAAAGTCTATTCCTTAGACTCAAATTTTTCTTGTTACATATGCAACAGGGTTTACAAGTCTGGTTTTAGCCAAAGGAACGATACTTACATGATTGAGTTGATGACCTTCTCCTGTTAAGTCACTATATAAAACGGTTATCGTCGTAGGAAAAGGATTCTACAAGATCAGTTCTTTGGAAAGGCGTAAATCTGTCTCTTCTCCTTCAACTATAAATAGTTGGGCAGACTCTTTAATCCAGGAAAGGCAATCAATTTAAAAGAAGGAAAAATCTTGAATTCAAAATCTGATCAGTGCTGTTCGGAGAATGTGTGGGAAAAAGTTGAAAAATTATTCTATCATCAGAATATATATATATATGTGTGTGTGTGAGTGTGTGTGGAGGCATACATGGTAGTATAATGGACACGGCGACACGAGTTCAAATACTGGACGTAACTGTTTACATTTCACATTGCGCTAATACCGTTGGGAAAATTAGGGATGAAATTAGTCTCCCTCCAGCTATTTTTTATTCTAGGTCGGATTAGCTCTTTAATCTTAGTTTGACCACCAGTCTGGGAGAATGAAAACTCAATGAATTCAATCCTGTAAAACTCCACTTAAAAACAAATTTCGGGAAAAATTAAAAAGATATATATATATATATATATATATATATATATATATATATATATATATATATATATATATTATCTAGATATATAGTGTTATTTTATCTTATATATACTTATAAGTTTTTAAATGTTTTCGACATATATATATATATATATATATATGGGGGGGTGTTACGAGTCGAGAATATTAATGAAAGCAACCCAAGTAATATCACACAGACTAGCTTCTTAATTCCCGAGAGATCAACCAGAACACAGAAAATAAAATAAAGAGACAAATCCATGAAGCAACAAAATGACGCGACCAACGTAATAATTGAACAACTTTATTGCTAACCGTTGAACAAACACAAAACTACTGGTTAGCAATCATAGCAAGCAACGAAATATTAATTGGTGTAAAATGGAATGGTGAATGGATTGGTTAAAAGGTTTTAGATATTTTTTATACAAACAAATGAGAAGAGAGAAGGAGGTACATAGGTAGTTTATACGTAGCTCTCTGAGGTTATAAGAACTCTAACTACTATTCTTGTGATACCTGCAATGTTCATAACAAATGATTTCAGATGCTCGTCAGTCCTTCAGATGTTATTAAGGGCTAGCAAAAAGTTTATTAGTTCATAGTGTTTGTTCTGTTTCTTCTCTTATGGCCAATATGATAACATCTACATTTTAAAGAGTTGTTCTCTTGCGAAGTCTTTCAAAAGATTTCGTCATCTTATGGAGCGAATCTCTTGGCTTGGTTAACCAGATAAAAATACATCCGCTTCCTTGCGAGTATTTTATATGACTAACTTGTTTGTCGGTTCATAATCTTGGCGCGAACAATCTCATTTGATCACATGTTCGTAGCATCTTTAAATCACGCAACATCTGCAAAATATCGGTCAAACCTACTGATTGACCCAACTCGGAAGTCGGTCTTCAAATGGAGGAGAGTATTCGTCACAGAATTAAAAAAAAGTTTATTGACCGGCAAGAAAATATTTAATTAGCTGATGTTTTTAATGAAAATGTATAAGTATTTAAAAAAAAACGCCAGTAAAACGAAAACCTGGATAACAGAATGTCTGGAAATATTCAAAATATTAATGTTACTTATTAACTTCTTCACGAAAGTTACGGAATACTAGAAAGTAAAGTTAAAAGCAGGAGGAGTAACTCTTATTTAAATTCAAATCCAAATCGGTATCTTTCAAGGAGACTTACACACGTCGCTATTATTTGTTATAGCAATGATACAACCTAATTACATAGAAAGAAAATACACCGAAGGCTACAAATTTACAAAGCCTCAGGAAAACATAGAACAAGAAATATCTAGATGATATTTATTCCTTTTCTAAGAAGGAAAAAAACTAGGATGCCTTAAATAAACTATAAATATATACAGTCAGGATATAAGAACGGAATTTCAGATTGAAAATGTTATAGACTTGTAATGAAAGAAGGAAAAATAGAAATAACGGATTGAATAGAACTGGCTAATCAGAAACGCATGAGAAGATTTGGGGAAAAAAGAGTACAAATTCCTACGAATGTTAAAAGCCGGCACTATCAAACAAACAGAGATGAAAGAAAAAGTTAGGAAAAAATAGGAAGGATAAGAAAATTTCTTGAAACCAAACCCTCCGGCAGAAAATTTCATCAAAGGAATAAACACCAAATCAGTACCCCGTGTAATATACACAGGACCCTTCCTAAAATCGATACGAGGCGAACTCAGAGAGACCATAGGGTAAGGAAAATGACGGCAACAAAAATGGCATAGAAAAACTATGTGTCAAGAAAAGGAGAAAAATGACTCGCCAGCAATAAGGACTGCGTTGTTGTAAAAATTCATGGTTTCGAGGAATATGCAAAAAAGGGCAAAGCAATTCTAATTACAGCAATTAAAAGCAACTATCTAAAACAGTAAAACAAGAAAATCTCGAAAGCAAAAATAGAAAGAAAAACAACAATAGAAAACAAACTAAGCAAATTGCACGTGGGATGACGTGGACATGGCTTAGAAGATGAAACTTCGAAAGAGAGATGCAATCTGTTTTGATAATTGTACCAAATAATGTAATGAGAAAATTCAAAAGCTTATTCTAATCGATCTACATTTTCCTTTTTAAGTAGAGGAAGTATATTGTGAATAAGACCTCATAAGATCAAAATGGCTGTCTAGTGTTTCCGTATGTGGGCGCGTAAGTATTCGACAGATTTTCTGGTCATAGTATGAATTACCATGACCAGAAAATCCGTCGAATGCTTACGCACCACATACGGAAACATTAGACAGTCATTTCGACCGTATGAGGTGTATACCGTGATCTCTACTACTGGAGATCGAACCAGCGACCACAGATTGCAGAGCCGAAACTCTACAACTGAACCATCAACCCATATCACACACGAGTGAAGCCAAATTAACTAGGTTAATCATGACTAGTTAATTTGGCGTCACTTGCGTGCGATATGAACTAGTGGCTCAGAGTTTCGGTTCAGCAATCTGAAGCAATCTGAAGTCGCTGGCTCGATCCCCCACTAGTGGGGATCATGGTGTACTCAGCTGATTAGACCTAAAGAGTTCAAAAGATTTGTCCAGTGTAACAGCATGTAAGTGTTTGCCGTATTTTCTGAACATGGTAATTCAATTCACATTTTTCTAGTCGATTATGACTGTTTTTATCGTCCTATTTTTTATTGAGAATTTCTTCATATGAATAAACAACTTGACTTTTCATTCTCTTTTCGATATTCAACGAAGACTTGCTGGTTAGCCAATGCATTAAAGTGGCCGATATATTCTCCAAAAAAAACAAATGATATTCATGAAGAAGAACGTTAAGTACAAGGAAATTATGAAAAAACTACAAATGAAGAAAAAAGTTTAGGTCTTTTAATGACCTCCGACATTGGCAAAATTTAGTCCTTTTCAATCAAGATAAAAAGAAAAGTATTATGATTATTTAAATTTTTATTGTGCTGATGGCAAGAATCAGACATAGTTTGCTGGCTTCAAAAATGCTTTTGGTTTTGGTTTGTTTTTTTGGCTAATGCCAAATCCACTCTTATTCATATAAATAGTTCTATTTCAAACAATACAGTTTAGCATAATATACAGTTTAAAATGTCAAAAACACTTCTATTTCAAACAATTCAGTTTAGCATAAGTACGCAGTTTATTTCTATTTAAGCCATACATAGGATCCTATCAGATGGCAAGGAAGGGATACTCCAACATTCTCAACATGAGATTGTTTAGAATTATATCAGGACACCCATTGGTAGGGGGGTCTTACCCCTTTGCAGAGATGCAATCGGTTAATTCAACCGACTTGATAAAAATATTTTTTGAATATTCTGTTAAAGAAAGGCCAGGAGCAGACGATATCCAGTAGAAGCTATAAAGAATGCAGACTACGCAAATGATCTAGCCCTTCTCGCAAATACACATAATCAAGTTGAATTTCTACTGAATTGCCTTTAGCTGGATCTAGAGGCTCTAGGCGAGTTCAGATGAAACAGAGTCTATGCGTTTTAATCTAATGGTGTTATGTCTGGATTAAACGATAACCTTAAAAAATTAATAGACCACTTCATAAACCTAGGTAGCAATATCTCATCCTCTGAAAGTGATGTAAACATATGCACAGGTAAGGAATAACGATAGTACAGTTATCTGGTTATCATCGTAGACACGGCAACTTAAGTTCAAATTCTTGCCGTGGCTGTTTGCATTTTATATAATATCGTTGAGAAAGGTAAACATCCAACTATTTTTCCAACGGCAGGGGGAAAACTGTAGGGTAGACCGGGTCCTTTAACCTTGGTGTGGCAACCCGTCTAAAAAGAAAATGCTGAATTCAGACCGATTAGATTCCGCTTAAAAAATTGACTTTGTGTTATACTAATGCAAAGGGGTTGATAAGTATATATATATATACATATATATATTGCCGGAGAAGGGGTAAAGTGATTGAAGAAAACTCCGATCAACAAATTCATCAATTTTATTTCTTTAAATTGAGGGAAAATAGACGGTACAAAGTCTTTTCTTGTAACAAAGTTAGTAATAGTCAGAGCGTAGACGCTTTTAAATAGATAATAGATAAGATTTTGTAAATGAAGTATAGTAGTAATTGTTAGCTTAAAATGAAGGGATGTATTTTGTATGTGCATTAAATCTTTGTTTAGGAATGCCATAATGAAAAAAAATGTATTTATACCTTAATGTATATATGGCTGCCGCTGATAATTTTATCAGCAGGAGACAGATGAATATTTATAACACAATAAAAATGTAAACAAACATTCATTCAATTTAAGAAAAATTAAATGAAATTGAAATTAAATCTATTCTTGAAAAAAAAAATGTAGATCTTCACTTAAAAAAGATAAATCAAAAGTTTGTGTAAATATGATGATTCATACTTACTGAAATAATATTTATTTCTTCGCTTATATATACTATTCAGGTGGACTCGAAATTAGATTTTTAAAAAGTTGATTTATCTATGAATGTAATTGGTTTGGAAATTTTATTTTTAATATTTTTGGTGGGAAAAGATTTCTAAAATTATTTTGGGTTTTAATCTTTAGAATTTTTCGCAACAAGTAAATATTATCATTTGCGAAGTATCCCGAAATTCTAAAACTTGTACAAATCCGTCGATTGGTCAATAAATGTAAAAATACAAATACAAAAATTACAGCTTCTGGTGTTTTATATTGACCTCCGACCCAGCCGGGCTGTCAAAATAGGAAATGCACCAGTGTAAATAACAGGTGCATCCGGTCGAGGAATATCAGAATATAACCTTGACCGTGGACGGGTTGAATGAGTGCGATTTGTGACGCTCACAAGAAGAAGGTAGGCGATGAACAATTATATAACTCGATGCACAGGAAGTTCAAGCAGTTGGTGAGAATATGCTGGAATGAAGAACATGTCCCAGAGAGGCTGATCCCCAGGCCCCCGGTTGAGCAGCTCAGGAGAACGAGAAAGACACACTGCTATGTCCGGAGGAGCTGGGGAGGTCAATATGTTGCAGTTCTGTTCCGTCTCCAACTCCCTCTCACAGTAAAACCTTTGAGTAACCCTTTCGAACCCTTTCAAATAAAGTGAGAGGTATATTTTTCTAAAGAACTGTGTCGCTCATCTTTATTGTGTCGTCGTTGTGATTCTGCATCCATATGTGTTTGTATAGTTGATCATGGCTATACAACACTGGAGTCGATTTTTTTATTACAGAAATTTACTCTTTTTTTCTGTATTAAAGTCAATTAACGAAAATTCTTCCAAGCTTTAGCCGTGTTAGTACTAGTTACACATTCTAAAATGTCTGGAGAAAAATGACAACTTTACAAGAATGCTGACTGTTATATCGAACCAATTCTTGATGCAGCACTCCACAAAGCAGTAACAGTACGACTGCATATCTCCCACGTCACAAACTATCCAAGTAAAACGTACAAGATGTATTGAACACAGTTAGGAAAAGAAAGGATGGACTCATAAGAAAAGAGAGACCAATGAAGGCTCTTTAGACGAATATACGTGGGTCATTTAATAAACATAGGAATGTTTTTCATGAAAAACGAAAACGAATTTTTTTCAATTTTTTTTCTATAAACTCTGTATTGTTTGGAATCAGTTCATAATAAAAAATTAAATCTCACAAAAATATTTTTGAGGATATTCAAATTGCTGGCTAATCAAATAAATTCTCCAAGGCTTGAACGGAGGTCTGCCATTAAGTTTTTTTGACAAAGAAGTGCAAACTATGTGAAATTTACAGAAGAATGTATGATTTATATGAAGAAGTGTATTTTAGTCAAAGACTTGTTTACAAATTGCCTAAACATTTTTTGCCAGAACAAGAATCGAAAAGACAGTCCATGGAACGAAAATACACTGAATCTCTCGAAAGTAAAAGTATTCGGCCGCAGTCTTCTGGGACATGAAATGACCCATCACGATCGATCTTCTTAAAAAAAGGTGCAACTGTAAACAACACTTCGTATTGTCAACTGCTTCGGCAAAATTTACCTTATTTATTGAGTGACCCTGGTTAGTTGGTTGGTTGGTTGGTTGGTTGGTTGGTTGGTTGTATTTACGGCCTTTCAACCCTTGTAGACTATTTAATGCCAAATGTTGTTCATAAATATCTATCAAATATATATTATTTGTAAGCGAATAGAAATGGAACAATTTTTAAACGAGACAGAGCTCATTTGTTTAAACACAATTAAATTGTTTCAAGTATTACCCTGGTCGATTTATACCAAAGGCTTTAAAAATGGTACTTGATGCCTCCTTGCTTAACAATCAGTATTATAAGGTATGGATCGTGGGTAAAGTGGAGCAATCCAGGGAAAGGAGTTGCGCCTCCCCCTACACTTTGGTGTAGTAGCTATCGAAAAGAGAGCCTCCGGGTCACCCCTCGACTACGGTCGCCAACTTTACTTATTTACTTATTTACACTAATAGTTTTATTTGCCCACAGTTAAATGGTTTCGTGTATTGGTATTATACACTGGCAATCATATCGAACATTATCATTCGTTGGCACACAATTGGTTCCAAGTATTGCGATGTAATACTAATAATTCAATTTAACAGTTATTTGTTTGCATACAATTAAAAAGTTTCAACTATAGTAAATAATTGAATAGTCCTGTTTAGCCCACAGATGGGACCCTAACTAGTAACACTTCTCCGGGTCAGTGATGACAATAAAGAATTACGCAACATTCTCCAAAGCTCTGGGATTGGAATCTCTCTTTCAGATGTTTTGCATCATATTAGGATATTTGTTAGGGTTGTCTTACCCTCTGCAGGGATGCAGTTAGTTTATTCCTCAGCCCTTGCTGACTGAGCTTGAACGACCCTCGTGAAAGATGATTTGGACATAGTTAGAACGCATTACAAGAAAACAGCAGGTGTGTAAATAATATTATTGAATTTTGTCATGATAAATGAAGGACATGTTTATTTCAGTAAGCTCGTGTCCTTAATGCGATAAACACAAACCCAAAGCTAATTCAATATTTATTAGAACGACAGAAACGAATATTTTCCCCATGATATTGTCTTCTGCTAGTTTTTATTCATGTATACATTTGGTGGGGGTTTATCTACGAAGAGATACACCCCCATAAAAAAATGGCATTCCCTGGATGGAGTTGAGATAATGGTCGTAGGTGCAGAATATTGAATAGGTGACCCGAACTGAATTCCAGGTTGAAGCGGTTTGTATTCACTTTGCACTAACTTCCTAAGGAGGCATGAATCTATTTTTTGTCTTTTACGCAATGATCGATTGATTTTAACATTTTAATGTGTCTGAAGTTATTCAATGCCTTGAGGTTAGGGAATAACATTCATTGTTCGTTGATACTTACTTTTTTGCGAAGTTGTTTTTTGGAACTCTTTTATACGTATCGTCATTTCGTATAGGAATAATCTTTAAACTGATCTACTTGACCCATTGATGGTACCAAAACAGGTACTGCCACTATGAGTCAGAGTGGAACTGAGAGTAATGGCAATGAAGGAGTACTAAGCACTCCCTAGATATCCAGAACAGGAGTCATACCATTAGATGAAGTTTTGTGTCATACTCAGGACATCCTGGCCCAGTTGGCAGGGGCTACAGAATACACCGACTGCATCTCTGCAGAGGAGCAAAACTCCCCTAACGAGTGTCCTGGATATGACACTAAACAATCTGATGGACGGTGAGGCTCCCATAATACTGGAACTTTGGGGAAGGAAATTACTCCTTTATTGCCATTGTTCCCAGGTCTACTCTGGCCCGGAGTGGTAGCACCTGATAGGGTCCTATCTATGGGTCAAATAGAAGTAAACTGTGTAATTATGCTAAACTGAGTTCTTAGAAATAAATCTGTTTTTGACATTTAAACTGTGTACTTGTGCTTAACCGAATTGTTTTAAATAGGACTGTTTTGATATTTAAACAACGTACTTATGCAAAACTGAATTTCTTAAAATAGAACTGTTTTTGACATTTAACTGTGTGTAAACAAAAAACTTTACTTATTCTAAACTCTATTATTTGGAACAGAACTGTTTATATGTATAAAAATGGATCAGGCACTAAATAACCAACAATGGTTGACATGTCATAAACCAAACCAAATCAAACCAATCAGGACTTACCTTTTTGGGAGTGGATCTTAATCCTCTGCAGGGGATGCAGTCAGCGAATTCTTAGCCCCACCAACTGTACTAGTTGCACCTCCTGAACTCTAAAGAAATGTCTGGAGAAAAATGGAAACTTCAAAAGGATGCCGACTATCTTATCAAACCAATACTGGATGCAGCACTCCACAAAAGAGTAGCTGTAAACCACGTATATCCCACCTCACAAATTATCCAAGTAAAACGTGCAAGACGTACTGAACACTTTTAGAAAAAAAAGATGAACTCATAAGGGATGTTTTATTGTAGACTTCATACTGATGTCAATATTTTTCATTTATTTACTTAACACCGTGAAAAGCGTGTTGCCTCTTGGGCAATTAATGCTAAAGACACCCTTGTAGAAGCACATGAGCGACACTATTTAACCCCTAGCTGGAGTAATACTTGGGGTTCACACTTTTTCAAAAGGTATAATTCATTTTAGTATTCATTCTATGCATACATATCGGACTATTATCTTTATCTTCTTTGTTATATTCCCAGCATTTTGGCTGCAGCTATCTCCGGCCTTCTTCTTAGTCAGTAACCTTCAGAAAGAAAAGTGAAATTACAAAGTTAAAATGACTAAAAAGTGGGGACGAATTTATTGAAACGAGAACCGTATATTCCTGTTAAATAAAGGGTTACCTGAGGATTACTGACTATGACAAAGCAAACTAGGAAAGAGCCAGAGGGTACATCGGCCAAACATAATGTGCATTGCAACCATGAAGCCGCAATTGTAGAAATAATAAAAATTCTTCGTCTCAGAATGGGGCTGCTGAGAATGTCATGTCTATGTTCTCTCAACGGAAACCGTACACACATACGCACACGCATAATATATATATATATATATATAGTATATATATATATATATATATATATATATATATATATATATATATATACTCGTTCCTCTGAAACGAACAGTATACGATACAGAGTCATTTTCCTTTTAAGCAGACAACAGATTTAAATTTAGAGCTTTCCTTCTCCTGAACTGGTTGTCATTTTAAAGCTAAAGAATATACTATTTAGGCATAGTTGAATGGAAAACAATGAATTCATATCTTTCCTTAGGGCATTAGCGCGAAGTAAAACCAAAGTAAAATACAGCCAGATTTTAAACTCTGGTTGCTGGTTCCATTTCTTACTACGATAAACTTTACGCTTAGCACGACTCAATATATATATATATGTGTGTGTGTGTGTGTTGGTGGGTCGGTTGATATGTTTGGCTTCTTTGTTCAATGGCATATCAACCTTTGTGAGTTATTTAATGTCAAAACCATCCTTTTAGAACAACATTGATATTATTTAAACTATGGCGAGAGGGATAAAAGGGCTCATAACTTTTTCGAGGGTATTAGTCCGAAAGTAAACGTAATACCACGACTGGAGGTCGAACTCACTAGCCACATTGTCACAGTCCAATATTCTAGCAATTAATGCCACGGAACCCCCCTCCCGTTTATGTGAATTGTTCGGAGTGCATTAATATATGGTGAAATATATACCAGATGTATCTGCTTGATAAAAACAAATATTATGAACAAATTGTTTTTATTAATTAAAATTTGTTATCGCAAAAGTTCAGACAACTTTTATTAAAAATAAAATCAGTGATATGCCCGTAAGACTAACTTTATATCTAAGTATACAATCCTCCGTTAAATAAAATGTCTCCTGTCAGAGAACAGACGATGTTTTGATGATGAAACTATCCCAAAGCAATATTGCTTATCATGTTGAGTAAATAGGCCATTCTTATAATATTTCTAAACTACATCAGCAAAATTATTATTCTTTGACTTTCTTTGATTTCATTTGACTTTCTCGTCCAGTATCAATATCGATAGTTGGATGAATGTTTTTTATTTGCTGAAATATCTTCTGTCGTTACAAATTTAAACACGTAAGTCTTTCACCTTAATTTGCCTTTTTTTTCATCGCAACTGCTAAATCGTCAGTCTACGACTATCTGTGAGCCCTGCCGGCTGGGATTAGTGTGCAACAACTGTATACCCAACAAAAGAGTAAGACACTCCACGCACCAAAGAGTTGTCCTGGATATAGTCCCAAGTTACATCTGGTGATGAGTCTCCAGTTCTACTGATCTGAGGAGTAGCATTAAGACTAATGGCGTAACATATTCTTTGTACTCCCAGCATTTTAAGTGAACACACACACACACACACACACACACACACACACACACACACACACACACACGCACGCACGCACACGCACACATACATGCATATATACATATATATATATGTATATATAAGTTCCTGTTCACTTAGTAAGATACAATGCCAGGCACAATAATCCCTCGGGTTTCAAACGTAATTTTAAAAAAGCCAACATATTGTTCGTTTCATTTTCGTGACACACTTCCTCAAATACATTTCTATTAGCTGAACTTAAAATCAGAGATAAGCATGAACTGAATGTTTTGTAGGTGTTCAAGGTTAAAATAGATTAACTCAATGAGAGTTGCCAACAACGGCAAAAAAATTATAGTAACACAAATAGTCATGAAATTAAACGTTTTTAATTCGTTTACAATTCGATTTTAATCTTAAGAATAATATATATATATATATATATATATATATATATATATATATATATATATATATATATATATATATATATATATATATATATTGCAGAGACAAAATATTCTAGCCGTGCTGATAGATCAATAAATTGACAGGAAGAAATTAAGATAAATAGATAGATAGATATTAACATAATGAGCTAGAAATCTAGATTGATAGAAAGCGTGGTTTCATATATTCAAAGAATATGGAGAATGTTCCATAATTGGATATGAAATCAAACGGAAGCAATTTCTACACGTGCAAAAAGCCTGAAATCATTTATTGACGTTAAATGGAAAGAAATTAGATAAACAGCTATCTACAGCCGTCATGCACTTTTCGTTGACGCTTTCTGCTTATTTTCTTTCCCAATCATCTTATTTTCAGTCGTGCTTTATTCACCGCCATTTTAGTTGTTTGCAGCACTTTTTTTCGCCATTTTTTTCAAAAGTGACGCACGGTCTACGAGACTGTCATTTAATAGACAAAATGGCGACTGAAACTCAATATTTACTTACTCGTTCGAGACAATAACCTCGTAACATCTCTTTTTCCGTTTATATATCTCCATAATTGTTATTTTCGGACTCATTATTTCAATCAATAGATAAAAATTATGCATGTTTTCCAATTAATTAAGAATTACTTACATGTTACAACAAACTATGTATGCTGATGTTTGTGTAAACGCAATTCATTATCTATATCTGATTAGAATGAGATAGATAGATAGATAGACTGATAGATAGATAGATAGATAGATAGAATGCAGTTGGTTTGAAAGGTTGATTTTACTGCAAGTCAACCTTTGTCAGTCATAGTATAATGTTCTCCAATTATATACGGTATAAAAATGTATCTTCACTTTCATTTGGAACATATAAACACTTTAAATTTAGTTGCAATATAATTTTAAGAGCCAATGTATAAACGTAGTTCAAAATTATTTGAAATATCTTCTCAAACAGATCATAAGGTTGACATATTGACATATATTATCACACTGGTTCAGAGTGGACTTGGGAGTAACGACAACGAAGGAATCATTCTGCACTCCCTCGTACAGGTGCAATTTTGGGTTCTACCCAAGACATTCAAGAAAGGAATATATCTAAATATAAAAATTGCTTTTAGTTTTATGCTGATGCAATACATATATATATATATATATATATATATATATATATATATATATATATATATATATGCTTTAAAAATAGATTTCTCTAGAGAACATCTGTATATTTTATGAGCAGCAAAATAATTATATAGCCGAGGCACATTTGTGACAATGTCACCTGCATCCGATAATAGCGTCAACGTATTTTTGTGTGGGTGCGTTATATATATATATATATATATATATATATATATATATATGTATATGTATATATATTGCCCATGGAATAAAGATGACTACTCATTTTCTCAATTTTCTTAATATGTACAAACTAATAACAATGGATTATTCACTTATCTAAGACGTTTATAGGCTTTCTATAAATTTTTGCTGATTTTCAAACAAATTGTGTTCCTCATCAAAAAAAAGTGATTTCACAGTTGATTTAAAATAATCTTTCTGGATTTTTCTAGATATCTATACTGCATGTGAATGATTTTCCTTGTCCGTTTTCTCTGTGCGTTTCAGGAATTGGTTAAAGTTTGGTGCTAAAAATAGAAACATCTGCAATTTTGGGGGGGTTCCAATTTACCATTCTAAGTTTCGTTCAGAAAGAAGAGTCATAGCTGAACATTTTTGTTATGGCAACACACGAACACTTCTTATAAAACAAGAAAAACAAATTCTGATTTCTGGATTAATTTCTGTGCAATAAGCCCATACAAAAGAGAAAGGGGTGTGACATATTTAGCAATAAACAAAACAGAGACCTCAATAGTCATAAAGTATCCAAAAAAGAAAGGTATGATCCCCAAAGAAACTTGAAAACATGATGCAGATACTTGCCAAAGGACTGCTCTTTTTATGCGACTATAATGAAGTGGGCTGCAAAATTCAAGCGGGATAGAGACAGCACAGATGACTAAAAAAACTCTGAATCAGTTGATACCCATCATCGTGTGATTTTGGATTACAGACGTCTTACTGTCCAGCAGATAGCTCAGTCCATTGGCTTAGTTCTGGTTTGATCCACACTATTTTTATCTTAGATCTTGGGGATCTACAGTCAACAAAATGAGTCCTAAGAATGCTAACGTCAGAGCACAAACTTAAAACGGTTGACATTTCAAGGACATTTCTGACTCGCTTCCTGGCTAACCCTAAGAATTTCCATCACAGATTAGTATCTGAAGATGTAACCTGGATTCATGACTGAACTTGAATCAAAGATTCAAAGAAAACAGTCGAAAAATTCTGATTCTCTAACGTCGAAGAAGTTCAAGCGGACAGCATTTGTTTTAAGGTCATGACCTGTTTTTGAAGATTCTGGCAGCGTAATAATGATGTTCTAACTGGAAAAGGAAAAAATCTTAACGGCTGGTACTATGCATCAAAATTAAAACAACTGAAGAAATTAATCATGTCGAAATGTAGAGGGATGCTGAGAGAAGGTGAGCTCTAACACCAGGATAACGCATCCATTCACATAACTCAGGTTGCAGTTGCTGAAGCAGACAACTGTGACTTTGAATTAATTACCCCATCATTCATAAACAAACATAGCTCCATCTGATTTCTTCCTATTTCCTAAACTCAAGCATCACCTTCGTGGTCGCCATTTTGAAAACAATGATGACATGATATGTGCTGTGAATTGTGCTTTTGGAGAATCAGGATGCTACTCTCATCTTGGATCGTAATGCATGAGTTTCGTTGGATCAAGTGTAATGACAATAAGGGAGACTACATTAAAGAATAATGAAAAACTGAATTGTTTCGCTGGCTATTTCTGAGCGAGTAGTTTCACCTTTATGAAAATATTGTATAGATCGACCCTTGATTTATGGTCAGAAAGCTATTATTGAATAGAATAATTTTTTAATCACAGAGTTGCACATAAATCCTTCAATGATGTTTGAATTTCCACCTTATAAAAATATTACTCGTGTATTGGTCGACCCTTGATTTATAATTTATAAGAGTAATTTATTAAATAAAAGGTTATCCTTCTTCCTTTATGTCTGAATCCAAATTTATAAAAGTATTACTCATGTATAGGTCGACCTCGATTTATGACCACAAGATCATTAATTTCAAAAGATTCATAATTGAAGTCAAGTGTTGCTTGGTTCTTCCAATTTTATTTGAATTTCAACTTTGCACAACTATTTCTCATGTATAAGTCGATGCCATGAATTAGGTTTTAAAAATCTGACCTATAAACCAGTATGTACATTGTATATAATGAGATAAACTTAGTGCATGGCAAATTTCTTGGTGAATTACTGACACGAGCATTTGGAATATTTCATCTTATATATATGGCCAGAGCATGATGGAACAGAAACGATTCGATACCTCCATTTGCTTTTCTGCGCATTTAAATCGCGACAATTTTTGTTATTCTATGGCATTAACAGCGCGAGAAGTCCGTGTGTGTGTGTGTGCGTGTGTATGTGAGTGTGTGTGTGTGTGTGTGTGTGTGTGTGTGTGTGTGTGTGTGTGTGTGTGTGGTATCCTATGAGCCCATTGAGAGAAAAAAGAGTAAAAAGCAAAAGGAAAGCTTTTATATACGAAACTTTCTCAATATGTCCGCCATTATTCTCAGCGTGTAAATGCTGACACTTTCTGCTGTCAACTAATGCTGTGCGTCTAATGACGTTAGGACTAATGGCATTACATCACTCAATAATGTCTTTACGTTAATGTCTTATATTCTTTGTATTCCCTACCTTTTAAAGGTTCACAAGAGCATGTATATATATATATATACATATATATATATATATATATATACTTCATTGCGTGATATCCGGAATTCTTGTTTCATTCCACTGGTCCTCTTCCAAGATGGTGGGGCTTAAAAAACAAATGTCCTAGGTATGATACTAAAAATCATCTGATAGTGAGGCTCCATTATTTGAGATCTGAGTGAGGAATATCCCTTCATTGCCATTACTCTCAGGTCCACTGCGACCCACCGAGGTAGTAATTGTTAGAGCCCCATCTACGGTCTACCTGTTTGAAAATTATTTGTATAAGATAGGGATACTTGAAGCTATGTAACTGCAAATTAGATGCTTAAAACATAGTTCTTTTGATATGCCATTAAAAAAAAGAACTCTAATCAAAGTTACTTGATGGTATAAATGTTTACAAAGAATAATCATAAGGTAATTGAAATTATATAAACTGTCAGGAAACAAATATCTATTATTTAATGCAAATAAATAATTGAAGCCATATTATTTATTTATATTCAAAAGTACTCAAAGCCATTTAACCGTGTGTAATTTTTTTATAGATCGGAATACTTGATAACATATTGTTGTGTGCAAAGTATTTGTTTTAAGAATAGTTTTCATGAAGTCATAATTGTTTACGATGGATTATTTTACTCATTTGAGAGTTTTTTCCTACCACCGTTAGGTGACAGTTTTCAACTGGAGTCTTAGTGACAGCAAGTCTCCTTAAATCTTCACGACTCTTCTTAGACAACTTTTCGCTCTAAAAAAAAAACTGTAGTTTGGATGTACTCCACTTGTCCTATAATTTTCAAGTCCTCTGATCCTTGTACCAACCCTTTGGTGACTGTACCGAGCGCACAAATTATAATTGGTATCACCGTCACTTTCATATTCCATCATTTTCTCAGTTCTCTCGTTAAGTCCAGGTGTTTATCTTTCTTTTTGCCTTCCTTCAGTTTTACCTTCTGCCCATTATTATTATCATTATCATTATTTACTTGAAACAACACAGCCGGTTACAAACAAATTATTATTAGTAAATAGAAGTTATTACTTGAAGCTACATCTGGCCCAATCGGCTGAGGCTGCAGAATACACCGACTGCATCTCTGCAGAGGTGTAAGACTCCCCAAACGGATATGACACTAAACAATCAGATGATAAGGCTTCAGTAATGCTGAAGCTTTGAGAAATGCAAAGTATCCCTTGATTGCCATCACACCCAGGTCCACTATGGCCCAGAGTGGTTTCACCTGATGGGGCCTATCTATGGGTTAAATAGAACGGTCTGTCATTTAAACTGTGCACTATATCCTCACTATAATATATTTTAGTGTCATATACAAGACATTTGTTCGGGAGGGGGGGTCTTACTATTTTACAAGAGAATTAGTCCCTCTATTCTTCAGCCCAACAGACCGGACTATTGTCACCGTTCACCAAAACTGTGTATTATATTATAAAAGAACAAGTCTGGTTTTATTCAATTAATTTTGGAATCTCTCGGAACGTTTGAACATACAGCTGATTTTTCATCGTTGTCGCAACCAGAGAAGGGCATTGGCTATGAACTGGGTTAATATCCATGGTTTTATTTCCTTAAACGTACATTGATGAATATCAGTTGGTACCATTATCTTGCTTGAGAGAAATCAATATCACAGCTCTGCTTTCATCCAAGACTGCCTCTCAGCTGTGACGCATAAGAAAGCAAAATAAATGATGGGTCATTACTGGGCACAATCAACTCTACAGCTATATTAGCACATGTTTTTTATTACCCAACTTTGTGTCGAAAAATACGAATATTAATGTCTCTACCGTCGATATCCACCTGTGAGCGGCTTACCAGTTCAGTTAAAGATATGAACTGTTGGTCTACCTACGCAGTTGATTCGTAGAGAAGGTTTGTGTAGAATCAGGCACACTTTTTGGATGAGGAGGTAACAGAAGAATGGTGCATCAAGATTCCACAGATTCTCCGTAAAACACTCTTCAGATTTTGAATTCAAACTTGAATTCTCTTTGACCGGTTGCTCTACCAAAGCTAGAGAGGCCAATCTATCCGAATATTCAACCCATAAAAGAGGATTAGGTGCTTAGCTATTTACCCCTAATAACAGGGACCAATCCGAGTATGATTTGTAGATCTTTTTTTTTTTTTGCTCTGTGTGTATATGTGTATATGTGCTTACAACGAATAAATATTTGAAATTTTCATAGATTAATAGATTGATATTCTTCAATAGATAGATTGATAAATATGAACAAACTATGAATGATAGATAGATAGATAGATAGATCGGCGGACAAGCCTAAAATACTGTTTTACTCAAGAGATTGTTGGCATAAAAATAAAACTTTGTTACCTTCAAATGGACTATTCCAAGAAATTGCGTGACCTTTGGCGGGAAAGAAAATTTATTAAATTGAGATTTTGTTGCTAATGGCGTCTAAGCAAATTTTCCTGTCCGCCCCTTTGTTTCATTTTATTTGTTTTTTATTAACACACACGTGCAGACAGATAGACACACAAACCCACACACACACACACACACACACACACACACACACACATATATATATATATATATATATATATATATATATATATATATATATATATATGTTTCACATCTTGGGCTTTTGTCAAACCTTTTGCAGAAAGTGATAAGTGGAGATAAAATCAACTCCATGAACTTACTACGTCGACTCCGTTTAGCGATTATACCTCCCTTTCTCAAACCTTGTCCCCTTCCTTCTCTTACATCTTTCTGGTGTTTAGCCAACGCACATTTTCGGTTCCGCTACACCCATAAGCCAAATTTAATCCAGTACTGCCTTAAAAAGATGAACAGATTCACTTATGGTGTTAACTTTGCTACTTAATGTATTTAATCACACGCAGTACATAAATTTTATCGGAATGAAAAACCAAAATAAAAACGTCCACAATTGCTAGACACTTTGATAGCTGTGTTTACCTGTATCAACAAAGTGACCGCTACGTGTAGTGATCTTATTTCAAAAGTTCTGTGCAACGTATGTGGTTGCTTTTCCTTAACGGGAATGATGAACCATTTTTTTTTTTTATAATCAAACTGCATATATAACATCAGGTTCAATTTGTTTGAGCAAACTCTAGCAAAAGTTTATGGGATTATCACATTTAGAGGATGTTTAACTTATTTATTCTTTATTTTTCTCCTTTGAGAGTTTTTCACACCATCTTTAGCTGATGGTTTTTCACTGGAATGACAGCAAGTCTCATCAAGTCTCTAAGACTCTTCTCAATATTCTAACCGATCTTTGCTATGCTGTAGTCTGGATGGTCTCTACTTGTCCTCTTTTTATCCAAGTCTTCCAATCCCTTTACCAATTCTTTGGAGATTTGTCCGAGGTAAGGTAGAGGGAATATTTGAATAAAAAAATTTAACTAGTAATTCGTTAATTTGAAGAGTCATAGAAAAAAACCTATGCCATAATTGATAGAGTTTTACCCTTAGCTGTCACTTCTACCAATTATTAATACGTAGCCATCACTCAGATACGCACCTGTGTAAATAAGATCACGTGATCTAATCGGAAGTAAGTGGACGTTACGAAATAATATATGCAGATGCCTGCAGCAGTTGAGTCAGTTGGTTCAGTGAAGGACAAAGTCAACGCCAGCTTGCAGTCAGTGAGAGCGCCCCGGCATCTAGTTGAGAAACCTCGCTAAGTGGGGTCTTGAATATATTACAGCGTGCTATTGTCAAGAGAAGAGGTTATCGCTCAAAATTGCAATCTGTCTAAATCTTTCCTTGTTAATATCTGTCTCCCACACTATAGAAGCTTCAACTGCTTTCGAGAATAAAGTGTGAGAGATACATTTTTATAAAGAAGTGTTGTGGTCTTTTTCCCTCATTATGATATACAACATTATCTGATTGGTTGATTTAGTCGTGGGAATTGGCAAGTGAGATAGAGTATTTCAAATTAGCAGCTAGCACTGAAGAAAATAGATGGGTGCTTTGTATGACTGATTCTCCTGCTACGTAGCTGTATGGAACTTGAGGGAAATTAAGTGTCTAAAAAATAAACTAAGTTGTGTCCATTTATTAAAAACTGAACTGAATACTAACATGAACCCGAGTCAACCAAAAAAAAAACACCTAAACAGAAGATTAGATGGTCCAGCAAGTTATACCAGAA
This sequence comes from Sepioteuthis lessoniana, assembly GCA_963585895.1. Taxonomy (NCBI): domain Eukaryota; kingdom Metazoa; phylum Mollusca; class Cephalopoda; order Myopsida; family Loliginidae; genus Sepioteuthis; species Sepioteuthis lessoniana. The sequence goes on from OY757922.1 coordinate 60,647,038, forward strand.
GACAGGGTTAGATAAGAAGATGAGAAGAAAAGAAGAAGTATAAAATATTATGGTAATTTGGTACAGTTATGGTTCTCCGACAGCCCCGGGTAGAGAGTAAACTGTGTTTTTTTAGCCTTAATTAGGCAATGAGTCTAGGAGAAGTAAAACATTGAATTCAAACCACATATAATCTGTGTTCTTATAAAGTATTGACCTTGTGTCACATCCTGAGGTGGAGAATTTAGATTTGGTTTAGTTTTTGATTAATAGCATATCAACTTTCATGTCGAACAGCAGTGATATTATTTTACAAATAGGTGGTAGTCCAGAATTGAACCTAATTGCGTGACTAGTGTTCGAACTCGCTTACTTCGAAGCCACAGGAGCAACACTTTAGCCTCTACGCAATGAGGATTTCACCAAGGTAGTAAGATAAATGCATTGTTTTAAATAATCAGTATTTTTTTCTGGGAATAGATTTAGATCATGAAGAAATGTACATATAACGACTGAGTTTGTCGTCACGTGTTAGTTGGAGTTTGAACTGGGGAGAGAACGAACCGACTCACGTTGAGAAAAGGAAAGCACTGACGCTATTATAGCAGTCAACTGAGAGAAAACTCAACTCACGAAACCATTCATCAGTTAATGACTTCAGCATTTTCCTAAGTAGCTTAAATTAACTTAAGACTGACACACATATAGCCAATCCAGACCCTGTATCCTGATTTCTATTACTACAAATGACATAAGATAGTTGATTGCATTTCACTGGACATACTATTATTAAACTGTTTATATTCAATCAACTGGCATTGTCGTCATTCCGGAGATAGGATCGATTTATCCTGTTCAAAACATTCGTCACCAGAGGAGATTACTCCGGCTTTTAGGTTTGGGAAACACCGATTTTGTTGGCATTTAAGAATCACAACACTTTGAATATCAAGCTAGACGATCGACAAAGGAAACTGTGCTCTGACGTTGATTCGAATTGTAAACGCCTGCCACTTCGATTGCTATGTAGAAAGTGAGATTTCACAACTGTGCGGGGCATCGACCAGATTTATTAGGAACGGAGAGGTTTGAATTCATATAATTTGTTTGAGGGTTTAAAAAAACAGGTTTGAATGAACAATTACGCTATTTCATTAATTTTATTTCTATTTCTTTACTATCATATAGAAGAAATTGTTTTTGTATAAATCTTATAGCTAAATCATTGTGATGTAAGAATAAAAAAACTAACAGTCACCTCTTAATTCAGCCTTCTCAGTTATTCAATTTGCCATAATTTAGCTATGCGACAAAGTCTTCACGGTGTTATGTTTATCGTAACATTATCGGAACAAAAACCTCCAATTTTGGTTTGGTTTGGTTTGGTTTGGTTTGGCTTGGTTTTATGGCATATCAACCGTTGTAGGTAATTTAATGCCAAATCCATTCTCATACATATATACAGTTCTATTTCAAACAATTCAGTTTAGCATAAGTACAGTTTTTTTTTTGTTTTCACTCAGTTAGATGTCAAAAGAGTTATATTTCAAACAATTCAGTTTAGCATAAGTACAGTTTTTTTTTCACACAGTTAGATGTCAAAAGAGTTATATTTCAAACAATTCAGTTTAGAATAAGTACGCAGTTTAAATGTAAATCATTTCTATCCCAAACAATTCAGTTTCGCATAAGTACACAGTTTAAATGTTAAACAGTTCTATTTGACCCATAGATAGGACCCTATCAAGTGATAGCACTCCAGGCCAGAGCGGACTTGGGAGCGATGCTAATAAAGGGGTACTCCATATTCCCTAAAGCTCCAGCATTAATCAGCCTCACCATCAGATTTTTAGTGTTATATCCAGGAGACTAGTTAGTTGGAGAGGGAGTCTTACACCTATGCAGAGATTCAGCCGGTGTATTCTGCAGCCCCAGCTGACTGGGCCATTCAATTTTGAGACAGTCATTCAATATATTTCATTATATATTTATTTTTGCTTTTAGTAGCTTTGTTTAGTAGTTTGTTAAGGTTTTTACAGCGAAATCAACAGTTATGCTTTCTTTTAAGAAATGTTCAATTCAACACCATGAATATTAAAGTAGACTAAATTCGAAGGTCGACTTCTAAGTAATTAATAAATATTTTTAAAAATATCTACCTAAGTAGCTATGTCAGTAATAAGGCGTTTGAATGAAAATAACATAGTGTTAAAAATAAACTGATTTTTTGCAAAAAATATTGTGTTACAAAAAATTATGTACAGATAAGGGAAATTTTATTACAATTTAGTTTCCACTGTCGGTAGAACATGTATTCTCCTTCAGAAAATGAATATCTTAAGGTAACATTACATATAAATAACATGAATTCATACAATTTGCATACAAAAAAGTGTGTCGCATTATGCACGAAACTAAGATAGATAGATAGATAGATAGATAGATAGATAGATAGATAGATAGAAGGATCATTAAATAGGTTTCCAGACTTTTTTCGTATGGGCACTTTTATTGATAGTACACACATGAAACTCTATCCCCCTTCGAAGTAACCTCTTCCGGCCACAATGCACTTGTTGTACCGTTCCACCAACTTCTAGAAGGCCCCATGAAAGTCCTCTTGTGTGAGCGTATCAATGACCTTCGTCACAGCCTCTTTCATCTCCTCAATTGTCTCATAACGACAGTCTCTGAGCTTAGGGAATTACCAAAAGTCACAGGGACTAACGTTTGGACTATAGGGAGGCTGAGGAACTATCTTTATGCCCATCTTGGTCAAATAGTCTGAGACAAGGATGGAGATGTGGACTGATGTATTGTCCTGGTTGAAATTCCACTGACCCGATTTGAAGTGGGCTGGCCTCTTCCGAGCGAATCTCTTCCTGAACTCCCTGAAAACCTCAACATAGTAACCCTAACCCTATCCCTAACCCTTTGGCCAATCAACTCTGGTGTACTGACTTCCTTACTCCTCCCACACTTCTCATCATCCCTCATAAACTCCCTGCCTTCCTTGAATCTCTTATGCCACTCAAAAATGATGCTCGATTCATACAAATGGTCGAAAAGCAGTCAGAAGCATTCCATACGTTTCTGTGGCATTTTGTCCAAGTTTAAAACAGACTTTTATTGCATATCGTACTTCTAAAGTGTCAGATTGCATTTTTGAAATTCACCTGCTGTGACAGTCAGTAGGGTGTATTCCAATTCCTGCTGTAGCTGTTCGTTTGAACCAGAAATCATAAAACTTAGTCAGTCATCTCATAAGATGTATAGCAATAACATACTGAATTTTCAAGAGTCTACGACAAGTTTAAATACCTGTACAAAAAAGTCTGGAAACTTATTGAATGCACAACGTAGATAGATAGATAGATAGATAGATAGATAGATAGATAGATAGATAGATAGATAGATTGGATTTAGCAAAAACAGAGTCAGTGGTGCTTTGGGACTGTTAATTTCTCGCCAATATGATCATCAGAAGAAAAGCCCCTCCCCCATTAGTTTCGTTTATATACTTTTGTGTCGGGCATGACTAGTAGGGTAATTTAGTTTATGTGGCATTCTGAGAAGAACGGACGAGTTTATTTACGCGGTTAAACTATATTAATTAAATTATATTCATTAAATCATATTAATTAAATTATACTGATTGTGTGATGTGTTAATTCCTTTGCTTTGTTGTATTTAATTAATTCTTTTTAGATTCATTATTATTATTGTTATTTACTCATTAGAGTTTTCACATCAGCGTTAGCTGATGTTCTTTCACTGGAGTTTGAGTGACAACAAGTCTCCTCAAGTCTCTAGGACTCGTCTCAGTATTGTGGCCGTTCTCAATAATGTAACAGTTTCGATGGTCTACACTCATCCGCCAACTTCCAAGTCCTCCAGTCCCTTTAGTAATACTTTAGTTTTTGTTCCAAACGCACCAATTACTATTGGTATAATTGTCACATGCATGCTCCATTGTTTTTTCAGTTCCCTAGCAAGGTCGAAGTACTTACCCTTTTTTTCACATTCTTTCAGTTTTATTCTGTGGTCAGCCGGGACAGCAAAGTCGACAATTTTGCAAGTTCTCTTTTTTTTTAAATTATTATTATTATTTGAGATAGTGTTGACATCGTTGTTAGTGGTGGGGGGTTTTCATTTTATTTTATTGTAAGCTGATACTTCTTTACTTACTTTTTAGGTTATCTTTAGTATGTTTTGGTTTGAATTTCTGAATATATATATATATATATATATATATATATATATATATATATATGGGTGATTCAAAATTTTGCCAATATTTTAGTTCGTATTAGTTTACGGCATGTATATCATGTGACCGAAACCGTTTACGCCGTGAAAACTTTACACACAGTGGTTGGTAATATTGAGGTTGTTGGTGCACTGAAACGTGCATTGCGTCCCTCTGTGCATGATTTGGGAGCCTCACAGATAAGCGTGCAACGAAGTCAAATTTTGGAAATGTAACATAACGTCACTGAAGCAACTAAAAAAAATTATTGTGTGAAAGGTGAAGGTGCAGTTGATCAGAGTACAGTAACGAAATAGTTGAAAGAATTTCGTTAGGATTGCAAGAACCTCTAAGGCAAGATACCGAGGCCGTCCTTAATATCCTGGAGCCAAATCTCGAGAGTGGGACTCGGCAATTCTCAGTCAATAGTTTCGTCACGAACTGAAACGCGTCAAAAGCATCAGAAGTCGCCGAATTGTGCCTCTTGTTACCAAGACATGGCAAAAGCTTTAACTCATCCTTGTATATATATATATATATATATATATATATATATATATATATATATATATTAGTTCTACATATCATCTGTCACCAATTAGACCACTCTTTGTTTATAAATATAGAAAACTATATTACTGATACTATATATATATATATATATATATATATATATATATATATATATATATATATATATATATATATAAGGATCATCTAAAAAGTTCAAAAACTGACTAACATTCTCTCATTCAATGTGAGCAAATGAAGTTTATTTTTTATTTGAAGATCGGCCACGTGAAATTCAGAGTACTGTTTTTATCCCATTTTACTTTATTTGATAATATATATATATATATATATATATATATATATATATATATATATATATATATATATATATCGGTGTTACAGTGCTGGGATCCCATAGTTTAAAAAGTCAACTGCAGTTGAAATTTTCATCCCAACCTTGTATGTTAGTTTCTTCAATAGGGTGTCTCATTATACATGTGACTGCTATTAACTCTACTAATGATAATGTTGAGTTCTTTTATGTTTCTGATCTGAAAATAGTATATATCAACTCGATCACAATGCCTTGGACAAGAGAGGAAAAATATTTTGCGACACTTCTTATTTGGAGACGAAATCATTGAAAACTGTCTAAAAATAGATATATCTGATTGATACGATAATGATTTATCACTGAGACAAGAAACTCAAAAACGATCCCAAGTCCTGGAACCTGATATAATAACAATTAAGAAAACATTGATTTGCTATCTTTAGCTCAAAGGGTGCATTTTTTATCCGATGTGTTCCAAACGACTGCCATCGCACTTGTCTCTGTCATAAATCATTATCATATTAATGGGTTGCATCTATTCTGAAACACCATATATATATATATATATATATATATATATATAAGTTACAGATTCACATGTATTATACACAAGAAGAAAAAAACAATAGCTCAACAATCTCTTTCGGAATTTGGCAGATTTATCAATTAAAAATTCAAACAGTATTTCAGTGATGCTTTGAGCGGTGTTTAAACTCGTTTGACTAAGAATGTCAAATGCTACGGGAACTGTCTTGAAAATAATTGCCATTTCATTCATTTTATAATTCCTGTTTGGTATATACAAATTCTGTCCTGATAGTTTTTGGCCTCTCTATGTATTTATTTACCAAACCTCTTAACAACGGATAGGATGCGACATGAGGTTAATTTTTTAACCAGTAAGTAAGTAAAGTTAGCGACCTTAGTCGAGGGTTACCCGAAAGCTCTATTTTCAATAGTTACTACACTGAAGTGTAAGGGAGAAGGGCACAACTCCTTTCCTTGATTGCTCCACTTTACCCTTGAAACGTACCTTATAATGCTGAGTGTTAAGCAAGGAGGTATCAAGTACCATTTTTAAATGGTATGACTCGACCTGAAATTGAACTCCAGTCTCCCGGCCCATTAGTGAACACTTTACCACTAGGCCAATGGGCCGTTTCTTCTCCTTGACTAGTTGCCTAACCAAGATTAAAGAACCCAATTGTCCAATTCGTCCATTGCTAAGAAGAAGAACAGATCAATGCCTTTTGCAAGGGCATTAAGGTGAAATGAAATGCAGCCTTGTCTACAATTTGAGCTTGGTTCGCCGAGTTCATTTCAAGCGACGATAACCGCTTCTCAATCCCAACTCGTATACATAGAAATGCACTCGATGTTTATGCAACAAGTATGTATTTACCCAACCCCTCCGCCACAAACAGGGTGTGACTCAATGTCAATGTTTAGCCGTGTAGAATCGCTTTGAATTTAGAGTTTTCCTTCTCTTTGACTGGTAACCTTACCAAGGCTGAAAAACCAAAGCTATCCAACAATTTACATATAGTTGGTAGGGAAAGAAGAGATTTATGCCTTTTCCAAATGCATTAACGCAAATTGAAACGCAAACACTTCCGTCCAAGATTTGAACTTGGGCGGGCACCTCAGGTGGTGTAATGGTTAGCATGTTAGACTAGCAAACCTCCACAAGTGAGTTCGATTCTCATTGGGTGCCGCATTCATGCGGCCTTGTGCTACATCTAAGCAAAAAGCTTAGTAAATTACAAGATTTGAACTTGGGTTACTGATTCTTTTCCCCATGACCCTTGCCATTAAGCTAAACGCACCCCACATAAATATATGCAAGTACACATAAAAATAAAAGTGGCGTGAATCTGGAGAAGTCAAAAAATTATATTTGCTTTTTAGAGCTTCCGTTGCCTGTGGATTTTAGTTCTAGATGAAAAGGAGATGCGAGTTCAAATCTCGACGGAGGCTTATTTACATTGTGAGTAATTAAATGGTTTTAAGTGGAGTATAGCTGGTTTGAATATCAGAGTTTTCTTTCTTCTCGACTGGTTGCCTTACCAAGACCAGAGATCCCAAACTACTCTTGTATTTACCCATTGTTGGAAGGAGGAAAAGATAGATTCATCCTTTTCTCAAAAGCATGACCTCCAAGTGAAACGCCAGAAGTTACCCTCAGGATTTGAACTCTGGTTGCCGATCGCCGTTTGCAGAGCTTATAATACATTGACAGTATCTCCTTCAGAAAGGTAAGTAAAGCAAAGTTAGCGACCGTAGTCGAGGGCGACCAGAAGACACCTTTTACAATAGTTACCACACCGATGTGTTGGAGAGGGCAAAACTTCATTCCCTGGATTGCTCTATTTCACCCTTGATCCATACCTTTTAATGCAAGGAGGGATCAAGTAGCATTTTTTGAGTCTTTGGTATGAATCGACCAGGGATTTAACGCCGGCCTCCCGGCCTACTGGCGAGTACTCTACCCGCTAGGCCAAATGACTGGTTTGTAGAAAGGTGCCCTCCCACCAAAAAAAGGGATAACTTATGGATGACGCAAAACCCAGTTTCAGAAATTTTGTGGAGTGTGGGGTACCCCTTCATTGCTTTTACTCCCAGGTCCTCTCTGAATTGGAGAGGCACAACTTATTTGGGTCCCATCTATTGGTCAAATAGACCTGTTTGAAATTATTAGTATTCAATAGAATTGTATGTAAAAAAAGAAATTAGCCCACAAAAAATTTCTATTTGAATATACAATGAACGCAATTCCCTACTTCTAGACTTTAAGTAACTCTAAGTAACATGCCATTAAAACCAAACAATCCATTAAGCCAATGATTCCATTTCCTACAATGATAACTGTCGCGGACAAGTATCTGTCTGTTTTAAGTAACTAATTAGACACTCATGATGTATTTGAGCAACCAATCAGAGAGGACGTTTCTACATATACTTTAACAAACGCTCTCATATGAGTTTGCTCAGGTAGCAATCGGATGCTGTTGAATAAGCTTACGTAATACATGAGCATCGTGTTCATAATGTTCGTGTGCAGAGAACAGTAAAAATGCATCAAGTTTTGCTGGTAGCTGGGACATTAGTCATCGGAAGCCAAACTGTTCATTAGGAAGATTTTCAATGAATGAAGCCCAGATAAAAGTTTGGTATCAACGCTTCAAATATGGCCTGCAGTCTATTGAAAACGATCCGTACTGTAGAAGACCTTCAAAAAGCAGATCATCCGAAAATGTTGGACGCTTGCGGGATGCAACCGAGGAAAATCGTCGACAAAGAAAGAAAGAAAGAAAGAAAGAAAGAAAGAAAGAAAGAAAGAATAAAATACAAATATGAGAAATGAAGATGGGGAAAATAGAGCAGAAGATATAAAAAAGGAAGGAAAGTTCAGTGAAAGACAAAGAGAGAAAAATAGCAAAAGTCATCGAAGTATATGAAATACATGAAGAAATCAACAAAAAAGTACAAATAGATAAGAACGCGGTAAGAAAGAAAGAAAGAAAGAAAAACAATATAATTAATAGAATATTGATAAAGAAGGAAAGAAAGAAGAACGAAATTGAGAATGAAAGAAATAAAGAGCGACCTAATGTAAATAGAAAAATGAAAGAAAGAAAGATTATGAGAAAGAAAGAAAAAAGAAAGAAATATCCTTAAAGTAAAAAAAGATAAATGAGAATTTAAAAAAACATCAACTAAGAAAGAAAGAAAGAAATGTAATAAATGAAAAGCAATAAAATAAGAAAAAGAAAAAAGAAAAGAAAATATTAAACAATGAGAAAGACAATAAATTCATTGAAAGAAAGAAAGAAAGAAAGAAAGAAAGAAAGAAAGAGGAACTTGAAAAGAAAGAAAGAAAGAAAGAAAGAAAGAAAGAGGAACTTGAAAAGAAAGAAAGAAAGAAAGAAAGAAAGAAAGAAAGAGACGAGAAGGAACAACAATAAAAGTGAAAGAAAAAAGAAACAAACAAATGAACAAAGAAAGAGGGATATAAAAAGAGAAAGGAAAAATAATGAGATGAAAGAAAGAAAAAAGAAAGAAAGAAAGGTCATCAAGATAACACGAACTCCAAAAAAGAAGAGGTAAAGAAATAGAAGACAAAGATTATATGAATGTATGAAGAAAATAAAGCAAACGAAACAAGAAATGAATGTAATATAATCATTCAATATTAAAGAATGATTATGTGATCTATAATATATTTTTCTATCAATAGATATGGAAGAGGTAAAGAAGGGCTGATTCACCGATTGTCCAAATTAAGCCAGCTTCCCGCCTTAAAATGACAATGTGACTGCAGACGCATTTGAATGACGCAAGTTTAGCTTATGACAACACACTTTCACTATATTCGGCATGATAAGAATAAATCTAGATATGTGAAAAAAGAAACAGAATTGGTAGGGCCTTAACAATTGTAACTGCAGTCTAATGCAAAAGACGCAGGAATAGAACTATAACGAAGTATTGTGCTTGTAATAGTTGGTGTAAAAAAAGGGTAGTATTAATAATTCCGTTTGCAGTGAAAGTTTTGATAGCAGTTGCTTGTTGCCAGAGACTCTATAATCGGACAAAAAGTATTCATATATATATATATATATATATATATATATATATATATATATATATATATATATATATATATATATACGTATGAATAGATAGGCATTGTTTCATCGGATAAACAGTAACAGCTACATGTTGAAATAATTTTAGCAATGAAAACAGTAGAGACATTGTTAATTAGGTACAAGCAGCAGTATTAGTAATATGCAGTGTGCTGTTATAGAGTGTGTGTGCAAAAGAAAGTCTTAAAAATTTATGAAAAAGACTTAAAAATAATGAATCACGATACAGTTCTGAGAGATACTGAAAGTTTATTTTAAAAAAAGCTATCGGCTGCACTATATATTTCATTGTCAGTCAGTGTAAAAAAAAAAAATATCCAGTCAGTGTTTTAAAAAAAGGAAATTTTTTTAGTCAGTATGTAAGAAAAAAGATGTTCCATGCTTGACTTTTCCTTCAGCAACCTCATCTCGTCTTTTTGTCGTTTAAAAAGAAAAATGGAAGGAAAACGAAAGAAAAATTGAAGAATGAAAAAAGAAACCTATTGAAAGAAATAAAGAGCGAACTAATGTAAATAGATGAATGAATGAAAGAAAGAAAATAAGAAGGAAAGAAAAAAAATTAGTATTAAAAAGAAAAGATAATATAAACACTGCCCTCTCCACTCCGAGGTCAAGTGTACGGTTCACGACCAAAATAACATAACCCTCTCACTTCAAATACGTCGTACTTCTGATAGACGCTCAGCTCCGTTCGAACCCAGTTATGAAATCTCACTCTCTATACAGTTGTCAGAATGGTGGGACGTTTACAATTTGAAACTGTCCTAAGGCACTGTTTCATTCATCGATCGTCTAGCTTCATATTCAAGTGTTGTGATTCTTATGGGCTAACAAACCCCGTGTTTCCCAAACCTAAAAACCGGTGTAATCTCCTCTGAATAGGATAAGACGATCCCTTCTCCGGAACAACAATAATGCCTGTTGATTAAATATAAACAGTCTAATAATAGTATGTCAAGTGAAATACAATCAAGTATCATATGGCATGTACAGTTCTACAAAACAGAAGTCAGCGTCTGAACTACCTTTATGTGAGTCGGTCTTAAGTTAATTTAGCAACTTTGTGAAAAATGTCAAGGGAATCCATGTTATCAACACAATTGGTGATGATGATCACGATGAGGATGGGGATTTCATTACCTTTTTTCTTTATTTTTCTTTTTCCTCATTTGATTATTTTTCTTTCTTTCTTTCTTTCTTTCTTCTATTTTTATTAGTCATTGTCAATTTCCTTCATTCTCATTTTATTATGGCATAGTTCTCCGATTGCAATGTGACAGACTTAACTTGCTTTTGAAAATTTTGTAGTTATGCTATTTTTCACAGTGGTCTGGATTTGGTTAATATTAAATTTCTCAGGAAACGGATGGATTGTTGAGAAGACCAAGTGTAAACTCGTATAGCGCTTTGTGTACTTCGAAGATGGCATGATTTTTTAACCCTCCGTTCCTATAAGTTATCGATCAAAGTAAGTCCTCTAGATGGCATTCAGCGTCCACAGAGCTGATAAATTTACAGCTTGCTTATTGGCTAACAGTAGTGTGTCCATATATGTGAGTTCATTCAAGAACGTCGATTACGAGTTAATCCGAACTACTTCAGTTGTGCCGAGGTTCTCTCGCTCTTCTTAATTTTGTTTGTGAGATATAAGATAAGTAGCCATAAAGCGAATTTGTTATTGGTTGTTACTTTCAGGATTTGTTCAAAATAAAACATACAACATCCTTGTGTAGTTTTCCTTTAGCTTTATCTTTGGGCGTTTCGTTAGAATCCAAGTGGCGTAGCCAAATAGTTTTTCTGACACGGTTACACCTTAAAAGAATTCCTTTTCATTTTATGAGGGAGGTCATGTTTCGTGCGATCATTATCCTATCGACAGGAGTTCATTTTTAACCTATTCTAACGTTAACAGCAATTTCAGTAAATCGAATATTGCCACCAAGGTATGTGAATTGGTCTACAAATTTCAGAAGTTTGCCCTTTAATGAAAAATATCTTAATTACAACAAATAAACTCAATTTTATCAGATTTCCCAACCTCTTGATGCCTAGCTATGCAGCAAACATTCGGTTTGAACAGGTATTTTTGCAAGAAGCGCTTGATCATTTTTGTAGTCGACATCGGTAATATTTTCTGCAGGATATCGTCTTCTTGTCTTTTTTTTAGGTGCGGAAGAACCATTTCCTTTATTTGATCTATTGATGTTCAAAGTACATAAACTAAGCAGATTATAACTAAAAGTGATGCTAATGTTTCTCCTTTGCAAGACTCCAGCGACAAAGTTAAAGAAATTGGTGTCATTATCGGGTGAGCAAACCACTACTTCTGTGTTTTTGTATAGAATCTTTTTGTGGTAACTTTTTCTTTAGGAAGAATATATGCAGAAAGTATTTTCTCTATCTTTCCTCTATGTATGATATCAAATGCCTTGGAGAAATCTGCAAGGAGTGTTGTCTCAAGATTGTTTGCACGTGCTTTTTCAAATCAGAGAAATAGATAATCAATTTCTCCAAAGATCATTCTGAATTTTCTCAACTTCAGATCGGATACGATTGAGAAGCAAGTTATTATGAATCTTAGCAGCTATAAGAGTAAGAATTATACTTATAGTTCTTGGTGATTCCGAGGTCACTTTTCTTATGGAAGCGGAGGATGAAACTTTTCGTACATTTCTGACGTAAGATCCTGCCCTGTCCGGTATGTCTAGCTTAACCTGGGAATTTTCACCGAAATCAAATCCCAAGGCTTCCCTTGTTGAATCGAAGTACTGCCACCATTCATCACTTTGTGAATTTTTTATCCGAACGGCGGTGTTTTAGTAACCTCAGATCGTTTCAACTGAGGGAGTCGATCTAATTTTGGCTGAAGATAAATTGCTGTTTATGGAGAAAATAGTTCCTGTCGCGATTCACAAAAGCACACAAAAAAGCAACCCTTTCGATTTTTATACAATTTTCTCAAAGCTATTGTCTTTATCTCGCTATAGAAGAGCATAATTGCGTAGAATACAAAAGGAAAAGGTCACACGAAACTTATCCGCTCATTTGGAAAGTGACAGAGAGATCCAGGGAAGATTTAAGGGAGACAATAATCGATTTTAAAAGTTTGTTTATCTCGGCTTTTGTTGACACAACCATCGGGAATTCACAAAGTTCCTATGTTTAACTGTTGGTTATAATCGAGCCAGGCACAATTTACAGAGTTGTTCTGTCTCATCGAACTCTTGGTTCGAACTCTTTCAACTCTGAACTTAGAACTATACTTGACTTCGCCCGCATCACAGGGACTAACCCTCAACTCTGAATGGGCTCTGAACTGACCCCCGATTTCACCCTCTCTGCTGAATGGGCGCTGCGCACTACTTATATAAATTGGGGGCGGGGTCTCGACAATTTTTGTTTACGCCCATGAATAATGATATGTAAATTGCCTGGGCGACCGATATTTCGTATAATCTTTAAAACTACACAGATGGCTGTTTTTAAGAGGTACTAAAAATGAATTTGGACGCCCCGCTGATTTTCGCCCAGACAAAGATCCTTGAATCGGAAGAAATCCACTTATCCCGTCTCGGATTTTGAGCCTGGACTTCATCTTCAGACCACACAAGAATTTCAATCACCATTTATCACTGGATTCAATCAACGAACCCATCTCTCCACTCCTCGAAACATCACCTTACTTACTAAAGACTCAACTCCAGAAACATTATACCAAAAGGAAGAAAAAGTAAGATAAGATAAAAACAAAAAAATAAATAAAATAGGAAATTCCTTTTTTCTATTCTCTGTATTAAAGAAAAACTTATTTCTAAAATTATCCTTCTATCCATTTTATTAATAAATTCATTCCAATCCCTTAGAATCGCTAATTAATAAATCCTCCTGGGTGGGGGGATCTTTCACTGTCACACATTTTTCAGTTGCATTTTGGCGATATAATTAAAGAAGTATGCCATCTAATTTCCTTCTCTTGATGTATCTCTTCGAGGTTTGCAGCTATTTTATTTTTCCATTTTTTTTTTTTAATTGTTTTCTGGACAGTGTCAAGTTCAATCTTCCATTAAGTGTCCAAGCATAAAGTCTTAATGATCATAAATTATTTCTTCTGTTGATAGATTTGTTTTTTCGTGAGAGTTTCTAAACAGATGTGTAAAAGGTTCTTTCTATTTCTGAAGTCTTTCTTTTTGAACGGTCTCTTTTCAAAGAAAATAAGAAAAAAGAAATTTGCCAAGGAAATGAAAAAACTGTGCAACATGATAGTGACGGCGATATCAATTGTAATTGGTGCTCTTTACACAGTCACGAAAGGATTGGTACAGGGACTGGAGAACATGGAAATTAGAAGACGAGTGGAGACCGTCCAAACCACACGATTATTAAGATCAGTCAGAATACTGAGGAGAGTCCTGTAGACTTGAAGAAACTTGCTGTGACTCTAACTACACTGAGAAACCATCAACTAGCACTGGTGTGAAAAGCTCGAAAAGGAGTAAAATAATAATACGCAGTTAAACTATGCAGTCAGGACATAAGAATGGAATTTGCTATAGAAAAATGTGCAATGCTTGTAATAAAAAGTGGCAAACGACATCTGACTGACAGAATGGAATAACTAAGTCAAGACAAGATTAGAACGCTCGGAGAAAAGGAAACCTATAAATACTTGGACATCTTGGATGCTGACACCATCAAACAAGTGGAGATGAAAGACAAAATTATGAAAGAATATCTCAGAACTAAAAAGCTACTCGAGACGCAACTATCTAGCAGAAACCTCATCAAATACTTGGGCTGTATTACACGTTAGATATTCGGGACCCTTTGTGAAGTGGAACAGAGATGAACCTAAGCAAATGGACCAAAGAATAAGGAAACTAATGACCATGCATAAAGCACTACATCCCAGAAAGGAGGAAGGAAGATGACTTACCAGCATTGAAGACAACTTTGGCGCATCGATACAACGACTCGAGGACTACATAAAAACACGAAGGAGGACTGATTACAGCCATCAAAAACGATACTGATAACACGGGGACCAACAGAATGACAATAACAAGGAAACGAAAATGGGAAGAAAAATGACTCTGTGGGCGATTTAAACGATTAACGAACAACATCTCACACGAGAAAACCTGGATGTGGCTAAGAACAAGAAACTTTAAAAGAGAAATAGAATCTATCCAAATAGCAGCTCAGAACAACGCCATAAGAACCAATTAAATCAAAGCGAGAATAGATAAGACACAACAAAATAGCAAATGTAGGTTATGTGGTGATAGAGACGAAACCATCAATCACCTAATAAGCGAATGCAGTAAATTATCACAGAAGGAGTATAAGACTAGACATGACAATGTGGCCAAGGTGATCTTTAAATTTGACCAACGAACAAATGGTATATGCACAACCCAAGCTGTTCTTGAGAATGACACACACAAATTCCTATAGGACGTTGACATACAAACGGATCACCTAATCTCGGCCAGAGAACCAGATCTTATAGTAACCAAGAAAAAATGAGAACTTGCAAAATAGTAGACTTTGCTGACCAAAAAGTAAAAGTGAAAGAAAGTTTTTAGGGAATTGAAAAAACTATTAAACATGAAGGTGACGATTATACCAATCGTGATTGGTGCATTCAGTACAGTAACTAAAGGACTATTAAAGAGACGGCGACACGAGTTCAAATCCTGGACGTGACTGATTGCATTTCACATAGCCCTAATACCCTTGGGAAAGGTATGAATCCAATTATTCTCCCTCCAGCTATGGGTAAATAGTAGGGCAGACTAAGTTCTTCAGCCTTGGTGAGGCAACTACTCCAGAAGGAAAACTCTGAATTCAAACCTGTTAAACTTCGCTTAAAAAATTGACCTTGTGTCATATCCTGCCCGAGCGGAGGGGTTAGGTAAATATGATTAAAGAGACTGGAGGACTTGAAAGTTGAAAGACGAGTGGAAACTATCCAAACTATTGCATTGTTGAGAACGACCCGAATACTGAGAAAAGTCCTGGCGACCTGATGAGACTTGCTGTCACTCAAACTCCAGTGAAAGACCATCAGCTAACGCTGATGGGAAAAGCTCTAAAGGAGTAAATAATAATAATAATAATAAGAAGAAGAAGAAGAAGAAGAAGAAGAAGAAGAAAATAAGAAAAATAATAATAATAATAATAATAATAATAATAAGAAGAAGAAGAAGAAGAAGAAGAAGAAGAAGAAGAAGAAGAAGAAGAAGAAGAAGAAGAAGATCAACAAAAGAAAACAAAGAAAGAAAGAAAAATAGAGGAATAAAAAATATAACAATAGCTATAAAAAAATTTGAAAGTGCATGAAAAAGAATGTTTCCAAAATCTATTTAAAAACTTTAACATTGTTTGGTTCTTTTGTTTAATGGCATATTAGCCTTATTGGCTTATTTTACGAAAAATTCATTGTAGAAGAACTTTAATAATGCCATTTAACATGGGGGTGGACAAGAGAGTTTATACCTTTCCCATTTGCATAAGTCAGGAAGAGAATTTAGCAGCGTGACTGGAATTCGAACTCACTTTCTACGACATCACAATTAGGCTATTTTAAAATGTTGACCTGAAATAATACATACATAAAGTTGTATTTTAGCATCACTAGATGTTCTGTTGTCATTTTAGCATCACTAGATGTATTTTAGCATCACTAGATGTTCTGTTGTCATTCGAAGTATAAAAACAAAAACTCCTCAAACAATCTCACCGTCATCTCGTCTTTGTTTCTTCGTCTCCGACAATTTTCTTCGCTACGTTAGATACACAGCAGTATTTAATAAACTTAGTTTAGCAATGTTTTGAACATTGTAGACAGTTTCTCTATGAGTTACAACTGGCATCTGGAGAACCAAAAAACAACCCGGGTACTTATAAACCTTCATACTGTTCCAGTGTCGTTTAATGATTTTAAACTTTTGGTATCTCAATCCGCACGTTTTACTTGAATTATATGGGCAACATTGCCACACTAGACGGAGCCTCTCTGAAACTAGTCGACAAATTCACCTACCTAGGAAGCAGCGTCTCATCAACCGAGAAAGACATCGACACACGACTGACGAAGGCATGGACAGCTATCGATAGGCTCTCGATCATATGGAAGTCGGACCTAACTGATAAAATGAAACGCAGTTTCTTCCAGGCAGCGGTTGTGTCGATACTGCTATATGGATGCACCACATGGACGCTTACGAAGCGGCTGGAGAAGAGGCTGGACGGAAATTACACAAGAATGTTGAGAGCAGTATTAAACAAGTCCTGGCGACAACACCCCACGAGACTCCAACTATACGGACACTTGCCCCCCATCACAAAAACTATACAAGTTCGACGAACCAGACACGCAGGACACTGCTGGAGAAGCAAGGACGAGCTCATAAGCGATGTACTCCTGTGGACCCCCACACATGGATGTGCAAGAGTGGGACGACCAGCACGAACTTACATACATCAGCTATGTGAGGACACGGGATGTAACCCTGAAGACCTGCCGGAGGCGATGAATGATAGGGAGAAATGGCGAGAGACGGTCAGGGATATCCGCGCAGGCGGCGCGACATGATGATGATGATGATGATATATATATATATATATATGTGTGTGTGTGTGTGTGTGTGTGTGTGTGTGTGTGTGTGTGTGTGTGTGTGTATAAACTTCACTCTTAATGACTGCTACCGAGACGTGAAATTGAAGCATGTGTTTACCTTCATGTACTCCTCACAACATATCCCTTTAAAGTTTTTTTTACTCAACTGCTGATATAGCAAAGACAAGCGAATTATTTCAACAACAAAAAAAATTCAGGAAATCACAGTTGAATAGACAATCCATTAACAATCGGTATAAAAAAAATTGTACCTAGGTGTTTGCATAAAAGTAAACGTGCCGGGAGATCAGCAGTATTCGAAAAAAAAAATGGGGTGTGTTCGTGCAGTTTACTTCCACAATCCATAGAACTCTTAAGGAAAGGGAAATTAAGAGTTGTAAATTCCACACCAGGTAAAAATGACTGAATTTGTAGCAGTCTACAAATAAGAACACATATTTATTCAATTTTATTTTTGGCTACAGAGTTATATATATATATATATATATAGAAAGAGACAGAGAGATAGGTTTAGATATAATTATACACACACACACTCTCTCTCTCTCTCTCTCTCTCTCTCTCTCACACACACACACACACATGTGTATTATAATTAATACAAGTTTATCAGAGGGTCGGCAACCTAAAACTTAGAGTCATGAGTTATCTTCTTTTTATTGTTATTCTATTTTAAAGTTGAAAATATGCATAAAGCATAGAAAAAATCTCTGATTAAAAACCTTTTTAGAGTTAAATTCTTATTATGATTATATGCAGGATTCAAACAAATTTGAAACACCCTTTACTTTTTTAAAATAAACAATTTTGGAAAATCGCAAGCGTTTGATGGAAATGGCTGTCGCTCAGCATTAAGCCCGATTGAATTTGGTTTTCTTTGATGACATATCAACTTCCAGGGGTTATTTAATGCCAAAAATATCTTTGTTCTATCTTGTTCTTTGTACTATCTAACACAGCTTGGTAGGATGAGGGGTTCATACCTTTCTCAAGGGTATTAGTCCGAAAATGAACGAAATAGCGTGAGTGAGATTTGAACTCGTTTGGGTGTAGTTCAACATGTTAGCCACTACGCCACGGAGACTTCCCTAAGTCTATTTGGACTCATTTACATAGACTATGTATTTACTCAGATATTTTTTCACATTTCAAATTATATCAAATATCTGAATATATATATGTGTGTGTGTAGTATTTGTGCGTGTGTATGCGTATGTGCGTATGTGTATGCGTGTGTCTCAAAAGTTTGCAACCATTTTATGCTTTAAAATGGTTTTCGCGGTAAATTTCAGTTACATAGATATATGTATATATATATATATATATATGAAAAAACGTTAAAAAAACAAATCCAAAATTTCATGAATTTATTATGAAATGTTAAAATAGCGATGGATGTTTGATCAAATAACATTAAACATCCATTACCATTATTACCACCGAAACGTTCAACGTCAACTTTCATAATAAATTCATCAAATTTTGGATCATTTTGTTTTTCAACTTTTCTTCATACTATCGGATTTATTTCCTTATTTACTTCCAGCGTCCTGCGTGTCTAGCCACACTGAAGAGTTCTGATAGAACGAAACTGTCTATCTGTGGATGACAATACATATATATATATATATCATACGAGATTTTGGTCTTGTACCCTTTATCTCAACTCAAGGGCGGGTATGTTTCTTTAAGCCTTTGACTTGTACTCTTTCTGGGAGATGGACAATACAGAAATAAAAGCCTGAGATCTTTTGTCTTATAGTAACAGGTATATTCATGTCAATTTTACTATATGGGTGTCCCGCATGGACGCTGACAAAGCGTATAGTGAAAAAGCGAAACAGGAATTACCCAAGAATGCTACGAGCTATATTGAACAAATCATGGAAGCAACATCCCACAAAACAGCAACTGTATAGCCACCTACCTCCCATCAGAAAAACCATCCACATAATATGGGCAAGACATACAGGAATCTGCTGGAGTAGTAAGGAGGAACACATAACTGACGTTCTCTGATGGACCCCTTCACACGGACGTGCAAGTGTTGCGTGACTAACAAGAACTTATCTACAACCGCTCTGTACGGACACAGGATATTGTCTAGAATACCTGCCAGAAGTGATGGGTGATAAAGACGTATGGCGAGAGAGAGAGAGAGAGAGAGAGAGAGAGAGAGAGAGAGAGAGTCAGGGAAATCTGTGCTAGCGGCGTGATGATGATGATGATGATGATGATGATACGAGATTTGTGTCTGGTTCTATTAATCTCATCTCAAGGGCGTGTATGTTTCTTCCTAGGTCTGATTTGTACACTATCTGGAAGATGGAAAGCACAGAAATAAAACCTGAAATCTTTCGTCTTATTGTGCGATGTATGGGCATATTCTACTCTACTGCACGATTGATATTAATCCAAAAGTGTGGCTTGTTCTAGTCAAGCCATCAACACTAGAAACAAATATTCAGAATGGATAGTCTTTCAGGATCTCATTGTCGTAATCGACTATATATATATATATATATATATATATAATCTTAAAGTATGACACATACAATCAGCTTATAATACTAGTAATTAACCTATTTATAACAGCAGATATTAACTACATCACTGCAGTACTAAATCCCTAGAAAAGAAAGCCGAAGTCACACAGATCTATGAAAAGGTCAATGCCAAGAATAACTCTATACGATAAAAATCGTGGTCTAGAGAGAGCGGAGATATTAGAAAGTCTGGAAGAAGGCCGGCCACACAGACGGAAGTGAAGGTAAAAAGATATTGTAAAAGGTTAACAGAAAAGTTGCTAAGAAATAAAAGTTAGAATGAAAAGACCAGACAGAAGAGGAAGAGTTGGGATTGGAGTAAGATATAGTAGGGGTTAAAACAATCACAAAGGTTTTCATGGAAGGAATTGGCAGAGTCTGTATGTATATGTGCGTGCGCGTATGTGTGTGCGTGTGTGTGTATGTGTTTGTGTTTGCAGAGGAGTGTTTGGCGTAATGTTTATGGTGGAAAAAATGGAATCGGCGACTCGAGTTCAAATCCTGGAAGGAGGCTGTCAACGTTTCTCTTTGACTTAATACCCTTCTCTCCGCCAGCTGTGGACAGACTGTTTTCTCTTCAAACTGACCTTATCATAAAAAATATGAAAAGACAAGGTATTCAAAGGATGAATTTATTCATAGTTGAATAATCTGTCCACGGTTTCAGTTTTTATGTTACACCATCATCAAGGCAATATATATATATATATATATATATAATTACCGTCAGAAGATTGGGGTATCCACATTAAATTTTATTGACAGTCTCTAGATTTGCTCTGCCATAGAATTATTTTGCACTTATTACTTGCATTTAATCTTTTTTATATTTTATTTTTATTCTATGCGACTTTTTCATCCCAGTTTTAACTGGGGGTTCTTCACTAAAATCTGAGTGACACCAAGAGTCCTCTCGTCTCCACGACTTTGCCAACTTTTCGAGCCGATGTTAACAGCTCTATGGTCAATAGAGTCTTGATTCTTCTTCTGATCTCCATTCCCCTAATCTCTTTCCCAGACATTTCGAGACCATTCCAAGGGCACAAACTCCTATTGATATCACCGTCATACTCATGTTCGACAGCGTCTTCTGCTCTCTGGTAAGATCTTGGTATTCGTTCATATTTTGGTTTTGATGTTATAATTATTTTACTCCTTGTGGGGTTTTCACACCACCATGAGCTGATGGTATTTCATAAGAGTTTGAGTGACACCCAGTCTCCTCAGATCTTCAGGACTCTTCTCAATATTCTGGTCGATCTCAACAATGGTCTTGATTCCATCTCTGATTTCCAACTGTTCCAAACTTCTTTCACATCCTTTGGGGACAGTTCCAAGTGTATAAACTGCAACTGGTATCACCGCTATCCTCATGTTCTACAGTCTTTTAGTTCTTGGGTGAGGTCCAAGTATTTGTTCATATTTTTACTTTCCTTTATTGTCACTCTGGGGTCTGTTGGAGCGACAAATTCCACTAGACAACAATTTCTCTCTTTTTATGTTAATTATCACTAGGTCTGATCTCCTGGTCGGGATTCAGTGGTTTTATGCACCTCATTTTCTAGGACAGATTCTAGTTTGTGCATATACCATTTGGTCCAAACTCAATCTATTGCACAATTCCCAATGGATCACCTTACCCATCCAATCTTGCCTAATCTTGTACTCCTTTTGTACAAGTTTGCTGCTTTCACTTATTATGTAATTAACCGTTTCACCTCTTCCTCCACATAGATTTCACTTGCTTTGTTTTGCGGTTTTTTTTTTTTTTTTTGTTTTGCGGTTTTTTTTTCTATTAGAAGAAATTCAGTTTCTGGAGGTTTCCTGTTTGTTTGTTTTCACTTGAAATCTCTATGCATGTGTTTTTCTTCCCATTTCTCTTTCCTAGATTTTGTTGCTTTTCTGTCTGGTCTGGTCTTACACAGCTAGTAATGCAACTGGCTACTATGATTAGTCTTTTTTTGTTGTTGATCTTTTAAATGTAGTCCACGTAGATTTTTATTGATGCGTTTACGCAATCATCAATGCTAGCGAGTTTGCTTCCTCTTCTTTTTATTAACACATTCAGTAGACATTTCTAAGATATAAAGCCTTCTGCATAGTTATCAACTTTCTTGTCTTTTCGTCCTCTTATCTTAGTTCCTCCTTAGTCCATTTTAAAGATTGTTCTGATTATCTTAAAAGGTACATTTCCTAGGAGTTTATCCTTTTAATGAGTTTTCCTTTCCAGAGGTTGGACTCAACAAACGTTTTCGTTTTTCTTACGCACACTTTTTTTTTTAGGTTTTCCTTCTTTTGCTCTTATTTGATGTTGTCTGCTTCCAATATTCCCAAATACTTATAATTTTCCTTTTCTGCAAGCGTTCTAATGCTTTCCTGATTTGGTAGTTCTCTTTGTTTCGCTGTTTGTATTTTTCTACTCTTCATTAAGAGCATTGTATACATTTCAATGCCAAATTCCATTCCTATATCCTGACTGTATATTCTTCTTGTTTGTATCAGAATCTCCACTTCTTTTTCAATTTTTGCAAATACCTTTATATCATTCATGTACATAAGGTAATTAATCTTTTATTCTGATTGAGGAAATGTGCAAACCAAATAACTGTGTACAGATTATATGCATTAAGAATAGTTAATTGAAGATATGATTCTTTATAAATGAAAATTAGTTACTTGAAACCAGGTAATGTATTGCCAAACAAAAACGAACTACGGCATCAAATAGTTCATACTGGGTTGAAATGCCGTAAAACCAATCAAACAACCAAGTCTAACCCATAAATATTGTCTCCATCAGATTCAAGTTACACGAAACCGCATGATATAAAATCATGAAAAGTCTAAATATGTTTTTTATCTTTATTCTTGAACTAAAAATGTTTAATCAAATATGAATAACTTTTAACTCTTTATTTTTAATTTAAATTATTTACGATTATTTACGTCTTGAAGGAAACCGTCTTCAAAAAGATTTTTTTTTCTTTTCAGAACCCTCTTTCCGATAAGACACCTCTAATTTCTCACAAGAAAAATGTTTCTTTCTTTGTGCTCATTAAGTACGTTTATTAAATTTGGTACCACTAAATCAAACCGTTTCACCATCTGTAAATAACTGTGTGATTCCCTCCTCTCTCTGTATCTCTCTCTCTCTCTCTCTCTCTCTCTATATATATATATATAGTGCTTGGTTTTCTTCAATATGAATATGAATCTGTCCACAAATATGCCCTCAAACATTGAGAAATCTTTGCATTGGAGCTTCCGAGTATATGCCATGCAGTACTGTTTCTGTTTGCGAAATTCTGGAAGAGGGAATTGTACCATGGTACCGCTCTACTCCCAACTAACCCTAGTATATTTAGTATATTCTGCAGAGGAGACAAAACCAGAAACAAATAAAGCGTACATCTAAGAAATAAATAACTTGAAATTGGAACCACTAATTCATCCTCCCTTCTATATATATATATATATATATATATTCAACGTTGAGGTAAAGGTTTTTTATATTTTGGTCAGGAGAAGAACAATCCATCCGACAGCTCTAGATGTGTGTGCTGAGGTCGTGAATTTGACGACCTATACTGGATAATGACATTCCTAGCTTACATCATACTCTCTGAGTGGTACTCACCGGATTTGATTCGATGGCTTGGAGCACGGCATCCACATCCACCGTTTTAGGCTTACCTGACCTTGGTTGATCGTTGAGGATCTTGCAACCCATGCGAAATTTCTTTAACCATCTTGTCACAAAACTGTGATCAACTGCAACTTCATCTTTCACGTCATAAGTATTTTTGGTTGTTTCCGTGTCATAATGGCCACGTTCGAATTCGCAAAGATTAAGTTGTTGGTTTATCTGTGTGGCTTTCAAATCAAATGTGCATTGAAGCAATAAACTGCGTTTCAGCGCAGCAACTACCACGAAGCAGGTACTTATCACAGCTGGTAATTAATCAAATATGAATAAACTAACTAGCATGTAACAAATCATTGGGAAATTTTGACTCATCCTAGTATATATATATATATATATATATAATGCACCTGGAAAAGGAATGAATCCAAATATTCTCCCTCTAGCTATTGGTAAATAATAGGGTGAACTGTTTTCGTTAATCTTGGCAAGGCAATCAGTCTAGGAGAAGGAAAACTCCAAATTCAAACATGTTAAATTCTGCTTAAAAATTTACGTGGTGTCGCATCCAGTTCGTGTGGAGGGGTTGTTAAATATATATATATATATATATATATATAGTAAAGAAATTATTTTTAGCCAAGAATATCAAATTCGCAACAATTATTTACCTTGTGTATTTGCAGTTATTTACGATAAACCGTGCGATCATACAATTCGCCAAGAACTAGTAACGACCATAAATTGTTCAAGACAGTGTGGCACCCAGAAATGTGTCTGGGTTTGATGAAACGGAAAATTAAAAAAGAAAAATTCGAAGGTGTCAGTTACAGCAGGGTGTAGGAAAATTCACTATTAAAGGGCAACCTCCAACCTTCATCTAGTTTAGAAGGTTTTACTTATGCGTTGTTTTCATACAATCGATTTCTATTTCGAGACACCTCTTCTATACTTATGGCACTAAAGATCTTGCTATCAAATAATTTAGGAAAATTTGATAACTGTAAAAATTATTAGTGTTTTATACGAATACTTGAAACCCAATAAATTTGTAAAAATTATTTGTGTTAGAAATACTTGAAATCATATAACTGTGAAAATTATATCTGTTTAATGGAAATACTTGAAACCCGATAACTTTGTAAAAATTATTTGTGTAAGAAATACTTGAGACCATATATCTGTGAAAATTATTAGTATTTCATGGGAATACTTGAGACCATACAGCTATAGGAAAACTAATAATTATAATTAAGGATAGTTATTAATTAATCATTAATGAATAATTAATTTTAGAGAGTGATGATTAATACTATATAACAGTAGATTATTTTTAGTTTCTTCAAACTATAACTGCTTACAAAGGATTGTTTTAAGTTACTTAAGTTAATTTTAAGTTAATTGCTTCAAAAAAAGACTTATTTCGGTAATAAATAACCTAAGTGTTGCCCAATCATCATTTGTTAAATAGCTACACATACATGTGATTATAATTTTAGTAACTATGTTTAGTTACAAGATTAGAAATAGCAGTAATAACTATCAGCTGTTACTTAACATGAAAAAACATTTGGCTGGGAACCAGTATCGTTGAAAGGATGACGTCATATCTGCGGTTGACGACGTTTTTTACCAACAGGATGAAAGCTTCTTAACTAATGAAATCCAAGCACTGCAACACCAATAGAAAAAGAAGGTGGATTGTAAGGAGGACTTGGCTGAAAAATAAACATTATATGGTCACATTCTATGAGAGTGGTATGGTCAGCCTATGAAATTTTCAGCCGAACATTGAATATATATATATATATATATGTGTGTGTGTGTGTGTGTGTGTAAATGAAAAATATGAAAAAAGAAACTAATAATTCAGAGAATAAGTTTATTCATGATTTAATATTATCCCATTTTTTATTGTTTCGGTTTTTTTTATTAAACCATCATTAGGGCAATGTTAACATGTGATGTATCTGCTGAATTATATTGAAATTTTAAAATGAAACAAAAAATGATTCAATGACGTTCTGATTCAAGTCTATGAGATGTAATGAGTTCGAAATTTTATTTTTAAAGCTATTGTATTAGCTATTGATTTAAAAAATCTAGTAACTTTATAAGAATTTTTTTAAATGTTCTCAAAAATTAACGTTTTTTGTTTTTGAAAGTTTAAAAAAATCTTCATCTAAAAATTCATTGATATTTTTATTTTTGTTTTTTTATTTATACTAAATAACGTAAGGTATTTGTTGTTTTTTGTAATTTCTACTGAAACTTAGTTTAGAACAAATTATGATCAGAGGTATTATCGAAAAACTTTAAAAAGTATGAATGAATATAGACCATTAATAAAAAACAAAACTAATTCAAAGAAGGGGTCTGGTAACATTTAAGGACTAATTTATCTAAATAAAGAGATGATTTGAAAAAAATGGGTCTTTGTTTGATTATATTCTAATTAGAAATCATGCCAGGTTAAAAAAAATCAGTGTAGTTTATTTTGCAAATTAACTGACATTTTTGGAGTTTTTAAAATTGAAAATAGTATTAGTTTCGAAATGTTCTTTTACTAAAGAGTTTTTCTAGCTGCCAGTTTTTATGATTTGCTTGTATTTAGATGTGATTAATCATGATATCTTACCGACGCTGTTCCTATAAAATCTTTTTTTTATTTTTCCTACTTTTATATTTACATACTGTCGGACTCATATCTATTTTCTTTTATTTATATATATATATATATATATATATGGAAAATCGATTGATTTCCATACAAAGTGAAAGTGGTTAGGTCTTAACCAAAATGAGACTCTCAGAAGCTTTGAAATTTGAATCTGCATTTTTGTATTTCTAATCAATCAGCGCTGTCATTTGGAACGCAATATTTCTTTGATTTTTCCGCTGATAATATTTGATTTGCCTTGCAAAACTTCTAAGATCAAAACCCAAGCTAATGTAAAAAAAATCTTTCTCTTCTTAGAGTATTAAAAATACATTGTAAATCAAATAGAATTATAGATAAATTAAGCCACTTATTATCTAATTTGGAGCCCATCTAAATTTTATAAATAAAGCAATAGAATAGACCAACCCTTGTATACGATGGAAATTCGCTTTTATTGCAGCTCACTTCTTCATTATTTCTATTATAAAGTGATTTTCAGTTGCTTGCCAACATTCAATTCCTTCAGAATAAGTTTAATTTCAAGATCACTTGATTATTTATACAAGCAAAAATATTCCCTTTTCGTTTGCATTACGATAGAGCTGCTTGTACTGATATAACATTCCTTGGAAGTGACTATTGAGCATATCATTTGACATACATATTAGCATATAAATGTATTTTACTTTCCACCTCCCCCTCTCTCTCTCTCTCTCTAGGCTGGTATACATAATTTTCTTCTGAATCAATGGTTGTAAAAGTTGGTGACCGTAGCCGAGGGCGACCAGAAGGCTCTTTTTTTATTAGCTTCTACACTGAGGTGTAGGGCAGAAGGGCGCTACTCTTTTCCCAGGATTGCTCCACTTTACCCTTGATACGTACCTTATATTGCTAAGTGTTAAGGAAGGAGGTATCAAGTACCATTTTTAAGGTCTTGGGTATGACGTGACTTGGGATTGAACCCAGGTCTCCTGGACTATTGGCGAACACTTTACCCATTAGACCAATGAGCCGGTTCTAGGACTTTATTGTCTGTAGTGGAATACCATATTATCAAAGCGTATATAATTAGCTATTATTCATTACTAAACTCTGTAACATTTAAATCAAAGATTTAATCACATGAATTTATGTAAGAGATGTGTTTATTTTATAACTACTGCATAATTATATTTATTAATGATTTCGTCGCAGTTTGAATAAAGACTTTTTTAAGCGTGAAAACAATTATATTCCCCTTTAAGTAACCATTATTAATACAAATAATTTACTGTTATATATAAAGTATTTCTATGTAATACAAATAATTTGCACACAATTTTTATTGTTTAAAGTGACTAATAACCTTTAGTACACAATTATAACTTCGTGTAACTTTATTTAGATTAATTTGTAATTTAGATTTTTTGTATAGAAAATAGTTACTTGATATGCACTTTAAAAAGTGCATATCAAGTAACTATTTTCTATACAAAAAAGATTTGCTGTTATATCGCATTGAGCATTCCTATCTAATGGAAATAATTTTCAGATAGATCTATTTGACCTACAGATGGGACTCTAACAGGTTCTACCACTCCAGATCAGTGTGGACCTGGTATCAATGACAATAAAGGGGTGATCCACATTCCACAAATCTTCAGAACTTATGCCTATCCGATGCAGTTTACTATCACACAGAGAACACCTTTTTTCGGTTGTGATGGGGTTTACCTCTCTGCACATATGATATTGCTTTCTAAAGATTATTATTAGTTACTTGAAATCATAACTGTGTACAAAAGGAAAGATATGAATCCCGTAATTCTCCCCCTCCTCCACTACAGGTAAATAATAGGGAAAACTGCTCTTCTTAACCTTGGTATGGCAACCGGTCTCTCATAAGTAATAACTCTGAATTCAAACCTGTTTAACTATACTGAAAAAACTGATGATTATGAAATTGAAATAATTAATTACATTAAAATTGATTGATCATTTAATCAATCAATTAATCTCTTCCTCATGTTAGTCTTATGACTATAATTTTCATGAATTTGGAAAATAATATGATATTTAGTTGTAACATACGGTTTTTAAAAGTTGTTTTAGCAGGATTTAACAGACTTCTGCGAGGTTTGTTTTGGAAATTACACTTTTGGTCCTTCAAAGTAATCAACACAAGTTTTCTGATGAAATTTACTAATTCAATTGACCAAACCGTGGCTATCTGTCCCTTTATTGGATTCTTTTTTCATATTTTCTCCCTCCATGTTTCTGTGGATCTATCTATCTATCTCAACCAATCCACACAAGCACAATACGATACAAAACAGTTTTTTAAGCTACGGTTAACGGGTTTGAATTCAAAGTTTTCTTCTCCGAATCCAGTTGCCACACCAAGGTTTAAAAGCTCAGTTTGCCAAACTATTTACCCATAGCTAGAAGGAGAATATTTAGATTTATACCCGTCCCAAGGGTATTAGAGTGAGTAAAATGTAAACAGTCTCGTCCAGGATTTGAAATCAAGTCACCGTGTCCATATCTATATATATATATATATATATATATATATATATATGTGTGTGTGTGTGTGTGTGTAATTTGGTTTGGTTTGGTTTGGTTTTTTAATCAAATTTCGTGGTTTATCTAATGCCAGAGTCGTCCTTGTATAAGGTCAGGAGTGGTAATATTTAGTAGTGGTTTATGCCTTTCCAAAGGTAATATATATATATATATATATATATATATATATATATATATATATATATATATATATATAGGATCATTCAATAACTACGGTGAATTTTACATATATATAACAACTGATATTTCCCCCAAGAAAAATATTCTTACCTAACTTTTCTCGATATTGCCCACTATTTAAAACAAATCTTTCTAACGGAAAAAAAAGATTTTGTATGACTTGAATCCGGAAATCTTTGGACTATATTTTTAGCAATTCGCTCACAGGGCTCTTCACTTCATCATCGCTTCAAAATTTGGTTCCTCAGAGAAAAATTATTTGACGAGGCCAAATAAATGAATCGTAGAGGGGATCTCATCTGAGCTGTAAAGAGGATGTTGCACTTGTTTCCAAGCAAACGGACTGATGGTTTCCATTGTCATTGATGTAGTATGAACCCTTGCAAGGGTATTTTGCAGAGTAAGGCAGGGTACCATGCTAGGGTACCATGCACAATTTTATGTGCTGTACTCTCAGAAATTCCCAGTTTTTCTTAAATGTCTTCTATTTTAACTCCTCTCTCAACAAAAATGAGCGCATTAACTGAATCTACCATTTCAGGTGTACTTAGCCTATTTTCATCTGGAACAATATTTCAAGTTTCTATAAACAATTCAGCCCTTCTATAAACTTTTTTATAAAAACACTCTTCTCCGTTCATATCACACATTCTTCTCTAAATTCAACATCGGTTACTCTTTTATAGCCACCCAGAATTTGATGACGGGCAGCTTTTCAATCCTTCAGCCATCCGTCTGATTTGCTACCATTTTTAATTGTCTCAAACAAATGAAATTAGAATTATTTTTGCGAGATTAAAATATTTCAGCTATAAACTAATTCCAAGAAATACAATTATATAAAAAATCTGAAAAATATCATTTAATATCAAAAAAGAGACCTCTCCACACTGAATAGTGGTTCACTGAAAATAATGGGCAAGTTCACGTACCTCGAAAGTAGCGTCTCGTCTCCAGAAAATGATATCAATATACGACTATCGAAGCCATGGACTGCAATTTATAGATTATCGATTATACAGAAACCAAACTTATCCAATAAAATAACACGCAATTTCTTCCAAGCAGCGAGCATGTCAATTCTACTATATGGATGCACCATATGGAAGCTGATTAAGCCTATAAAGAAAAGGCTAAACGGGAATCGCACAAGAATGCTACGAGCTATACTGATCACATCCTGGAAACAACATCTGATAAAACACCTGCTGTACTGCCACCTACCTCCCATTTCTAAAACCATCCAAATAAGACGGACATGCGGGATAATGCGGAAGAAATAAGAAAGACAGTTTCTTATAGACCCCTTCACAAAGACGTTCGACTGCCTGATGACAAGCAAGATCTTATTTACAACAGCTCTGTACGGACACAGAATGTAGTCTAGAAGACTTGCCGGAATGGGTGATAGAGACGAATTTCAAGAGAGAGTCAGGAAAATCTGTGCTTGCAGGGGTGATAACACATTTTCGTTAGTTCAAGGCGGTACTGCTACTCCTGGCGCTACCAAGCAGCTTTTGCCACCAGACAGGGTATTAAAAGAATTATATATATATATATATATATATACGCCAGATCAATTAAAAGCAGAGACTACATTGGACGTTCATCTTGATTTTTAGTGTGCAGTTGGTGATTAAAAAGAAACGCGTCTACTTTCGACCGTTGATGTCATTACGCGTTTACAGTAACCGTTTCCTTATGTTACGAAATCACACGGGAATGGTGGTTCTCCATGCATTTCATTCATGCTGAAAACTTCTCGCTTTCGACCAAATCCAACTTGATGCATATTGCACCGTGGTCTGAAGACAATTTGA
This sequence comes from Sepioteuthis lessoniana, assembly GCA_963585895.1. NCBI lineage: Eukaryota > Metazoa > Mollusca > Cephalopoda > Myopsida > Loliginidae > Sepioteuthis > Sepioteuthis lessoniana. The sequence continues at coordinate 60,677,820 of OY757922.1, forward strand.
GGCAACTTTCAAACTGCGGCCAGTGATTCCAAATAAGTTCATATATATATATATATATATATATAAAACACAAACCGGTCACATTAGGATTATAAATTTATTTCCATCCTGTTATGTGTTTTTGAAAAAATCAAAACACACGAAAAAAAAATTAACAGGACTTCTTCAGATCTTATGGATAAAATAAATCAGAATAGACACAGGAATGAAGGGTGGGGGGATAAAAGAGGGGTGAAGAGTTATCGTCTCATTTAGCCCACTTCCATTTTTTATTTCATTGTCTGTTAGAATTATAGTAAATTAATTTTTTTTTAAAATTTACTTATTTTTAAAAAAATTCTAATTACTTTTCGACTGAAACTTCTTCTTACCAGGAAAATTTGAATATTAACTTTTGAATAGTTTTCTTGTCCAGATGGAATTACCCCCACCTCCGGTTTAACTGGACCAAGCTTTTTTCATTGCTTGGGTACAATATGCAATCGGTATATTATGATATTTGTCACAAAGGAATTCCATACTCAAAGTAATGTAGTTAAATGATAAAATAACTGTCTCATGAGTTAGCCTTCTCCGATCATCCATTATTTTGTATGATATAAGTAGGTCTTTTTCTAAGGAAGAGGAGAAATCCTTGAGGCGTGAAGGCCAAAGTCATGAACTTTGCCTTCGAAGTGTTCGAACTACAGTCGTGCTAATAAATTCACTTTCGTATTTATACACTTAGGAAAGGTTTTGAACCGAGAAAGCACTAGTGGTCATCAGCAACGATGGCTTTTGTATTAAATAACCCACAAAGTTTCATATGCCATTAAACAAAAACCAAACAGAACCGAAAAAAACATATTTTGCATCTAAAACTTACAAATGCGTTGAAGACAAATTCTTTGTGATATTTCCCCACTTAACATGTTTCCAATGAATTAACAATATCGTGTTCTGCTGGAGGCACCAGTGATAAAATATTTCTATCTATCCATACCTGGAGTTTGAAGAACATGGATTCATGCATTTTTCAAGGGTATTAGCATGAAATGAACCGTGAATAACCTCCGCCTGAATTTGAACCCGGGTCGCTGAATCAATTTCCTATAATAATAATAATGAGTACGCTTTGCGCGCATGCGGTATGAAATTGTCAGAAGGAAAGAATTACGTTTAGGGGAATTGTAATTTTATATGAAAATTGTGTGGTCCTATTACTTGGATGACCACAGGTGTTTTCCGACTAGTTGCTTTTGCAATATTTTCTACGTCCACGCTGAGTTTTTCAAGATCCAAAGAACAGAGATTGAGACAACTCAGTCGGAACTTCTAATGAATTAGTTGCGGTGATGTTGACAACTCCAAGAACGAGAAAACTGTTAATGATAACAATTAATATTATTTATTAGAATACGATTATACAACCATATATAATAGTAATAGAAAATTTTTTTATACAAGATGGGAAAGAAAATGAACAGTGAGGAATTTGGGTGCCATTTTAGCCTTATGCAAATTAGCAGGGAGTCTTAGGGCGAAAACAGTCTGTGGTTTATGCTAATTAGCATAGAGTCTTTGCCAAGAAAAGGTTGACGCTTTATGCTAATTAGCATAGAGGCTTGGGCTGAAAAAGTTTATGCTTTATGCTAAATAGCATTGAGTCTTTGGATGGAAAAACTTGATGCTTTATGCTAATTAGCCAAGAATCTTTGGGCAAGAAAGTTTGGTGGTTTATGCTAAATAACATAGAGTCTTTGAACGGAAAAGGCTAGTTCTACCCGAAGAATTTTGGAGGACTGGAACTTCGTTTCTACTTTCGTCGGAGTCTTCTTCTCAGAACAGGGGATATCGAAGTGTCATATGCAGTGTTCCATTGAGTCGCTCGTATAGTTATGGTTATCGTCATATGAATTGAACACCGTGACCTGAGATCAAGTCAAACACGAGGTTGTTTGCATTTCACACAGCGCTATTAGCTTTGGGAAACGTTTGAATCCAACGACTCTCTCTTTTACTCACTCACTCTCGCAAGCTCTGAGTAAATATTGGTATGCACTTGGCTCTTTGACCTTGGTATAGCAACTGGTCTAGGAGAAGGTAACTCTGAATTTAAACCTGTTAAACTCCACTTGAAAAATATACCTTGTGCACATCTTGCTCCTGTGGAAGGGTTGGTAAATACACATACAGTATTTAGTTGAGCTTTTTCCTCCCTCTTTCTTTCTGAATAAAAGTTTTGCTATGGAAAAATTAAAGACCTAAATACCTTTAATTGATCAGCGAATTACGGATCATTTCGCATCGCATTCTCCTTGGCCAGCCGACCGGAACTAAGTTACCATTCACAGATATCGGGGGGTGGAGCAAAAATTCCTCGACTCCCTTTTCATGGGTCAGTGCGTTTTTGTATAACTTTTTGTTGTTTCGTGGTAAGGAAGAGATACGCAGTGAAATAGAATTATTTATTAACTGAAGTGGTACAGTCCAACAAATATTATAAGTCTCGCGCTGAGGGTGTAACATCCGAAGTTGGTTTTACTACAGACCGAGATCTTTCAATCGACACGTGCTTAAGAAACACGACGTCTTTTATACCTCCGAGATACCGGAAGTTACATGGTACGAGCCACTGTACAACACGTTGATTGAGAAAGATGAGCCAAAAAACCTCGAGCCAATTTTTTAACTGGCCCGTCCAGAAGTCATGTAAAAGTCATATTGTGTACGAGTTGCCTTCGATGAAAATCGCACTAGCAACTTTTGACGGCTTTGATTAACTCATCAACTTAGTAATTTGAATGACCTTTATGTGAATTTGCAAACTTAGATGAATAACCTCATCAAACTTCTTGGTTTTAGTATATTTGTCATTTTAACAAGATTATTTCTTCCGATTTTTAAATACAAAAAAATTATTTTTCTTTTCTTGCAAGTTTTATACGCCAATGAAAATCCTCATTATATCATACTGGCTTAGTCAGTATCAAGAATAAATGGGAAAATAAAATTGTGTTTCCTCTGAAGATTGGACCATGCTTGCTTTGAAAATTAGGATTCAAAATATTGGCCTGGGTTTGAACACCTTCAGCACCCAGTGTTAAAGAAAATTTTCTCAGCTCACAAAAACCTAAATCGGCTAGTATCTATCTATTTATCTATCATATTTGTTTTGACTCTACTAAGCTTATTTAAATAGGATACAGGGCTAATTAGAAGATCTGCCAATCTTTCAAATAGGTGATACCTGTCTTTTCGGACGTACTGTGTCTCTAGACAAATATTTATTTACTCAACTAAATTGAGCAACTGGCGTGATACGAAAGCATTATACCAGAAAACGAGCTTTTAAGACGTAGGCATCAACAGTTATAATCAAGTGAAATAGACGAATAATTCTTATTTGACGACAAAGACTGAAGAATTTTATATGTAACTTTGATTAATTGACTGATAGTCGATTGATTTATTGATTCATATATTTTGAGAATAGTATTTGAAAAACAACTCTTCTTTAATTGGGTGTAATTGTTTAGGAAGATGCGTTGGTTATATGTTTATTTTGAAATGCTAATATTGATTACGTCTGGCACAAAGTCATATTCATGGAGCACCTGTTATTGTATTTGATTTGGGCTCAGACTTATAGGCGCTGGGCCAGGGTTTTGAGAGGATAATATTTACTCATCAGCTCAGGTACATAGAATAACATGAATTGACAGGTGTTATGTTTATTTCTTAGGGAAAAAAGAAATAAATAAAAAAAATCGAGAAAACGTGAAAAGAAAAAAGATAAATGGAAACCAAGAAAAAAAAGCAAAGGAAAAAGAAAAACTTGATAAACAAAAAGAAAACAAACAAGAAAGGAAAAAAAAAGATTACAATACAAACTAAAAAGAAAAAAGAAAAATAGAACAAGCAGTCGAGATAAATTCTGGTTTCGTTAAGTTTATTTGCTTAACGGCATATCAATTCCTTATGAGTAATCTAATTCCGAAATTGGAATCATTTCTAAATGTTTGTAATTATATAAATATTCATAGTTTTAACGTTCCACCGAAAAGATTTTTTTTTATAATTGTATTGTTTGTCAATAATAATTATAATTTGTTTAAACACATCTGTAAGGTTTCAAGAATTCTATCTAATAATGATTTTAATTTTTACTCAATTACTTGGTTGAGAATAACCATTCGTATTTAATAATAATTTTTTGCTAGCAATTATGCGATTTCAAACAACTAATAATAATAAACCTAAGTACACAATCATAGCTTCAAGAAATAATTCTTAATACAAATAATTTGCACAATTATATCGTGTCAACTATTCCTATCTCATACGAATAACTTTAAAACCGATGTATTTGACCAAAAAATAGAAACCTAACAGGTACTTAGACGCCTGGAAATTGTCGATCTGGGAGTAATAACAGTGAAAGAGGTGACTCGATTCTTACCTGATCTTCAAAACGGAAACGTCACTACTGAATGCAGTTTAGTGTCTCACCGAAGACAGTTGTTTTAGGAAAAATGAATTCGGTGTGTTCTAAGCAACGCTACACACCTCCCACATAGATAGACTCCATATGTGTTGCTACAATTTTACATGAATTTCCAGTGCATGAAAGTCAGCATCGTGAGTTATCATAATTTGCATTGTTTTATTTGATAATTGAAATTTCATAATATTGCTCTGCATTCTAAAGAATAGAACTGTATATTTTATTGAGTTGATTCATTTGTTGTGGTAAATTATATATATATATATATATATATATATATATATATATATATATATATAATCTAAATGGGTTTGGTTGAAGACCACGGATTGTTTCTTACTTCTGGGTTGAGTTGGTAAAGAAAGAACCCAATATTTGTCCAAGCGTTTTCGACCATTTCGCTGGTAATCTTTGGGGATCGTGTTAGATGGTTTCTTACAGTGAGTTTTATATTTATTCAGAGTGGCTTTTTTTTTCTTTTTATGGATTATAGAACTTGGGATAATTAATATAGGGTTCTTTCTTTACCAACTTGACCCAGAAGTAAGAAGACTAGTGAAAAGATTTGAACGTCTTCACTTGAAGATTTTAAGAAAGAAACAATCCGCGGCATTCAACCAAACCTGTTTAGATAATAATTTGCTGCCTAAGTATCCAATATATATATATATATATATATATATATATATATATATATATATATATATATATATATATAATGTTAATCTTAGTTCTGGGATAAAAACATTTTTAATGAAGAAAATTCGATAATTTTAATAATATCCTTGGACAAAAAATAACTGAAAAGAGGTAACTGGGAGGGTTGTTAGCGGTGGAAACTTGATATGAACAGCAGTCTATTTCGGATTGCTTGGATTAAATTGAGCAGAGATTTAAAAATAAAGACAACTATTCTCGATATGAATTTAAGAAAAGAATCGATGGTAATGAAGTTGATTGTCTTCGATTTAATTTTATCATAGACTCATCAATTCACAATCACTGAATAATAAACTATGCATATTTACATTAGTGCAAATGAGAATTCGCTTCTCACAGAGTGCCTGATTAAGGATTGTTTACTGTCAACTAGTTAGATATAATTCTCTAAATCCAATGTATAATTCAATAAATGGCTATAACTCATGTTAGAGACTCATATAAATCTCGATCAAAAGAAAAGAGAGAGTTCTCTAATATCTGTAAATACATTATCTACAACTTTAAAGAATCATTAAAATACCTGAGATTTCAAACAATTAAAATCCACTTTGTCGTTTTCATGTTGCTAAGATGAATTATTTTATTTGATTCATTCTTTGGTCTTTTATCTATTGAAAAAAAAAGAAACTTTTCATTGATTACAAACCTGATATCGAATTTATAATTGTTACTTCTGACATCACTATGTTATAATCCTATGTTTTCTACAGATGCTGCAATAATAGACAATAAAGAATGTGAGTTAGATATTTATATAAAAAAATTACGTTGATATTACGATGTCTCAGTCTGGTACGTTAGCTACTACGCCACGGGGACTCCTTCCTTATATATATATATATATATATATATATATATATATATATATATATATATATATATATATATGTGTGTGTGTGTGTGTGTGTGTGTGTGTGTGTGTGTTTCAAATATTAACTTTACTTCTCAAACATGTTGGTTCAAAAAACATTCCTATCTAATTCGGATGCAACATTTCTTTTTTTCTTTTTTTTTATTGCTCCCCTAAAGAACAGGTGGAGTTGTCTTGATCAATCGATAGAAGAAAGGAATCACTAGTACATCTATATGACATTGACCACATAGAATGCTGAGGCAGTTTCATTGAAACTCGAAATTATACGTCTTTACATTTTTACTGTCCAGGTCGCAAACTATTTTTTAATCCAGCTAAATATTTTAATATATGATGTTATCTCCTATAGCCAAGGAACACATACTCTTACCCATGCCTGCTACAACAGGTACTGAACTCAGACCGGAAGCGGGTACGGCTCATATTATAACTCTTGCTTAGACTCAAAGAACAAGAAAAAACTACTAAAGAATTACCAAGTTGATGTTAAATTTGAATGTCTTTAAAGTTATTGTTCGCACCATTGATTTATTTTTCTCTCTTGATCAAAAATAATTTGACAATACAGTCTTGATGGTTCCATCTCGATAGCCATGAGCTTCATCAGAATAAAATTATGAAATATAAAAGGGAAATATTCCCCACTCATAAATTTGAAACTTAATTTGCTACATTCAATGTACAATTCAGTAAATTGTTATTCATTTTCATATAAGACAAGGTATAATTTTCTCATGCCTTTTAACCTCAGAATGTATGATATTTATTACGGTATCCATGCTGATGAAGCTATTCCGAACCACATTTGATACTTCTGCCTAATTTTGAGTTGTCTTGTGTTTTGTCATTGAGTAAATAGTGATCATGTGGGTAAAATATACGAATGATAATTAATCCTTTTTAATTTCTTACAAACAACAGTGAATATTTTGTAAATCTTTGTAACTGTTTTCTATCTCCCTTTTATCAAAGTCTTATCTAATCTAACTTCCTCTTCAAAATTACAAAAAAAAGACTTTGGTTGATCCTTTACTTTATGAGGGGTGACTGTCCACGCTGATGAGGGGGTGCTTAGTGCTACAGTTAACATTGTGGGAAATGGAATTGGTGACCCAAGCTCAAAATCCTGGATAAAGCTGTTTATTTCACTTTACACTCATATCTGTTGGAAAGGCATCAATCCATATCTTCTTCTTACAGCTATGAGTAGGGCAGATTGGGTTCTTTTGCCGTGATTAAGCAACTAGTCAAGAAGAAGGAAAATTCATGGCTTCAAGAAATCTTTATTTTTTCATTTACCAAATTCTCTTTTTTTTTCCAATTATCTTCATCTTTATTTTTTATGCCTCTCCAACTTCACATTTTTTGGAGGTTCATGAAGTCATCTTGAATTAATGTTTTTTAGAAATTCTTATGTTTTTTACTTTTGCTATTTTTCGTTTTCTTTTTTTAGGGGTAAAGACGATTGACTATAATCCTTATATTTTTCTTTTTATTTCTACCTTGGGAAAATAATGAATCTATGTATTCTTTTTCCACCTATAGATGAATTGTAGGGCATATTGGGCTATTCAGTTTTATTAAGGCAACTAGTCTAGTAAAAGGAAAGCTTAAATTCAAACCAATGACACTTCGCATAAAAATTGGTACTTGGAATGAAGGGTTGTGTGAATACACACCCGGCGTCATTGCCTACAGCACGTGCCCGCTATAAACCCTCGTCATTTTTATATTTACCATGTCCTCTCTTTAAGTATCTTTTCAGTGTTAATCTTTATTTACTTTAACATAAAGAAATAATTTCTTCTTCCTTCAGAAATTTGAAAATATTGTGACGATTTACACTAACCTGGAGAAAAAATGTCACACCGCTTCGCACGTTGTTGTTGTCAGCAGCCATTTTCAATATCACCTCCGCACAAGATCACGTTTGAGTCCGTAATGTAACTATCGCAGCTGTATATTCTGAGTTAAAGTGCATATAAACGAAAGACAGCAGTCTTTAGAGCAGCAACCGTTGGAAGCGTACCAGAACGAAAGTTACATTCGATTTGGGTACACAGAACGAATGTTTGTCAGAGAGTAATGAAATAAAACTCGCTGAAGGAACTAGATTTCCTTTGTGAAGAAGAAACTAAAATTTCGTGTCTTTGTCGGCTAGAGGACACGGGAAACAAGTCACGCTATTATTTGACCTGGTAACTAAAGTAAAACTTTTACTAAATCTTCGACTGTTTGACGAAGTGCGAAGTATTCTTTCTCGTCCTATTCGTTTTTCATTTTTCTCTGTTCACTTTTTCGTAATTTCTGATGTTGTGTTCCCATAGTTCAATAGGAATATCTATATATCTAAAATTATATACATTGGGTAAGTGGGTAGAATGCTCGCTAATGACCCGGGAACTCAAGATTCAATCCCTGGTCAAGTCATACCAAAGACTAAAAAATGGTACTTGATACCGCCTTGCTTAATACTCAGTATTATAAGGTACGTATCCAGGGTAAAGTGGGGCAATCTAAGGGAAGAAGTAGCGCCCTCCGCCACACTTCGGTGTAGTAGCTATTAAAAAGGGAGCCTTCGGGTCGCCTTTGATTACAGTCGCAAACTTTACTTATATATATATATATATGTGTGTGTGTGTGTGTGTGTGTGTGTGTGGAGGCGTTCCAAGTGTAATGGCTATCGTCGTAGGAAATATTCACAGTGACACGAGTTCGAATCCTAGACAAGACTCTTTGCATTTCACCAAACGCTAATACCTTTGGGAAAAGTATGAATCCAGTTATTTTCCTTCCAGATATGGGTAAATAGTAGGAAAGACTGGGTTCTTTGACCATGGTATGGCAACCGATTTAGGAGAAGGAAAACTATGAATTCAAACCTGCTAAACTCCCCTTAAAAATGACATTGTGTCACTTCCTGTTGATGCACGGTGGGGTAGGTATATACATATATATTTATATAACCTCAACATCAAGCGATGATAGCGATGATTACCGAGGATCTGTCTCTTGATGTCCGTCTTTATCATTCATCGCGCTTGATAAGTCTGCATGTCTTCATCCAGTACTTTGACAAAGCTTGGTGGGATTATTTCGTGGTGGGATGATCAGCAATCTAGTCTTGTAAAAAAAGATATACCAGAGTAAAGAATTCAATTCTCATTAGGTACCACATTTTCAGAGCCTTGTGTGAAATCTAAGCTATGTTTAGTTTTTAAGATGGCAACTTGTCTTGGCACAATAGTCAACAAACTAATCTTACAAACCAGTGAGTTCAATCCTTACTGAGAGCTTCACATCTGCAGGTTTTGTGCCTTACTAAATGTCTAGAATATATATATATATATATATATATATATATATATATATATATATATATATATATATATATATATATATATCCTGTTGGTGGGGCTTAAAATCCGTTTGATAGGTATGACCCTCCCGCCCCGAAAAAGAGAGTTCCTGATTATGATACTAAACTGTGTTTGATGATGAGTCTTCAGTTCTGGATATCTGGGGATTTCTGCTTAATACATTTTGTCATGTGACATCTTGTCAATATGTACTTTACTTTGATATTGCTGTTACTGGCTGGCGTAATCAGTTTTTCTTTGATCTTGTTTGCATATTCCATGAGTACTTGAATTGTTGCATCGACGCAAACTTCAATACTGTCAAGTCCTCTTCCACTTCCTCCTTTATTTGACTCGTAGAGCCTATCAATGTTATCTCTATTATTATTATTATTTACTCATTGAGAGTTTTTCACATCTGTGTTAACTGATGGTCTTTCTCTGAAGTTTGAATGACACCAAGTCTTCTCAGGTCTCAAGTATTTTTCTCAGTATTCTAGCCGTTCTCAATATTTCCAAATCCTCCACTCCCTTTAATAATCCTATGGTGACTGTCGCAAAAGCACCAATCACGATTGGTATGATAGTCACTTTCTTGTTCCCCATTTTTTCCAATAGCAAGGTCCAGGTACTTATCCTTCTTTTCATTTTTTTCCCCCAGTTTTATTCTGCGGTCAGGCGGGACAGCAAAGTCCACAATTTTGCAACTTCTCTTTTTTTTATTGTTGATTATTATAAGGTCTGGTCTTCTGGCCGAGAATAGGGGATTAATTTTGATGTTAACGTCCCATAAAAGTTCATGTGTGTCATTCTCCAGGACAGATGCTGGGTTGTGCATTTGTTCGTATGGTCAAATTTCAATTTATTGCACAATTCCCATTGGATCACTTTCCCCACCAAGTTGTGTCTGGTCTTATACTCCTTCTGTGCTAATTTGCTGCATTCGCTTTTTATGTGATTGATCGTTTCGTCTAATATCATAATTATTACTCTTTAAAGTTTTTCACATCAGCATCAGCTGATGGTTTTTCACTGGAGTTTGAGTGACAGTAAGTCTACTCAAGTCTCCAGGACTCTACTCAGTATTCAGACCGTTCCCAATAATGCTGTCATTTTGATGGTCTCCACTCGTCCGCCAACTTCCAAATCATCCAGGCCCTTTGATAATCCTTTAGTTACGGTGCCAAAAGCACCAATCACAATTTGTATAATCGTCACCTTCATGTTCCATAGTTTTTTTCAATTCTCTAGCAAGGTCAAGGTACTTATCATTCTTTTTACATTTTTTCAGTTTTATTCTGCGGTCAGCCGGGACAGCAAAGTCGACAATTTTGCAACTTCTCTTTTTTTATTGTTGATTATTATAAGGTCTGGTCTTCTGGCGAAGATTAGATGATTAATTCTGACTTTTTCTGTCACTGTATTTAATATTCTGGATTCCTTTTCTCAATTTACATTCGAAACAGCATCATCTTAAATATTTTCTTGTCCGACAATCCACTTGTCTTGAATATTACGTTTTTAATTTTTCCACTATTTATTTTTGTGATATTCTAAAACCCAGGTTTTGTCAACTTATCTTTCCAATATTTTCAATTTCTTATTTTATTGTTTAGTGATCTTTTTCGCAATGTCCACATTTGTGTTCCCATAAATCAATATCCTGTTTCTATGTGGAGATTATGCTTTTCTTACGATTCATAGAAATATTTGTATATCTGAAATTTAAAACACACACACACACACACACACACACATATATATATATATATATATATATATACCAACGCCACAGCACGAGCAGTATGCGACACAAAGACAATCTTAAGCGGTCTTTGATAGGTTTGAATAAAGAGTTTTCCTTCTCCTTCACCAGTTTGCATACCAAGATTAAAGAGCCTAATCTCCCCTGCTATTTACCCATAAGTAGATGGAGAATACCTTTCCCAAGTATATAAGCGTTATATGTAATGCAAAAAGACCTCATTCAGTATTTGAACTCAGGTCACTATTGTTATATATTGACTTTTGACCGAGCCGTCAATCAAGAGATGCACCTGTGTAAATAAGCGGAAGAAGAAGTGGAAGCAAGTGGACGTTATGAAAGAATATAGTCAGGTGCCGGCGGCAGTTGAGTTAGTTAGGGACAGAAAGGCCAGAGTGAAGACCAGCTTTCAGGCCCTCAGCGACCCCCAATTGAGCAACCTTAGCCAAGATACGGAAGAAGTGATGCTATGCTCAAAAGAAGAGGTTGGGTCAATATAGCAGTCTGTCCCGGTCCGCTCATCTCTGACACACAACAGAAACATCAACCCTCTCGAGAATAAAGTGTGAGAGATACATATTTTTATAAAGAAGTGTGTTCATTCGTTCATTGAAGTTCGTAAATCATGTTTGATTATATTTCAGCTTATATTTGTATATATACTCGTAGTATACAACACTATGTCCATTTCCATCGACGATAAACGTCACACTAGGGGTACTTCCATTTCCAACGACGATAAGCGTCACATCAGGGGTACTATATATATATATATATATATATAGTACTCCTGGTGTGACGTTTGTCGTCGATGGAAATGGACATAGTGTTTTATCATCATCATCATGTCGTGCCGCTAGCACGGATATCCCTGACCCTCTCTCGCCACTTCTCCCTATCGTTCATCTCCTCTGGCAGGTCTTCAGGGCTACATCCTGTATCCTCACATAGCTGCTGTGTGTATGTTCGAGCTGGTCGTCTTGCTTTTGCTCGGCCATATGTGGGGGTCTATAGGAGTACATCACTTATGAGCTCGCCCTTGCTTCTCCAGCAGTGTCCTGCATGTCTGGTTCGTCTAACTTGGATAGTTTTCGTGCTGGGAGGCAGGTGGCCACGTAGTTGGTACCTTGTGGGATGTTGCCGCCAGGATTTGTTCAATATTGCTCGCAACATTCTTGTGTAATTGCCGTCTAGCTTCTTCTCCAGCCGTTTTGTTAGCGTCCAAGTAGTACATCCATACTACGCGTATATATACAAATATAAGTGGAAACGTAATCAAACATAATATATATATATATATATATATAGGTATATCAGTAACTATACTATCATAGATATTTATTTTCAATATGAACTGTTGAATTGTTTCTTGGTATAATCCATGAACAGCTTCCAGTCTGAAATATATATAGCAATTCGACGTTGTATTCTGGGAAAATTACCTTTTCAATTATTATAAAATACCTGTTCGGAGTTATCTATTAAACTGTCAGAATTACTTATCTCAAGGTGTGTCTGTACATTCTAGATATTGACCAGCGACCATTGAATTACCAATTTGTGAGTTTACAAGTTTTAGTCTCTGTTTTACCGTTTTAAATGTCTAACTATTTAAAATGAATAATCCCTGAGCTGCATAGTTAAACATCACTAACAAATTATCAATATTCTTAATTAGTTAGTTGATTTGTTTTACGCCATGTCAATCCTTATTAGGTTATTTCCTGCAGAATTCTGTCTTTTTTTCTTTAAGTAATTATATCCTTTCAAGTGACTAAAGATGTAAGCTTTGTAAAAAAATTATTATTGAGTAAAGCAAATTTCATTGTGACTTGCACATCTTAGAAACTATTCAGCTCTGCTTTGTTTGGCTCACAAGCTTTCGGTTGCTTTTATTAGTGGTCGTTTCTGCTTAACTTTGTTTATCTAATGGCAACCACTGCTTTAAGTGTACCTTCATTGTAATCATCTCTAATATTGATAATTTATAAACAGTTATATGGTTTGTGTAGAATAATAATAATAACAATAGCACTTACTTGCCCAGGAGTTCCAACTAGCATCCAGTTGGCAGACAGAAATAAAACATGCTCTTACTCAATACCACTACTAAGTTGAATCTGGTATTTATATACTAAAATGTCTACTCATAGACAAGCAACCAATCACAATCCAGGGAATGGACTTGTCACGTGGGTACAATGGATCGCTCCAATGTTTCATAGATAACTCTCTTTCTTCAGGGCTCGTGCAGATGTTTACTCAACTTGCTACTCAACTGAGTGTTGATTCTGATAACCTACCACACTCAATAGTTTAGAATAACAATTCTTTTTGAATAATCATTTGTTTGAATACACTTGTATGGTATAAGTATTCTGATCTAACACCAACAATTTATAAGCAATTATATCGTTTCAAGTAGCTAATGATGATAATTCTTCGTACACACTTAATAGATTAAAAAAATTTGTACACTTTTATATGCTATCAAGAATTCCTAACACCAATAATTTTAAAACATATATATTTGACCCATAGATGAGGCCCTAACAAGTACTACCGCTCCGAAACAGAGAGGAGCTAGCAATTTAGAGGATACTGTTATATGACCCTTCAGAGTATATGTTATGTAATTGTTTAATTTTAGTCTCTTTGTTTAATTACATATCAAACTTCGTGGGTTATTTAATGGTTGTGGAAGAACAGCTGTGATACTATTTAACAGGAGGTTCATATCTTTCCCAAGGGTATTAGTCCGAAAGTGAATGTATTTGCGCGACTGGAGTTCGAACTCGCTTACTACAAAGCCACAGTTCAGCACGTTAACCATACGCCACAGGCACCCCTACCGTTTGGGTTAATTTATGTATCTGTTCAGACTATATATATATATAGCCAATCTGCCAGCGCCAATCTCCGCTCTTCACTTCGTTCTTCGGTCGGTTGTCTGTCAGTACGTATTTTTTATTCTTGTTTTCTGTCTTTTGTCGTCATCTTTCGTTGTTTTTTTTAAGTTCTTCCCAGCTGGGATGATGAATAACAACATTTTCATGTGCCTATATTACTTTTATTTCTTAGCAACTTTTCCTTTCATTACCCGTCGAAACCTCCGGGGAATCATTGAGCCAGACGGAGCATTCAAACACTCGAGTCTAGCGTTTCTCAATAATTGGCTAACTATTTTTTAACTTCTGGGGTCGTTTTAGTAACCTTTTGAAACTATCCAATGAGAGCCGTAATCTCAGATAGACCTAGAGTTCAGTAGCTGTCACTCATATTGCAGTATTTTCCCTCACGTTTAACGGTCAAGGACTTAATTTAAATGCTACGCTATATGTCAATTATTGGTTTCTCTAATCTATGAAGGAAGAAAGCTATATACTCCTTTAATCTCCAAAACTAAAACGTCACCACCAAAGGCAGTTTAGTGTCATCCGTAGGATTAACTTTTGAGGAAAGAATTACCTATCTTCAGAGAATGCACTTGGCATATTCAATGCTCTGCCGACAATTTAAAAATAATCCTGAATATGAATAAACTTGAGATGTGTAAATACTAGCCCACCTGAAGATTGTCGCTGAAAATCTACCTGAGTTTATGCACCCGGCCACAAGAATCAGATACCTAGGGAAGACGATAGTCAATATCAGTACAAACTGACATGCTAACCATTAAATCATGACGAGAGGTTCATAAGGAAGTCACACGGATGATTGATTTATTGATTTTTGACGGCATATCAAACACGTGTAGTATTATCTTAAGCCTCAAGATCTGGAGCGATAGCAATAAAGGGTAACTTCTCATTCCTCAAAGCTCCAGCATTACTAGAGCCTCACCATCAGATAGTTTAGAGTCATAAAAAGGAGACTATTTGAAGGAGTCCACTCTAACCCGGAGTAGCAGAACCTGTTAGGGTCTCAATTATGGGTAAAATAGATCTACTGAAAATGTAAATATGAACACAAGTCCATAACTCCTAGGTATAAAATTATGCAAGACAGTTTAGTATGCCGTTAAAATCAATTAATCAGTCATCAATGGGAATAAGGATTTTTTTGTCAAAGTTTGGTCGGTAAAACAAAATGGCAGCATTTCATTCTTGGGTCAAAAATTATTTCTTTAAGACAAAAATATTAAGGTGCTCGAAAAGAATTTTTGATTTTTAAAGATATTTATTCAAAAATATATCTTACGTACCTGTAAAATAAAATTTATATCGTAATATTAAGTAGGGTTTCTATTAATTTGTTGCCAACCATATCAGCCAACTCAAAATATTATGTACACCAAGAATAATGTAATCTATGTCAACCATTTGTATACGAATAGCAAAAGACCTAAGGGACGATCATGAAAATGATAGTTATTTAATCAGAGAGAACACAAAACTACCTCTGTTAACAGTGGAAAGACTTGCAAAAGACAGAACGAAATGGTTTACTGTGAACACATATGCGCGTGGAACACCTGTGGGTTACGTAGAAAACGACGACAAGAAGAAGAAGAAGAAGAAGAAGAAGAAGAAGAAGAAGAAGAAGAAGTCTCGCTAACAATGAAGAATGTGTGGACCTGACAACCAAGAGGGTTGAAGAATATACAAACAGGAGCAAAAGAAGATTAATTACTGTAGCCAATAATAGCATATAACAAAAAAATCACAAGGACTGACAAAGAAAAAAAAAACAGGAATTACAATATCGAGAAAACAAAAATGCGGAGAAAAACAACTTTATGGAAAACTTCAGAAAACAAACTAAGGACAATGCACATGAAATAACCAAAGCATGGTTTCGAAAAGGAAACCTAAAAACAGAAACGGAGTCTTCCTTTATCACAGGCGAAAATAACGTCATAAGAACTAACTTTGTAAAATCTAGAATAGATAGAACCAAAGGGAAAAGCAAGTGAATAATATATGGAAAGAGAGAGAGAGAGAGAGAGAGAGAGAGAGAGAGGCGGGGACAAAAAATAAACCATATTATTAACGAATGCTGCAAACTATCACAGAAAGAGTAAATGAGCAAGCACAAATAATTGGAGGTGGCTGATCTACTGGGAATTGTGCAAGCAACTAAAATTTGACCATAAAAGCAAGATGACCAGATGTTGTAATTAACAAGAACCGAAGTGGATATCGTCTTTAAAGCAGATCACAGATTTAAAATAAAGGGAAAAAATCTCGAGATATATCAGGACTGAAATATAAAAAAATGTTTACTTTGGTTCGGCTTAGTTTCGTTTATTGGCAGATCGACCAATGAAGGTTATTTAATGCCAAATGCATTTTTATTCATATAAACAGTTCTATTTTAAACGATACTGTTTAGCATAAGTACATTTTTGTTTGCACACAGATAAATGTAAAAACAGTTCTATTTCAAACAATTCAGTTTAGCCTAAGTACACAGTTTAAATGTCAAAACAGTTCTATTTAAAAACAATTAGGTTTAGCATAAGCATACTGTTCAATTGTCTAGAACAGTTCTATTTCAAACAATTCAATTTAGTTTTTGTTTACACAGAGTTAAATGTAAGATCAGTTCTATTTCTAACAATTCAGTTCAGCATAAGTACACTGTTTAGTTCTGTTTGATCCATAGACAGGACCCTATAAGGTGCTGCCACTCCGAGCTATAGTAGACCTGGGAACAATGGCAATAAAGGAGTACTCTGCATTCTTCAAAGCTCTAGCATTACTGAAGCCTCACCATTAAATTGTTTTGTGTCATATCCGGGACACTCGTTGACGGGGAGTCTTACCCCTCTTCAGAGATGCAGTCAGTGTATTCTGTATCCCCAGCCGACTGGGTAAAAAAAAGTTTTTTAAAAGCTGTGTAACATGAAAGGGACTGTATTACTAATCATAATCGGGGCACTTGGAGCAGTTCGCACTTGGAGAATGCAGGAACTAAAAATCCGAGAAAGAATTGCGTCAGTCCAGATCCCAAACTTTGCTGTAATTAACAAGGAAGAATTACGGAAACCTGACGAGACTTGCTCTCACTTTGACTTCAGGGAAGAATACCAGAGAGCTGGGGAGACTTGCTCTCGGACTTCTGGGAAGAATACTAGAGAGCTGGGGAAACTTGCTTTAACTTGGACTTCTGGGAAGAATACCGGAGAGCTGAAGAGACTTGCTCTCACTTGGACTTCTGGGAAGAATACCGGAGAGCTGAGGAGATTTGCTCTCACTTGGACTTCAGGGAAGAATAGCGAAGAGCTGAGGAGACTTGCTCTCACTTGCACTTCAGGGAAGAATACCGGAGAGCTGAGGAGCCTTGGTCTCACTTGGATTTCTGTGAAGAATACCGGAGAGCTGAGGACACTTGCTCTCACTTGGACTTCAGGTAAGAATACCGGAGAGCTGAGGAGACTTGGTCTCACTTGGACTTCTGGGAAAACTACCGGTAACGACGGGTGACTAATCGGCAAAGAATAAAATACCTATAATAATAATATTAACAACAACAAACTGGAGAAATTGCACAGGAAATGAGTTGGACAAGGGAAAAGAAGAAGAAAAAAACCTAATCGGAGAAACTGAATCTCTTTTAATAGCAAAACAAAATCGTAAAAACCAGATATATAAAGGCGAGAGTGGTTAACACACAAGAGAATTGCTAGTGTAACTTCTGTAGAGACAGAGATGAGACGGTTAATCACATAAGTGAATGAAACAAACTTATAGAAAAGAACATAAGGCTATATATATATAAGTGAGTGTGTGTGTGTGTGTGTGTTTGCTGTGCAACGAATTTTCAACGAGATAACATTTTTCTATTATGTCCAAAAACTACAAGCAGGAATTTATCGAACTTTTTACTAAATGGTGACAACAGTACCATGCACGCACAGTTTGTCTGTTTGGGTTTATGGCATATCAACATTTGTAGGTTATTTAATGCCAATTCTGTTTTTATACAATTAAACAATTCCATTTCAAACAATCCAGTTTAGTATAAGTACAGTTTCAATGTCAAAAACAGTTCTATTTCAAACAATTCAGTTTAGCATACAAAACAGTTCTATTTCAAACAATCTAATGGAACAGTAGTGGTACTATTTAACCCATATGTGGGAAGGGGGTTCATACTTTTTCAAGGGTATTTGTCTGAATGTGCGCACAGTGTAAAAAATACAATGTTTTACGAAAGCGTTAATAAACTGCAGCCATTTGCATGAGTAAGACGATATTTTAATGTTCCAGATTATTAACGAATGGCTTCATAATTGTACAGTTACGGGTTGCAAATGGGACTTGGCCTCTCTGAGAAGTCATTATACCATCTACTCTTGCAAAAAGTGAATCAGCATTAGAAATACGTAAAATAAAAGATATCTTATAACTGGGGGGGAAAGGTGTGGTAGCTCTAACGATTGTACAATAAGGGCCAATCGAGGGTTGATTCCCATCGTTTTCTGTCAAGAATTAAACGGGAAGCTGTAAATAACCCAGGCCTCACCAGCGGAGAAGTGACTGTCCAGAACTACTCGATGTCGTCAATAAAGGTCAGGACATCAGCGGGACTGATGCCGAAGCCTCCATTGACAAAAATAAACGCACAAAAGCGTCTGAAATATATTAAAGATATCAAGAAGGTCGACGGGTCGAAGGTTTTGTTCACGGATGAACCTCATGATATTCTTGATGACTCTGACGGTTGGAACAAAGGATGAGTCGTAAATGGATGAGATCATCATCAACATTTGACTCCAACGAGGAGTAAATGGAAGTATCATCATTTAGGTTGGCATTATTAGAGGTATAATTGTTGTTCCTTGCCAAGTGCCTAAAATGACTGAAAGATCACATTGAACTTTGGTTTAAAAAAAAACAAAGGATCACCTTCCGAAGGACCATCATATTTATACAAAAAAGTGCTCCCTCGCTTATACCCCAAAAGATTACGGGGTACCTAAAATAATTAGACTTCTGTGAACTTCGGAAAACCAAACGAAAACTTTGTGGGCATTCTGGACCGACGAATTTACTAGAATGGTTGCTTGGCTGGTTGTTTGGGTTTTATGGTATATCAACCTTTGTGGGTTATTTAAAGCCAAATCCATTTTTATGAAAATAGTTCTATTTCAAACAATTCAGTTTAAAATAAGTACGCAGTTTAAATGTAAATACAGTTTAATAGTCAAAAATATTTCTATTTCAAGCTATTCAGTTTAGTCAAGCAGTTCTAATTCAACTAATTCAATTTAGTATAAGTATGGATTTTGTTTACTCACAGTTAAATGTCAAAACAGTTCTATATTAAACAAATCAGTTTAGTGTAAGTACATTTTCAATGTCAAAAACAGTTACATTTCAAATAATTCAGTTTAGCATAAGCACGCAGTTTAAATGTAAGTTCGGTTTAATTGTCTAAAACATTTCTATTTCAAGCTAGTCAGTTTAGATAAACAATTTATTTTAGCAGAAGTTTGCTGTTAGTTCTATTTAACCCATAGATAAGACCCTATCAGGTGCTACAGCCCCAGCCGACTGGGCAAACTAGAATGGACACCAATTTAGAATCAAATAATACACGTGGTTGGCAAATTTAATGTATCACAAGAAATTACATCAGAGTAGATCTAGAAATTGGCATGTTTCATGGGCCGACCCCTTATCTAAATCGTTTCAATAAAGGGATAACATTTTCCTAGTTAAGCAGCTTCAAAATCATTTTTAATTCTGTTTACTTGATTTCTATTTATTTCATGATGGTTATTCTATGAAACCAAAACAATCTATATATGAAGTAATCAAAGATTATATTTTTGTTTATTTGAATAATAATTACACCTTGCAAAATAATTTGGAACTGTCATAATTTAAATGACCGTTGTTTATACGTATTTTTGCAAAACCTAAACAATTTTTTCACCGCAATTTTTTTTAGTAAAAATTTCATTAAATTCATTAAATTCATTTATATTTCGATGAATGTAAAAAACTATCACCACGTTAATAATTCGTAATGCAGCATATAAATATATGTGCGTGCACATCTAGTTGGGCAGCAGTCCTTCATTTAAGCATGTTTCATTAAATAATAAAGCCACATTTTGTCTATATGATTTTATTAGTATCTTTTCAAGTTTCCTGACAAGTACTTTGGTTCTTGGTTGGGAGATGAATTTACCGAAATATATATATATATATATATATATATATATATATATATATATTATTTATATTTTCCGGACTATTGTCCTCATCTTTGTCGCCATGTTTTAAACATGACTAGTGAAACTAGAACAGTCTACCTTGGTAAGTGAAATAAAGTGTTAAGTTTGACATTCCAACCACCTGAAGAAGGCCGGAGAAAGATGAGGAAAATAGTCCGAAAAATGTAAATAATGTACATAATACCTCATCTCAGATATATATATATGCAATTTTTACTTTGTATTTGAATATAGTAGAGCTCAATGATTAAAAACCTGCGAAAAATATTCGGAAATTTTTTATGCTTTCTTTTAATTGCTTTTATTTTATTTTTATTTCTTTCTTTTTCTTTTGCAATGGTATAGCCATTGCAAAAGAAAAAGAAAGAAATAAAAATAAACTGTCGAGTCTTTCGAAGGCACAGGAAGTACATGTATAGCATGTACTTCCTGTGCCTTCGAAAAACTCGACAGTTTATGAAACTACCATATTCGATTCTACACCCAATAGAAAAATATTTCAGTTAAAGTAGTACCAACCCCTACTGCATGAGTAGAATGTAACACAAGTTCAATTTTAAGAGGGTTACAGCAGGTTTTAATTCAATGATTTCCATCAACTAGAGTGATTAATCTACTGTTGTGTCCATTAAAGAAATACAATCAGACAAGGTGGTACTTGAGCGGAAAGGAACAGTCAACACATTCATAGAATAAAAGAAAGGGTTTATTGCAAGAGAGATACAATAAGACAGACAAGGAATAGTGAGACACGCTACTAATCTCCAAAACAAAGAACAGTTATTTGTCACTGCTTCTCACAAGATAGGACTTGGCACAAAGTCAAATGACCCGAAGGTCAGATTATAGTGGAGTAAAGGTCCAAGCAAATTGGACGATGTGTTATTCAAATGTGTCAAAGGTTTCAATGATGCAGCTCACCCACCCGAAGATGGCCCAGCTAAAGTTAAGGACCTTTCGGCCTCAAGTCTACCTTTGCTGGACAATGCCCCGTCCGACACGAATACCAGACAGTCCAGTGAAAAAGCCGGCTGGGAGCAAAGCTAAAAGCAAATTAATGTCATTGGCTTCATCCCCGGGGCAAGGACCGTTATTTGTCTCAGCCTCCCACCAGATAAAACTTGACACAAGGTCAAATGACCCAAATAATAGTGGGGGTTAGGGGAGAGTAAGGTCGGACCCGAGCCGAGGTTCAAACCCTGCACTTCTATGCCGGTTATCCGCTCGCTTAATGCAATGTAAGCCGATGAGCCTAGCTGGACATGGACCCAAACAACAGTCCAAGCACGGATGCCTGATTATTGTTTAAACTGAACAGCGAGGTCTAGTGCTATACAAAGGTAACAAAGGTGTCAATGATGCAGCTCGCTCAAGCTAAAGCCAAGGACCTTTCGGTGTCCTCGTGGTGTAATGGTTAAAGCGATGAACTGCGGAATCGTAGTACGCGAGTTCGTACTCCAGTCGCGCTATTACGTTCACTTTCGGGCAAATACCCTTGGGAAAGGTATGAACCCCCTTATTCTCCCTCCAGCTATGGGTAAATAGTAGGACGGACTAGGTTCTTCAGCCTTGGTGAGGCAACTAGTCTAGGAGAAGGAAAACTCTGAATTAAAACCTATTAAACTCCGCTTAAAAATTGACCTTGTGTCATATCCTGCCCGAGCGGAGGGGTTGGTAAATAGTACCTTTCGGCCTCAAGTCTACCTTTGCTGGACAATGCCCCGCCCGACACGAATGCCAGACAGTCCAGCGAAAAAGCCGGCTGGGAGTAAAGCTAAAAGCAAATTAATGTCATTGGCTTCATCCCCGGGGCAAGGACCATTATTTGTCTCAGCCTCCCACCAGATAGGACTTGACACAAGGTCAAATGACCCAAAATATAGTGGGGGTTAGGGCAGAGTAAGGTCGGACCCGAGCCGAGGTTCAAGCCCTGCTCGTCTATGCCGGTTATTCGCTCGCTTAGAGCAATGTGAGCCAATGAGCCTAGCTGGACATTGGACCCAAACATAGGTCCAGGTACGGATGCCTGATTATAGCTTAAACTCGACAACGAGGTACAGTGCAATACAAAGGTGTCAGTGATGCAGTTCGCCCACCCGAAGGTGGCCCTGGCAAAGCCGAGGGCCTTTCGGCCTCAAGTCTGCCTTTAATGGGCAATGCCTCGCCCGACATGAATGCCAGAGATTCTGGCTAAAATACCGGCTGGAGGCAAAGCTAACAGCAAATTAATTCTGTAGGATTCATCCCCGGGGCAATGACAGGTATAATGCTGTGCTTACTGTATATGTAGTCACTCCACATGACTGAGAGGGAGCGTCGGATATTCCACTACAACATTTACTAAGGCTTAATAAT
The DNA here is from genome assembly GCA_963585895.1 of Sepioteuthis lessoniana. Classification (NCBI taxonomy): domain Eukaryota; kingdom Metazoa; phylum Mollusca; class Cephalopoda; order Myopsida; family Loliginidae; genus Sepioteuthis; species Sepioteuthis lessoniana. The sequence continues at coordinate 60,700,572 of OY757922.1, forward strand.
TTATTCTATCCAACTCTTTACCCATACTTGGTTGAAAACAAATAGATTCATACATTTCGCAATGGCAAGCAGTCTCATCCAGGATTTGAACTTGGGTTGCCCATTCTATTTCCTACGACGATTATCGTTACGCTAAATCCACCTTCATTTCGGCTAATATAGTAACGAGATAGCTGAACTCAGCAATTTTCTCAACGCACGTTTTCCTTGTTATTTCCAAGGAATTTCGGCCGTTAGATAATTTACTAAAAAATACTGCTTGTTTATTTTAAGCAATGAATCAACGGATGATTCTTGGAACCAATCTAAAGCATTGTTTGTTGAATGTGTGCTGTGCTATACACACAAAAAAAAATCGACTAATTTAAATAGTGCGTGTGAAACGAGTCTAGTCGTGAGAATGTTGAAGCAAAATTCAGACTGACAGACGAAAGATAAGGTGACTCAATTTATTCGGCTACAACAGCGTTGGGAGTACGGAAACGGTACGGAATTTCAAGTAAGAATAACATAGATCTAGTTAACTGAGATGAGGTTTGTAACTTTTGCAGCAAGTTAATGTTTTTCCGAATATCTTATAATAAAGATATAAGCGAAGTTGTCATTGTTCTTTGTGAAAGCAGTAGTATGCCCTCAGCGAAGTGATTAACTTTGTTGGGGGCGAATAGGTAAGTTATAAAAAAAAAATAACTACCGGAAAAAAGACTAGCAGTCAAAGTTTAACGTATCGTCCGGTTGACGAGGCATGCAAAGATATGCTTGAGAACGAGAGATATTTCAAAGACACGTGAAGAGCTGGTTCCTTCTAGAACGAAGAAGCACGTTGTATCCGTTATTCCCATCGACGTACTGCCACGGATTAAAAAAACTGAACTGTATAAAGCAACCGAGCCCCTAACTCTTGAGGTGATATGTGTGTTTTGTGACTCTCTCGTTTATCAGATGGCACTGCCGTCGCTGGTGACTACGGTACAGCTTGAGAGATAGTGGGATGGTGCCGAAGTGACACCAGGAGAAAACGGAGAAAAAAGCATGCGCTTGGAAAGTAATAAGGCAGGTTTAATAATTATCATATGGGGTTTACATTATCTAATATCCACGGTGTAGCTGCTTCGAGATTTACGCTCGTTTAATACGATGACAAGTTTGGGGAATGTGGAGTGCTCCTTCATTACTACAGCTCCCAGGTCCACTTTAGCCTGGAGTGGTAGCATCTGATAGGGTCCTATCTATGGGTCAAATAAGAACTTTTGACATTTAAACTGAGTGGAAACAAATGACATGTCAAATTGAATTGTTTGAAATAGAACTGTTTGGTCATTTAACTGTGTGTAACAAATAACTTATGTTTATTTGAATTGTTAGTGATAAATTGCAATACTTGGAACCATTTAACTTTTTTACTTATATTTTCACATCATATATAGGATTTGGCATTAAAGAACCTACAATGGTTGATATGCCATAAAACCAAAGCAAACGATGACAATGTGTAACAACAGGTTGTTTTAACATGAGGAAGTTCCCGGAAAGTGAGTGGATGAGTTAGGGGTAAAATTATGTTAGCCTCGTAATTATCGGGCAATAAATCTGACACCTTGACTTTTTAGACCAGGCAGATGTGGGAAGCGCAACAGGCGTAATGGTTATTGTCGTTCGAAATGGAATCGGTGAAATGAATTCAAATTCTGGACGAGTCTGTTTGCTTTTTATTTCACACAAAATCCTTGGGGAAAAGGTTTGTTTCTTTGTTTAATGGTATATCAACCTTTGTAGGTTATTTGATGCCAATGCTACTCTCCGAAAAGCACAGTAGTGGTACTATTTAAAAAAAAAAAAGTGGCAGGAGGTGCCGTGTTTACTGCTTTGATTACAAGATAGATAGATAGATAGATATCATATCTTTCCCCTGCTGAATCGACATTTTTAATATGTCCAAGTAAAATGTTGATCGTCGAATCGAAAAAAATAATTTGGGATGTTGGTAATCGTCTCAAATTTGAATTAAACAACAATCCAATTGATTTGATATTTGACTGAGATTAAGAAATGTGTAATCTCTCCTATGAGTCATGTATGAAGTAATGATTAAAAGCTAGTCATAGAGATCATTATTGGAGGGAGTACGATCGTCATTGGCTGCACTGTTCCCTTGTGGCATCCAACTGCCCCACACATGTTAAATATGGACAATACTTCTTTTACTTATTGCCGTGGAATATAATCTCTCTGAAGTATTTTCTATCTAATTTGTGACAGAATAAGTTGAAGAAATACGGATAAGTTTAAATGTAATTCACAATTTTCTTTTAACATCACATAATGAAGACTTGGGGTAAACATTTCTTTACTTGTGTGCGCACACTTGCGCGTGTATGTATGTATGGATATATGTGGGTAAGAAAGAATGTCTATAAGTTAAACGTGTGAGAGACAAAAATCGTCCATACGAATGTGTGTGTGTGTGTGTGTGTGTGTGCATTAGAAAGAAAGAACGAAAGAAACAAAGAAAGAATGTGTATGCATGTGATGATATGTGACAATGTGAGACTAATTGTGAAAGAAACAAAGAAACAAAGAAAGAAGGAAAAAAAGAAATAACAAATGAAAACATGGATGGATGTGTATGATATGTGATAGTATCTGTGTATTTGTGTGTGTCTGTATTAGTGTGTATGTGTGTGGAAAAAGAAAGAAACAAAGGAAAGAAAGAAGGCTGGAAGGGAAACGGATGTTCATGGGATATGTGACAGTATGTGACTATGTGTAAAAGAAAGAGAGAAAAAAAAGATAGGTGTAGATTAGACAGATAAGGGATCGTGTGCATATATCGTATAAGTATGTGAGAAAGAAAGAAAGAAAGAAAGAAACGATGTGAGAATGTGGATACTTGGGTTTGTGTGTGGGGGTAAGATAGATAGATAGATAGATAGATAGATAGAGAGAGAGAGAGAGAGAAGCATGTGTGTCTGTAAGTATTCAAGCATATTGGCATATCTGTTCGTATATGTTCGCCCTATTACTGGGGCTACACCGACTGCATCTTCTGCAGTGGGGTGCGTGCCGCCCCTTCTAAAAGTGGAGTCCTGAGTATAACACTCTACTGCATCTGATAATGAGACTCCAGTTTTTGTGGTCTGGGGAGTGTGGAGTATTTCTTCCTTATCCTTACTACCCAGTCCACTTTGACCCCGAATGATAGTATCAGGAAGGAACTATTAATGAATCAAATAAATTTGATAGAAAATTATTCCTATCGGATTGGAATACTTTATATCATCTATGTGCAAACAAACGAATATTATCAAATAGAAAAAGTTACTTCAAGACAAAAAAATGTGTAGAAATTATAATTTATTATATATATATATATATATATATATATATATATATATATATATATATATATATATATATATATATATATATATATATGAAAGTAAATATGGAAATAAATCCGAAAGTATGAAAAAAATAGAAAAACAAAGTATTCTAAATTTGATGAATTTTTTAATGATGGAAAGTCAACGTTAAATGTATGG
>OY757922.1:60706613-61056613 GCA_963585895.1 Sepioteuthis lessoniana
AAGTGTCAATGAGTTTCCACGAAATGGACTGTTTTTTCGACTCAGACTCGTCATGGCAAATCCATGTTTACTCCATATGTAAACGTTTTTTTATTCTAAAATATGCTTCTTCGTATACATCACGCATTCTTCTCTAAATCTTACATGGTTTGCATTCTCCAGCCACAGAAATTTTAATGACAAGCCTTGAGCAATCGGTTTGATTTGCTGCTATCTTGAATAGCCTCCAAACAAATATTTTGGCTGGATGAAAATCCATTCCAAACAATTCAGAGTTAACATTAATGGAAATAAATCATGAAAAAAATTACTTGGGTTTCCACAAAAAAAATTTCCCTGTATTTATCAAATGAACCTCGTATATATATATATATATATATATACACACGAGGATCATTCAATAAATATGCGTGCGTGCGTGCGTGCGTATATGTATATGTATATGTGTGCGAAGGTACCTCATTTGGTGCAATGGTTAGAAAGCCAGATTAGCAAGTCATTCTTAGTGAGTTCGATCTTACTGGGTGCCCAATACTTTGGGATACTTCGGGCTTCGTGCCACAACACAACTAAGCTATATAATAATTGCGCGTGCAAATGCGCGTGTGTGTCTGTGTGTGTGTGTGTTATGAAAAATAGACCTTAGCAAAAAAAAAATAATAAAAATACTCAATACTCTTTTGATGGAGTTAATATAAAAAAAAATTTGTTGATATGAAAAAGATAGTGTGAATAAAATGAGTTGCTTATTTACCTTTAATATATTTAGTATTGATATCTTATCTTATATCATATATATATATATATATATATATATATATATATATATATGTGTGTGTGTGTGTGTGCGTGCATATATAAAGGAAATTTAACGTTTCATTTGTGTGGGGTCGTTATTTCTGGCCCATATGGAACAACTACATTATTTCACCTTCTCTCTCTCTCTCTCTCTCTCTCTCCGTTTATCTAAATATTAGACATTATTTTAGTTTTGTTTCAAATAATTTCCAGATAGATATGCAGAAAGTTATCTAACATAGATAGATAGACAGATAGCTTGCTAGCTAGCTAGCTAGATAGATAGATAGAAACGGGCTGAGGTAGATTAAAACATAGATATCAACAGACGTATATGTATATATATATATATATGCGTCTGTTGATATATATATATATATATATTTATATATATATATATGTGTGTGTGCGTGTGTGTGTGTGAGTTAAAGATATCATGCCCTATAAAAAGGAAAAAATCTCTAATATCTTGAGAAAATATGATACAGTACTCACATATAAATCCGATAGATGTATATATATATATATATATATATATATATATACTGAGAGAGAGACAGAGAGAGAAAGAGAAAGAGAAAGAGAGGAAGAGAGAGAGAGAGATTTAAAGGAATATATGAATAAACTTAAGTATAGCAAAGAAGAAAGCCGAAAAAATAAAAATATAAGAAAAATGAACAAATGGGCAAACTTTTTTTTTTTTTTTTTTGAGAGGTGGAGAATATTTTGATTTGGTGACTCTTAGTCTCGTCATTGTGTCTCCTTCATATGAAATCTTCGACACCCACGTGTTGTAAAAAAGAAAATAAAAATTTATATATATATATATATATATATATATATATTACGAAATTTGTTCAGTGCAACGTACACCCACAATTTCTTGGTGGTGTTTTCCTTACGAGGTTGGGTCCCCCTAAGTTCCTTCTACTCCTCCTACTCCTTTCTCGCCTACTCCTCCAACTGTCGCCTACTCCTCCAACTTTGCCGCTCCTCCCACACTTCTTATCCTTTTCTTTCCTTTCTTTTTTTATTACACTCCCGTCCTTCCTTTTTTTTTCCCTCGTTTCGTTTCTTTCTTCCGTCAACGATTTCCTTAGTACCTGCGACTTTCATCGAATGTCACCTATATCTTCGCTTTGTCTGTCTATCTATCTAACTAGCCATTCATCTATTTATTTATCTGTTTAATCCTCATCATTCATCCTAGAACCCGATGTTGTTCTGTCGACAAGTAAAACTATATAGTCAGTCACTTTTTTCTTCTTTCCATCCAGTCTAAGTTTCTCCAGGTTTTCTCTCTCCGTAGAAAACTAGCCACGTTCTTACTATCTCTCTCTCTCTCTCTCTCTCTCTCTCTCTCTTAACTCTGTCCGGTCTTTGTATATTCAAAAACACACTCACAAAAAATGCAGTCATAAATAGTTGGATTTTTTTAACGAACAGTCCAACAACACGACTATATCCATGATTACTTTTGACCAAATAGCTTCATTGCAATCCTCTGTCTATTTGACTGTCTGCTTCTCCGGCCTGTCTGCTTCTCCCCTGTGATTGCAGGGGTAGCGATTTTTTTCTTCTTTTTTTTCTTTTTTTTTTTAATTATGTCAAACTCTCAGTGAATAAGCAACGAAAACCGTCCAACTGGTTTTAACATTTCTATACAATATTTGCATCGGTCCCGACGTACGTTCTTTCTTTCCTTTTTCCTTCCCCTCCACCCCTTCTTTAATCAAAGGTGAATAACATTATGCGAATTTTAACTTCCAGCCCGACATTCTGTTAGCGAAAGGCCGTGAACAATTTCACCAACGACTACTATTATCATGGCAATACCATTTATTCCAAAATTTTACCTGAAGTCCGTAGCGATGATGTGAATCCTTTTATCTGCGTTAAAGAAGCATCTGTTTATTTTTGTCCATCTCCATACATACATACATATATATATATATATATATATATATATATATATATATATATATATATATATTGGTTTTTTACACCAGTTGTGTCTGGTATTCTAAGTGGCGAACAAGTGACAACAATACTCCATTTATCACCTTATGACACCAAAGGTGTCTTGTGTTTGTCGATGGGGAACGAGTAACGACTCGTCTCAGATATCCAGAACTTTTTATGATAACAGTGACTTCGACACTGTTTAAGTTGACTTGCTGTCAAGTCAGGCTGAAAGCCCCAGTTTCCGCCTGATATCACTAAAGTTAATCGGCTATGAGCGAGCTTAGTACATAAGTTGCTGCTTTCTTGCTAACAGCAGGTATAGTAAGCAATCTGAGGCCTGTACGCCAAACTAAGCGAAAAGGCTTAGTAATTGTTGCAATTCTTTCCCTGGTCTCTTGTATAATTATCGTCAAGAGAAAATTCGAAGAATTGTATTAAAAAAAACGAATGATATTAAATTCATATCTTTCTGAAATAACAAATACCTAAGTAGATTTTCTTTAAAGTTACATATTTTAATGAAATTAGAAATCTATTCGGCCGGTTGGTTTATACAAGTATACATTCTATTGGTGAAAATGAGATCGCTAAAAATTAATTGACACTTTAAGCAAAAAAAAAAAAAATCGGAGACACTTTTACAGGTGTAAATTTACGTTTAAACGCGTATATTGTTATTCTTAATACTTTTTAGTGATCAAGTTACATGCGTCACGAAAGACCCAGCTACACTCTGGCAAATCAAGTAGACTAGATATACGAAAAGTAATTTTAAGGAATATATATATATATATATATATATATATATATATATATATATATATATATATATATATATAACGACGTGAAAAAGAAAAATATTTTTGTCTTTTTGTGATAATAAAGAGTATATAAAGAATGTCGAAAAAGTAACAAAATTGAAGAATTGAAATAAAAACAGAAAAGTGAAAAAAAAAAAAAAATTTAAAAAGAGAGAAAACACGAGGAGTTTGACATTCTAAAGGAATTGTACCCTTTTGAGAAAAACGGGTTCTCACAAGACAGGGGAAAAATCAAGGAAAAATACTCTCAAATTATGGAATGGTACATTTACACACGTGATACGAAAAAGTGAGTAAAACTTTTATTATAATCATTTGTTTTATTATTTCGTTTATCCATTCGGTCTTTCTTCGTTCCTCACTTCTGTAACTCTTTCTTTCTTTCTTTCTATCTTACTTTCTTTCTTTCTTTTACCCTCATCTTCCATATTTTCTTTCTTTCTTTCTTTCTTTCTTTCTTTTCACCCTCATCACTATTGGATTTTCGTACCCAGATATCCAGCCCCATTGTTGTTGTATCAAGTGACAGCAAGTTTTCAGGACTTTCCTTTATTCAACTGTTTTCCCGTATATACTAATTTTAACAATCTCATTGCTTACCATCGTTTTCTGTTATAATTATTTTTTCACTCCGTGCGAGTTTTTCATATCAGCAATAACTAATGATTTTCATCAGATTCTGAGAGACAGTGAGTCTTCTTACGTCTCCAGGACTCTTCTCAGTATCCTAACCGGTCTCATCAATGCTGTGATCTGTAGGGTCTCGATTTTCCTCTGATTTCCGATTCGTCCATTCTTTTTACCAAAGCTTTTTATGACCGTTCCAAGTGCTCCAATAAAATTGGTATCACCGTCAGCCGCATCTTCCACTATTTTTTACTGGTCAATTTTTATGTTCACACCAAATGACAGGTGTTTATCTCTTGCGATTAAATCAAAAAACAAACAAACTTTGAAAGCTTTCTCGAAATATCTTTGCAGAGACCAGAAACACCTTGCCTAGACTATTTTTACATAACTAATATATGAATTGAATATCAAGTGATAACAAGTCTCCCGCACTCTCCTCAGTATTCAGCTGATTTTTAATTGTACTATTGTCTGAGTCGTTTCAATTTTCTTCGTAGTTCCAATTCTTCTTATTGTTTTTTCTTTTCTTTTACATAAGTTTTCCCCATCATTAATATTTGTTACAGCAAATCTTCGCAGTACTCCAGCAATCTCTTCACTATGCTAGCTGATGTTAGTAATAGGGCCATCAGGTAGGTTTGGGTTCTTTTGTTTAATGGCATTACAACCTTCGTGGGTTATTTAATGCCAAAACCACCCTTGCAAAAGAACAGCAGATACTATTTACACCATAACTGTGGGGATAAGAGGCATCATACCTTTCCTCAGGGCACTCGCCCGAAAGTGAAAGTAATAGCGCGACAAGCGTTCGAACTCGTTTACTTCGAGGCCACAATCCAGCATTTTAGCCATTTGGCCATGGGGACGCAGGGGGACGGTATCAAGTCTTTCACAGATTCCCAATTCCTTTATTATTTTTTTTTCATCCGTATTTTTTAAGTTTTCACACCAGCGGCATCTGGTAGTAATTTACTGAGCTTTTTGCTTAGATGTGGCATAAGGCCATAAAAATAGGGCAACCAATGAGACTCTAACTCTCTCGTGAAAGATTGCTAGTCTAATTTGCTAACCATAACACCACCCAAGGTGCCCAACCAGCGGCATCTGGTAACATTCATTGGAGATAACAAATCTTCCCGATATCCCAGCACTCTCCTCACTATTCAAGCTGGTTTTTAGTAATGTTTTTTATTTTGTTTGTTCGTTTGTTTGTTTTTTGTTTTTTGTTTTTCTGTTTTTTTTGTTTTTGTTTTTCTTTTTTGTGGGGGTGTTTTTTTCTCAGATTACCAGTTTCGATTTGTTTCCAACCTGAGATAATCGTTGTAAGTAGCGGAAGAATTCTTTATAAACAAGGGACACATTTCTCCAACATTATTCTGGCTGTTCATAACGACCACTACTAAAAGTATTATTCACTTTCTTTCATAATTCATTTATTTGTTTCTACCTGATGCCTAGAGGTTGATATTAGAGATTGAATGACAGCACATATTCATAAAATAACCTTACCAGTCTGCTTGCATATTCTACCTTGCCGTTGTCGAAAAATTATTTATTAGTTTCATTCTATGTGAGTTTTTCTCGCCTGTTTTAAGTTGTAAGTTTTCAGTGAGTGACAGCAAGTCTACAAGGGTCACCAGGACTCTTCTCAGTATGTATAGTTGTTGGGTTTACACACTTACTTTGACTGATGGATTTCGCTGGAGATCATGTAATAGTAAATTTTTTCAACAAGTACTCTAGGACTCTTCCCAGTATCCGAGTTGATTTTAGCGATGCTGATATCTGGATTCTCATTCACATTGCCAGGTCTTTTCTCTCTCCAGGACTGATCTACGAGCTCCGATTATTATTATTATTATTATTATTATTATTATTATTATTATTATTCATTGGTTTTACATTTTGGTCAAGAGTTGATGACTATCGCTGGGGATCTAGTGACAGCAAATATTTTCGATTACCCAGCATTCACCTTCTTATTCTCGCCAACTTAAACATCATTGTTACTATTATTATTTTTTTGTATCTTCCCGCCAATGATACTTGATGGTTTTCACTGTGGTGTCAAGTGACAGCAAGTCTGCAGCACTCGCCCCTGTATTTGGCTGATTTTTAGTAATACTTGTCGATATGATTCGCTTCATCGGATATACAGTTCTTTTTTTTCTAATCTCAGGCTAATTTTAAGTACATCAACAATTATTGGTGCATTTTTAAAAAAAAACTTCTTTACATATTGTTCACAACAGTAGTAACTTATAATTTTCCTCTGGAGTCCAAGAGACAACTTTTCAGGATTATTCTAAGTATTCTACCCGATCTCGGCTGTTCTGTGGTCTGGACGCTCTTAAGTCTCCCTCGGATTTCTACTTCTCCGAGTCTCTTTTTAAGGTTCCTTGATATTTTTCGAAGGGTTCCCTCTATGATTTGTGTTACCGTCACCTTCATATTCAATAACTCTTTTAGCTCTCGAGCAAAGTCTAGGATTTTTTCCAGTTTCCTATACTTTTACTGCTGGAACTGTGAGGAAAAATTCTTTTCATCTTATTAGGTCTGATCTTGGCCGGGATTAGCAAATCCCTTAACATCTCAAATTATGATTTTACTTCTAGCGCATTTTTCCCACAGGCTCAAACTGATGGTGTTTTACTGGAGTCTGAGAGACTGCAAGTCTTCTAATATCTCCAGAACTCTTGTAAGGATCCTAATTTCAGTAATGCCATGGTCTGAATGGTTTCAGTCCTTCCTCTTATGTCTTGTTCATCCACTCTCTTTTCCATGTTTTTGAAGACTGTTTCAAGATTATTTTTATTATTATCATTATTGTTGTTGCTGTTGTTATTATTATTATTATTATTATTTTACTCTTTGCAAGTTTTTTCCCGCCAGCAGTAGCTGATAGTCTATCACTAGAGACTAAGTGACAACAAATCTCCTCAAGTCGCCAGTACTCTTCTCAGTATTCTGGCCGATCTCAGCAATGCTGTTGTTTAATTGGCCTCGATTTTTCTTCCGATTTCCTACTGTTTCAATCCCCTCTCCAAGCGCACCTGCTACAATTGGTATTATCGCAATGCTCCACAGTTTTTGGCTCTCTAGCAAGGTCCAAGTATTTGCCTATCTTTTCACTTTCTTTTATCTATATTCTATGTCCTGGTGGAACAGCAAAACCCACATTTTTTGTGTTGTTAATTAGCACTAGGTCTAGTCTTCTAGCCAAGATTTGGTGATCTACATGTATTTCGAAATCTCATAAAACTCTATGTCTCGTTTTCTAGTACCAGTTCTGGTTTGTACAAATGCCATTCGATAGAATGGTCAAAATTATTTTACTCATTTAAAAGTTCTTCACACCAGCATTAGCAGATGGTTTTCAACCAGGGATTGAATGACAGCAAGTCTCCTCAAGTATCCAGGACTCTTCTTAGTATTCTGGCCGATCTCAACAATGCTGTAGTTTGGATGATCTCCACTCGTGCTCTTATTTCCAAGTCTTCCAGTTCCTGTACAAACCTTTGGTGACTATACCGAGCGTGCCAATTACAATTGGTATCACCGTCACGTTCATGTTCAAGAGGTTTTTTTGCGGGGGGGGGCACTTCTCTTATAAAGTCTTGGTACTTATCTCTCCGTTCGCTTTCTTCCATTTTTACCCAGTGGTCAGCCAAAACAACAAAGTTCCCAATTCGGCAATTTGTTTGTTTTTTGTTTTGTTTTTATTTGGGTTGGTTTTTATTGGGTGGGGGTATTAACTATCACTTGTTCTGGTCGTCTGGCCGATATTAGATGATCCGTGTGTATCTCAGAATCCCAGAGAAAGTTGCACGTCTCATTTTCTGGGACGGATTCTAGGTTGTGTCTATACCATTTATTACTTTATTATTTTACTCTTTGCGAGATTTTACATCAGTTTGAACTAGTGTTTTTTTTTACTGGCGTCCAAGGGTCTGCAAATCTTCTCTGGTTGCCAGGACAATTGTCAGTATCCTGGCCAATTTTAGCTGTACTGTGATTTGGATGGGTTTTTCCATGTTTTGGGGATTGTTCCAAGGGCTCCGACTATGATTGGTATTACTGTCACTTTCATGTTCCACAGATTTTTAGCTCTCTGGCAAGGTCTAGGTATTTGTCCGGCTTTTCACTTTCTTTCAATTTCACATCCACTAGATGAGAAGTTCTTTTTGATAATTGAAATTAGGTCTGGTCTTCCAGCCTGGATTGGGTGACCCGTTTGTTTATCAAAGTTCCGGAGAATATTATGCAATTTATTTTCAAGGACAGATTCTGGTTAGTGCATATACTATTTATAAGTATGGTCAAATTTCAATTTATTGCACAATTTCGAGTGAATCAACTTTCGCACCTTGACGTGTCTAGACTTTGTTGTTATTTTCATTATTATTTCACTCTTTATAAGTTTTTCACATCAGCGTCCGCTAGTGGACTTACACAGGAGTTTGAGTGACAGCAAGTCTCCTCGAGTCTCCAAGACTCTTTTCGTGACTGGTCGACTTCAACAATGCTGTGGTCTGGAAGGTCTTGATTCTTCTTCTGCCTTCTAATTTCGCCTGTTTCTTTTCCAAACTCTTGGGGATTGCTTCTAGTGATCTAAATATTATCGGTATCACAGTCACTCTCATGTTTCACAGCTTTTACAGCTCTCCGAAAAGATCCAAGTATTTGTCTATTATTTTGCGTTTATTTTCACTCTGTGCTCCGTTGGAACTATAAAATCTACTAGATGACAAGTTCTTTTTTTTTTTTTTCTTGTTGATTAACATTAGGTCTGGTCTTATGGACGGGATTAGGTGATCCGTTTGTATCTCAGAGAAATTTATGCATCTCATTCTCGACGAAGGATTCTGGTTTGTGCATATATCATTTGGTCATATGGTTAGAATTTAATTTCTTGCATAGTTCCCAGTGGATCGTCTATCCAACTTAGTTGTGCCTCGTCTTGCAGTTTTCTGCATTCACTTAGTTGGTGATTAACCGTTACATCTCCATCCCTATATAATCTACACTCGCAATTCTGTTTTCGTATAATCAATTTTCGCTTTGATATAATTGGTCTTTACTGAATTATTATTCTTAATATTATATTACTCCTTGTGAGTTTTTCATACCTGCGTTAGCTGATGGTCTTTCACTGGAGTCTGAAAGACAGCAGGTCTTTTCAAGTCGCCAGAACTCTTCTCAGTATTCTGGCCGATCTCAACAATGCTATAGTTTAGATGGTCTTCGCTCATCCTCCGATTTCTAACGCTTCCAGCTCCCTTACCAACCCTTTAAGGACTGTTCCAAGTGCACCAGTTATAAATGGTATCACTATCACCTTCGTGTTCTACAATATTTTCAGTACTCTGGCCAGGTTTAAGTACCTGTCTCTTTTTTCGTTGATACTCACTCGGTGGTCCGCTAGGACAACAAACTCCACTATTTGCCAGCCTTTTGACTCTCACTTAAAGACAATATTGTAATATCATATGTACTATCAAATTTCTTTGCTAGGTCACTAACTACTATGCAAATCTCTTTGAAGGAGGCTTTGAGACTACTACCTGTACTCTGCTGATTAAGGGTGCAACTGCCACTTTTTTTTATTTTAGATTTCATCATGCTACTAATATTCATGTTTTCCTTGTTCTTTTTTACTGTATCACAAACTATTATAAAAGGTCAAGTAACATCAGGTCTCGTCGTTATTCCCACACTGTCTGTTATGAAACATATAAATTTCAATGACAATATAGTTTAAAGAGGTTCGGTTCTTTGGGTATCCTATTCTTTCGAATTCTCTTATACTTTCAATTTTTCGCGGTCAAATTCTTCAGTAAGTACTCTCAAAGAGCATGGAAAATCTTGTAATGCTTAAAAGCTGTGTGAATTAATGATTCTTTAATGGACATCAGTTTAGTACCATCCATTTTTTTTAACGAATCATTTGACTTGTAATTTTTTTCTTTTAGAGTGACAAATATAATTATATTGTTATATCAAAAGCAGCATTATTTTATCCCAGCTTTAATTTCTCGCCGTTTTTAATTCAGGTTCGATTTACTGTCTATTGATTTATACGAGTATTTAACAAGTATTTTTATATTCCCTGTACTTTGATTTATTTATTTTGTTGGTAAAATGCTTTTATCTAAATAATCTATTTTACCACATGCTACAAAGTCTGATGACTTTAGAGTTCTCCTTATATAAAATCTTGTATTCTACTAATCTTAGTGTCCTAATGAAAGTTTGAACTTAGAACCTTAACTTTCCTTTACAATATTCACCAGATGGCGATTTGAAGAGCCAAGAAAAAAAATTTATAAATAAAAAGATTCCTACAAAGACAATTATCACCAAGTTTCCTCACCCATAGTTAATTTTGTATTTCATTTCGTGAATTATTATTTATTTATTTATTTATTTATTCATTCATTTGAATTATATCATTTCATTCCTGTTGTCTTTTTATTTTTGTTTCAAGTCATTTTTCTATGTTGCATTTACCAAATAAACTTTCATATTTGTTCATAGATTTTATCCAATTCTTACAGATTTTTTTATATCTTTCGAACTCTCTTTAACGCACCTGTTCTTTTTTTTTAATCTTTTAGTATATTTTTTCTTTCATCTTTGGTTTCCTTTTCTTTTTCGTTTTCCTTTTTCCTCTCTTACCACTTCTTCCTTTCTTTCTGGTAATACGTATTACTTCTCTTCTTTTGTTTTTTTTTCTTTTTTCTTTAGTTTTTAGTTTTTCTTTTTTTTTTTTTTTTCTTTTAGTTTTTATTTCTTTGATGTTATTTCTTAATTTTGAACAGAAAATTTGATATAATTTTGTAATCGAATAACTTGACTAATTCTCGTTCAAATGATCAAATTTTAACCGCATGGGTAAAAAAAAAAAAAAAAAAAATTCTATGTTTGAGCACTTTTTCTTTCCCAGTGAATTGTATTTCTCTACCTAAAAAAACGACTCCGTACATTTCTAATGATATCAATTTCTTTTAAACACCGAGTATCAATTGTCTGAATTTCTGGGACGAAGCTTGATGATTTTATCATTCAGGATTTTCGGACTATTGTCTTCATCTTTATTGATATATTCACAACGTTTTGGCCGATACATCCTCAGACCTTCTTCAGGTGTTTGTCGAACTCGAGAGCCTATATGGAACTTCGAACCACGACATTTATTTTATCAACGGGGGTCACTTGTTCTGATTCTTTTTACCATAACTGGGTATAATTGCTAAGAATTCATGTATAGTTACTAACCTGCAGTCAGGATTGAACATTTAACCTCCAAATGATTCTCTCTTTAGAAGCTTATAACCGTTACACTATGTATCCTACTGGACACACAGCGTAACTGTTATAGGCGTTTATAATGATAAAGATGAAGACAAAAGTCCAAAAACCTTGAATGATAAAAAAACCTAGTATCAATTTATGATTTTAGATTTCATTTTTTTACCCGCTACTTTTTATTTTCCTGAATGACATATCAACCTTCGAGGGCTATTTATGGCCAAAACCATCATTGTAGGACAACAGTGGTACTTTTTAACCGATATCTGGGTGTATAAACCAGTTCATACCCATATTTACCAACTCCTCCGCTCGGGCAGGATATGACACAAGGTCAATTTTTAAGCGGAGTTTAACAGGTTTGCATTCAGAGTTTTCCTTCACCTAGACTAGTTGCCTCATCAAGGCTGAAGAGTCTGCCCTACTATTTACCCATAGCTGGAGGGAGAATAATTGGATTCATACTTCTCCCAAGGGTATTAGTGCTATGTGAAATGCAATCAGTCTCATCCATGATTTGAACTTGTGTCGCCGTGTGCCTTTCCTACGACGATAACCATTACACCACGGGCACCTCCATAAAGCAGTTCATACCCTTTCTCAAGAGAATAAAGTGAAGCGTAATAGCATGACTGTAGTTCGAACTCGTTTACTATGATTTTGTAGTCCAGTGCGTTAGCCACTTCAGGACAGGGATTTCTCCCTTTTTCTTCCTCGAATTATAATGCTGATTTTTATCGTTTATATTATAAAACTCTTTACATTTCTTTTTTTAATTTCCTTCAATGTCTTCTTTCTTTATTTTTGCTTACATAATATTTTTCTTACGCTTCTTTCTTTGTCGAATATTCATTTTTATTTTTTATTTTCATTTATATTTTTAATTTTCTTTCTTTCGTTCAAACATTCATATTCTATTTTTTAATCTTCTTTTTCTTTTTTTCCCTTGCTTTATTGAATAAAAACCCACAACGGTTGACCTTAACTGAACCATGCTATCGTACTCACTCAATTCCAAGTGAACATATTGTGAATAGAAAAAGACTATTGCTTCTTGTTGAAGATACACAAGCTAGAAATAAATGATTCCCTTGTCTCCTGGAGGTGCTTTCAAAAGGATATAAATAACTTTCTGACAGTTTTTGTATTTAAACAATCTTTTTGTGGCCGTGATAATTTTTGTGGTTTTGATAATTTTTTAAAATGTAAAAAACGATACACGAAGAGAGCCTTCCAAGAGATTTTCTAGATGAGTTTATCAAACACTTGAATAGGCATTAACAATTTCGATAGTAAAAAAAAGATGATCGGTTTAAGCTCTTTCGATCTTTTGCACTCACAGCCTCGCTGCATTTATCAACCAAACGTAAAACTTTTAACCTTCGGGAAGAATAAACTTCAGAGAATCCTTATTAAATTCGTTTTTCAGTCACTTTAAAGATTTATTCGAAACATACATTCGTCCTTGTTAAATGACATAGCTAACACAACACAAAAGAATGGGTGCTCAAATGAGAATAGCACATGATGTACTCATTTCAACAATTAGCTTTTCGGTGATTATTATTGCAGCATAAAAGTAGCATATATGTAAATTCTTTTCTATCGTTCGGGTATCGTTCCTTTATAAAAAACCACACACACACACACATACACACACACACACACACACACACACATATATATATATATATATAGGTGAAATGCAAGACCCCAGAATTTCACCATCTGTCATTATTATCTAAATCTGCCCCATATACAGAATACTAAAAAGAATGCAAACATCTTTTTAGTCGTGTATGATAACGCTGTTTTAACTTCTTTGTAGCCCTGAAAATAATAGTTATAGACGGCCCAATCTAAGAAAAGAGCCTTTTGAGAGATTTTCTGAGAGGACGAATTAAACACTCGAACACATCATCAAGAACTTCGGCAGTTTACAAAGATAGCTGATCTAAGTTTTTTTTCAATCTTTTATATTAAAAACATTTATCACCCAAACGCAATATTGCTGACTTATTAGGAAGTGTACCACCGACTGGGGAAATGTCACATTAATTTTCTCGAAAAACTTTCATTCTTTGATAAGGAAATTGAAAACACAGTATAAGAAAAGGATGCACAAATGACGGTAGTAACTAACACAACCATTTCAACAGGAAACATTCGGTATATTTTCCTTTTTTCTTGTTTAAGTTATCTAGTCTATCGTTTCTGTTATTTCCTCATTTTATTGTGACTCAAAACAGCTTGATTTATTGGGGTTTTTTTTGTTTGTTTATTGTTTTTTTTTTGTTTGTTTGTTGTTTTTTTGTGGTTGTGCTGGTAGCGGTGGGTAATCCGATAAAATTAAACTTGATACACATTTGGGAATGTGTTTTTTAATGAATCGAATATATTTTGTTAAATCCAATTTCCTGCCCAAATTTTAAATAATAGATTAGTTACATCTATTATTTGATTGGTAGTGTAGATAGTTTTAAAGATTTTACTGATAATGTCAACTCATTGTAATTGACAGGGGATGACCCGAAATCCATTTGAGAACTCAACAGAGATTGCATAATCTCAATCTGGTGAATGGGGGATTCTAGGAGTTAGAAGTTTAATAGCAACTCTGAATTATTTAAGCCAGGATCGCTGAAGCGAGCAATTGATCATTTCAACGATGGTCTAAAGTAGTTAATTTCTGGTAACATAAGGCTGGTTATGCTATGTAGCAAAAAATATAGAAAATGAATAAAGAATGTGATCATGGAAAATGTCTTCGTTATTCATACCAGCAGAGAAGATCAAGATCGAACCGCTAGGGGCGGCGAGAGAAGAATATGACCACAAAATATGACCATCAGAAAAGTAGAAAACAAGGGGAAAATAGCAATAAAGAAGAGATATTCTATAACGATTAAAAACATTTTCCCAAAAATTTGAATTGGATTGTGGGGGTAGGAACTTTAAACGACCAATTTATTTAATCTTCTATTGATCAAAGAACCTTGAAAATCCTCGTTTTATAGATACCATGCGAAGCTGCGCTTACCTGTTTCTTTTAAAGTCTTGTGAAACTCATTTTGTGATAAATTTTCAATTTCGGAAACAAGAAAGAATGTCACACAGAGCAATGGTCTGGTGAGTTGAGAGGCTTCTGCATTTTCACAATCTTGTATTTTTCCAAATACAATGGGTCAAAAAACGTCTAAACTTGGCATTGTCTCGTCTAGTTAATAATCTAGTTACCATTAGATATAGATATTGTGCTATAAAGTGTTGATTCAGTTAACAAAACAAAGTATTGAAAACTTCAGTCTCGATACTTTTTGATTACACCTTGCATTTGTCTTTATATTTATATTTCAATAAATCAACTTAGTTGAAACATTTGATTTTCACGTTCATTGAAGAACACTTAATTGGAACATTTCCTTTAATTGTTCCAGAAGACGTCATTCATCAGGTTCAATATGTGATCTGTTTTAATATCAAATCGATCATACAAGATTTCATCTTCTATAAACAATTGTTCATTAGTTGCAATAGATTTGATTCATTTTTCCTTATGAATTGTATTAAATTTAGTTTCTTGAGGCGAATAGTATTGTTTTGATATCACATTCGTGTAGCACTGCGAGAATTTTTTTTTTTTATAGTTTCCATTCGATTATTTTTTCATGTAGGGAAACCATTGCTTAGAATTAATATCTTATGCTCACAGTATTAATACACTTTTAATTAGACACTTTTATTATTACGCTCTGACGGTGAGGCTTAAGATACACTGATCTTATCTATTGAAAAGGGTTAAGACCCCCTCCCGCAAAAAAGAGAATATCCTGGGCATGAGATTAAACTGCATCTGATGATGAAGTTCCAGTTCAGGACATCTGGTGAGTGCCGGGTACTCCTTCTTTGCCATTACTCAGAGGTCGACTCTGATCTAGAGTGGTAGTACCTGTTCGGGTACCGACTATAAGTCAAGTAGATCCATTTAGAAATTATTCGAATTCGACTGAACCGTTTAGCGAACAAAAAATCATCTAAAGAAACAGCTACACAAAAAATCTGAATATGAATATATAAACATGGAAAAGAATTCTTTAAGTTCTAGACATAAGATAACACTTGACGGATTGACATGCGGTTAAAATCAATCAATCAATATGTTTAGTTAAAAGTTAATCTTCTAAAAAAAAGATCAGTTAGAAACCAATAATAATAATAATAATGATCATTTTTTATCATTTTAATTATTCGGACTAATGTCTTCATCTTTGTTGTCATTTGAATACAATAGTCCGAATACTGTAAATGATAGAAATGATCAAGCTTCATCTAAAAAGTTTAGACGAATGATAATATTATTATTGATTAGCAGAAGGAAGTGAACTTGTCCTCTAGTCGATTTTGCCTTTGTAGCGGACAACAAAGTGAAAGTAAAAGAAAGCAAAGAGACAGACAAATACTTGGAGGTTGTCAGAGTCGAAAAAGCTGGGAAGATGACGACAACGTTACCAATTGTAATTGGAGCCTCTAAAACAATTCTCAAAAACTTGGAAAAGACACATAGGGAACTAGATATCAAAGGAAGACTCGATACCATCCAGACCACAGCACTGCTAAAATTAGTTAGGATATCTAGAAGTGTCTTGGAGGTCTGAACAGACTCGCTACAACACAGACTTCAGTGAAAAACCAGTTAAAACTGATCTACAATTTCTTTTTTAAGTAGAGGAATTATATTGTGAATTGAATTGTGAATTGAATTACCATGACCAGAAAATCTAGCGAACACTTACGCATAACATAGGAAAACACTGGACAGTTGTTTCGACACTATTAAGTCGCATCAACAGTGTGTACCGTACTTGTGTGCGATATGGGCTGCTGGCTCCATCGTAGAGTTTTGGCTCTGCAATCTGTGGTCACTGGTTCGATCTCCAGTGGTGGAGATCACGGTATATACTGCTAATGAGACCTAATAAGGTCGAAACAGCTGTTCAGCGTTTCCGTATATTGTGCGTAGATGTTCGCCGGATTTTCTGGTCATGGTAATTCGATTCACAGTTAAAATTGATGCTCCGGTGATCAGTTTTGTTTTGGAGTTGGAATCAAATCTAAGATTCAAATGCTGATTTTCAAGGCAATTTTCTCTTCCTAGAAAAAACTTTTAACAAGCTGTCTTTGATTTAAAAGAAAACTATTAACATAAACTTAAGCTCCTACTCATTCATAGGTAATACCGTATTCAGCCAACTCCTCCGCTATAACAAGGATGCGACACAAGGCTGATTTTTTAGCAGAGTGCAGCCTGTTTATATTCAAAGTATTCCTTTTACTAGACTGACTGTTTTACTAATGTTAAAGAACTCAGTCTGTCCAACTATTACCCCATATAAGAAGAGAGAACAGATCATTTGCACGATGTTAAATACAAATAACATTTACTAGGATTTGAACTCAGGTCACCGATTCCAGTTATGATACACTAAGTAACACTGTATATATGCATACAATATGTGATACTGGGAAATGATTTACAAGCTAGTCTTGAACCCCGGTCACCCGGACCATTGGCGAACACTCAACTCATTAGGCTAATGTCGCGGTCACTGATTTCTCTTCGAGTTTCGCCACCAGTTCCTCTGTTAGGTCTTATCTTAAAAAAATTGACTCTGTTTTTTTTTTTTCTTTTTCTATTTTTAGGTACATTATCTTTTTTTTTTCACCTTTTTATCACATAATTCGACTTTCCATCGGTCTATCAGCTCCTATGTACAGATCTTTTTGTATCTAATAAATTAATATTCCCCACCTATCACAAATGAAAAAATATCAAAAATACTTTTTTAAGACGAAGATTCTGCTAGATTTCAGTGCAAAATATATATCAGTCCACAGCTCTTATTTATAATGTACTAGATACAAAAAATATATCAGAGCAATACGGGATTCAGCTCTGTGTGACCCCCAGCTCATCAAAGATATTGAATGGCTTCAGTGAATATTGTCAATGTATTCCAAGCTTCATCACATTGAATATTACGTATTGTGATCTGTATAAATCCGTGAGGTTTCCGAAGTAGGAATCCATAAAAATGTACACAATATGACTTTAAAAAGAAAAGAAAAACGCAATAGGCCGCAGAGTACTGCATGGGGTGACAAATGAACAAAAACAAAACGGTCTCACAATCAATATTTAACCGCACCTTTCAGGCACATACACATATGAAGAGTCTAATAAGTGAGCCAATGCTCTTATCTTCAGGCAAGGCGCCAAATCGCCCCAGTCCCCATCACCCTCTTGCTTTGAGGTCAATGGGGGAGATAATACAGTAGGATGGGTATCATTATGACCAGTTTTTTCCCGCATCCTTTTTGAAAGTCAGAACACGACTGAGAGTGATAAACAGATATTGCACTGTTATCTTAGCTCAAAAGCCGAAGAAGATTGGGTGTCTGTGTCTCATATGAATGATCCTGTTTTTTTGCTTTTGTTTTGTTATGCTTTTATCTTAAAACTGAAATCCATTCAGAAATCTCGTTGATTTGAGACGATAAAAGTGATAGAATAAAATGCACTACATAACCTAAAAACGTTATTCCTCAAAACGACTTCCCGCTCAGTCGGTAGAACTTAGAATATGCTGACTGTATCTCGGCAGAGATGTAAGACATCTTCCTTCACAAAGAAATGAAGTAACTCGAGTAAACCACTAAACTGTATCTGATGGTGAGGCTCCAGTTCTGGGTCTATGGTGAATGTGGATTACACTTTCGTTACCATTATTCTCATACTCATTCAGACCTTGAATGGTTATACCTTTTGGGGTTCCAACTATAAATGAAATAGATCTGTTTAAAACTTATTTGTATTCGATTGAAATAGTTGATATGATATAACTATAAATTATTTGTATTAAGTCTTGTTATTTAAAACTATGACTATTTACTAAGTATTGACACTGCTGGAGAAGCAGGGACGAACTCATAAGAGATGTACTCTTATGGACCCCCACACATGGCCGTGCAAAAGCAGGACGACCAGCACGAACATACATTCAGCAGCTATGTGGGGATACGGGATGTTGTCCCGAAGACCTGCCCAGGGCGATGAACGATAGGAAGGAGTGGCGAGAGAGGGTCAGGGATATCCGTGCTACCAGCGCGACATGATGATGATGATGATGATGATTACTAGTCATACTAGACATTGGTATAATGGTTAGAGTGTTCGCCAATGGCCCGGGAGACCTGGGTTTAAAGCCTGGTCGAGTCATACCAAAGACTCAAAAAATGTTACTCGATGCCACCTTGCTTAACACTCAGCATTATAAGGTACGGATCAAGGGTAAAGTGGAGCAATCCTGGGAAAGGAGTATCGCCCTCCCCTACACATTGGTGTTGTAGCTATTGAAAAAGGAGCCCTCGGCTTACCCTCGCCAACTTTACTTTTACTTACTTATTAATAGTTACTTGAAATAACATAATAGTGTGCAAACAAATGAGTATTATTAGATAGAAATAGTTACTGTGAAGCATATAATTCTGTATGAATTATTAGTATTGAATATTTAGGAGGCGCTTGTGGTGTAATGATTATCGTCGTAGGAAATGGATGCGGCAACACGAGTTCAAATCCTAGATGAGACTGATTGCATTTCACATAGCACTCAGCATTATAAGGTACGGATCAAGGGTAAAGTGGAGCAATCCTGGGAAAGGAGTATCGCCCTTGGGAAAGGTATGAATCTAATTATTCTCCCTCCAGCTATGGGTAAATAGTAGGACAGACTGGGTTCTTCAGGCTTGGTGAGGCAATTAGTCTAGGCGAAGGAACACTCTGAATTCAAACCTGTTAAACTCCGCTTAAAAACTGACCTTGTGTCATATTCTGCCCGAGCGGAGGGGTTGGGTAAATAAGATTAGTATTGAATATGCAAATGTGAAACAATACAACTATGCACAAATTATTTGTTTTAGATAGGAATAGTTGATATCACACAGGGTGCAGAATCAAAATTAGGAATATTCGAGTATAATAATGAATAAATGATTCTATTATAAATAAGAGTGAATTTAATTTCAAAAAATAAACAAAATAAGAAGATAGACACAAAACAGTAAATTTACTAAATATGGGCGCCAATTTTTTTTTTTTTTTCAATTATTGTATCAACACGCTTTCGAAACAATTTGCATGCCTTCAAAATAAATTCTTCAGACATTTTATTTCATTCCTCTTCAATAGCAGGCTTAAGCGAACCAATATTTGGACGGAAAGTTGCATTTGTTTTGTTTTCTAAAACACTACATAGAGCGTAATCAAGGGGGTTACAGTCTGGGCTTAAATCTTGTTTAATTGCGTTCCTCACAGTTTTTTCGTGGTCTCACAATTCATTGGCTTGCTTTCTTAATGACCTTGTGGGGTTTTTCTAAATCACCGTAGCGAGAGCATTTAAAAAGCCTTCTTTTCGTTTTTCTTGTTCAATGCTCAATCCCCACTTTTTTTCTTAAAAAGCTCTTTTTCAGAAAAAATCCTTTCTTTGCTTTGTATAAGGTTGACAAAGAAACTTTGACTTGGTTTCGGCGTTAAGCAAATAATAGATTCTTTGTCATTTTTTTCTTGGTCGCTCATACTGAGCTGAATTTTAATTTAAAAAACACTTTAATAATAGAACTAATCATGAAAATTTAGATTTATCGCGTTTTTTTTTTTCAAAAATTGGACTAATCAGGCGAAAAAGAACGTTTTAAAAAATTATTCCGTATTTTGCTTCTGCATCCTGTATAAATGTGCAAAAAATAGAAACCGTTACTTAAAAATGTAAATATATATGTACAATGAACACAGACCCAATGACGAATCATATACATTTATATAAAGAGTTGGAAGATGAACATGTAGGAAACACTTAGGAAAACTTCGGCACCTCCCACAAGTCATGCCATTTAGAAGTCAAATGATTCATACGAAGACTTGAATGATAGAAACGAAATGTCTGTCTAATTTAATCAAACATGTTTAAAAGAAAAAATGCTGCATACACACACACACACACACACACACATATATATATATATATAAGGTGTTTTTTCAACCAGATAAATCCGGAATAGGGAACAATGTGACCAAATATTGGGGTTTTATCTTGAAATAATATATATATATATATATACATATATATATATATATCGGACTAACCTGACTTTTTCAAACAGCAAAATAACCCCAATAGAAAACTGACGCAACAGATTAACACCTTATGAAAATGGACGATAACTGGCAACGTTCATTTTCTCTTCAGGTAACACCGTGACACTTTGTACTTGGTTACATCGTATAAGCAGCAAGTAACGTTTATCGACTAGACCTATAATCTTTGATTATTGACTGCAACATCTAATGTCTATCGGGATGGCATGAATATTCTTATTTATCTCAATCATTCACTCATCTCAATTATGTTATGAATAGAATATAAGGAGAGATGAGTAGACTGATGCTTTGTGTGCATCCATGCAAGGAAGATACAGGTAAGCAAGGATCACTAAAGCAGTTAGAAACTATTCACTTTCAAAGATGGTCGCTGTAGATTGATAATGGCTCACTGTAGATGTATCAAGCTAAGAATTTAACTTACTACGTCCACCATTATCTTTTAAATTGATGAAAATGTTGGATTTTGAATACCAAAATTTCTACTGGCAAAGCCGAGGTGTGATCTTTGATTGATTTTAATTCCTATTGAAGAATTAGTAGGGTCGTACTTTCATCTACTGAGACTCTATATGTAATTTCTCTCAAATAAGTTGCAAAAATACGCAAGTGTTCAATGGTTCGGTTTCTTTGTTTTAATGGAATATCAACCTTCGGGGGTTATTTAATGCCAAAGCCACCCATCAAGAAGAACAGCAGTGATGCTATTTGACCCATAGCTTGGAGGATAAGGAGGCTGATATCTTTCCCAACATGTACTTATCCGAAAGTGAACGTAATAGCGTTACTGGAGTTCGAACTCGCTAACTACGATTCCGCAGTCCATCGCTTTAACCATCACACCACGAGGACAACCCCACTTAAGTTTTAATGTCATAGAATACTTTATTATATTAGAAAGACTAACGAAGTTAAATAAGAACACATATAAGACGATTACATTTATTTTTATTTTAGTCTACTTGAATTCTCTATAGAATTACACATAGTATTGTCTTTAATACTTCAAAGAATAAAACAAGAATATTAGAAATCAATAACACCAAGTTATCATTCATTAAACCTGGGTTTTTAAAACATTATGCAAATTAGCCACACCATATACAAAATAAACTCTTTTGTCTTTGTGATATATAACACACATAACAGGATTTTAAGTGCTTCAATAATAATGCGTTTACACCCCACTATTTTTTATTATTAAGCTTTACCTCACCCAGGAAATACCTGCTAGGAAGGGCTGAGTTTATCACTTGGCGCTTGAGGTACCACAAAAGGAAAAAAGACGATATTTGTTATAGCCACGCTTGAGTCTTGATTCTACGTAGCTCTCGACTATGAAATAACCTTGTGTCAAATCTTGACTTGGTTGGAAATCGGTTAAATACTTATTAATAACACGGGCCTCGCCCCCACAACCTGGTTTTCAGAGGCCGCCTTGCATTCGTGCCGGATTGGTGGAATCAATGAGAAGCAAAGATTCATATGGTACTTGGCCTTTTGGCCTCGTGAATTATTGACCAGCATTGAGAAGCTAAGATTCACATTGAACTTAGTGAATCAATAAGTAATGACCCACTTGCGCCTGGTCTTCGGACCTCGTGACCCTATAACTAAAAGTTCATGAGTTTGGGATGATGTGTGACCGCCACCTTCCCTAATCGAGAACTTTAAAAAGACCTTATGGCAAATCAAACCTGGCGAGAGGTGCGGATGAAAAAAGTTAAAAAGAAAATAAAAACATCGGTTTTTACTCCTTGTGGATTTTTTGTCGCCCACACGCCATTCGCGCCAGGGGGATTTTTATAAGCATTACCCCATCCATGCTTGGAAGGGCTGAGTTTATCGCTTGGAGCTTGAGGCACCCCAAAAGGCAAATGACGACGAGACCAATCATTTTTGTTATAGCAACGTTTGAGTCTTGATTCGTGTGCAGCTCCCCACTATGAAATAACCTTGTGTCAAATCTTGACCTGGTTGGAAATCGTTTAAAAACCTATTAATAACATGGACTAGCCCCTCCCCTCTGGATATCTGAGGGCCACCTTGAGCTCATTGCCTGGTCCCTGGAAGCCTTCCCTCTAGGCAGTACCTACTTCACAGGACTGAGTTTATTGCCTAGCACCTAAGTTGCCCCAAATGGGGAATGCCGACAAGATGAAGCATTTTTATGACGGACACGAAAGAGTCTCAATTTGTGTGTGACTCCACACCATAAAATGAGATCTGGTCAAATTCTGATTCGCTTAAAAGTTGGTTAAATGGTAATGTATGAGTAAAAATGGGTTGATCCCTCACCTGGTTTTCTGGAGCCAGTTATTTGCGGGTGTTATTAAACTAATCAACTGGTTTCTGGGAGCCTTTTCCTCTGGCAATTTCTGCCTAGCAGGGCCAAGTTTATCGCTAAGCACCTGACTCGCCCCAAAAAGGAGAATGTCAAGGAGACCAAATACTTTTTTCTGTGATGGCCACACATAAATCTAGATTCCAAATATAAAATAACTTCATGTCAAATCTGACATAGTGGGAAATCAGTTAAATACCGTATTAATAGTATGGGGTTTA
This sequence comes from Sepioteuthis lessoniana, assembly GCA_963585895.1. Taxonomy (NCBI): domain Eukaryota; kingdom Metazoa; phylum Mollusca; class Cephalopoda; order Myopsida; family Loliginidae; genus Sepioteuthis; species Sepioteuthis lessoniana. The sequence goes on from OY757922.1 coordinate 60,729,921, forward strand.
TACATATATATATATATATATATATATATATATATATATATATATAAAGTCATGTAAAAAGTCTGGAAACTTATTGAATGCACCAAGCATATATATATATATATATATATATATATATATATATATATATATATATATATGGTGCATTCAATAAGCTTCCAGACATTTTTTACAGGCATTTAAATTTGTCGTAGACTCTTGAAAATTCAGTATCTTATTGCTATACATATTATGAGATGACTGACCAATTTTTATGATTTCAGCTTCAAATGAACAGCTACAGCAGGAATTGAAATACACCCTACTAAAGCCTGATTGTCACGGCTGATGAATTTCAAAAATACAATGAGGACACTTTAGGATAACGATATGCAATAAAATCCTGTTTTAAACTTGGAAAAAATGCCACAGAAACGTATGGAATGCTTCAGACTGCTTTTCGACCGTCTTGTATGAATCGAGCATCAGTTTTTGAGTGGCAGGGAGTTTGTGAGGGATGATGAGAGATGTGGTAGGAGTAAGGAAGTCAATACACCAGAGTTGATTGGCCAAAGGGTTAGGGTTAGGGTTACTATGTTGAGGTTTTAACGGAATTCAGGAAGAGATTCTGTCGGAAGAGGCTAGCACTCTTCAAAAAGGGTCAGTGGCATTCCCACCAGGACAATGCACCAGTCCACAACTCCATCCTTGTCACAGACTATTTGACCAAGATGGTCATCAAGATAGTTCCTCACCCTCCCTATAGTACATACCTTGCTCCCTGTGACTTTTAGTTATTCCCTAAGCTCAGAGACTGTCGTTATGAGACAATTGAGGAGATGAAAGAGGCTGTGACGAAGGTCATTGTCACGCTCACACAAGAAGACTTCTATGGGACCTTCCAGAAGTTGTTGGAACGGTACAAGTGCATTGCAACCGGAGGAGATTACTGCGAAGGGGACTAGAGTTCCACATGTGTACGATCAATACAAATGCCCATACGAAAAAAGTCTGGAAACTTATTTAATGATCCTTGTATATATATATACGAGGTGGATACGATAAGTTTCCAGAATTTTTTCGTATGGGCACTATTAAATAAATATTAAAGAATTAAAAAAAATAAGAAGATAAACATATATAGTAAAAATGAATTCCTGAGGGCATGTGGCCTGAAGCTATAGCTTATTAAGCTTATAGTAATAATATAGCAATTTAATTTGTGATGGTCACAATTATATCGTAAATTGATGAAAAGGTTGATTTTGAATACCAAAATTTCAACCAATAATTTGTGGCATATCCAAGGTGTGATTTTTCGTCAATCTTTTTTTAATTTTAATAATTAACACTGAATAATTGATAAATTGATTTATTCTAATGGTGTGTCAACCCGTCTATTGTTATTTTATGTCTAAAGGTTAGGGAATATTGTTTATATATATGTTCATATTTACATTTTTGTGTACATGTTTCTCGACATTTTTTTTTTTTTGTCCACAGTCCGGTCGAATATGAAGGATTTTTATGTAGATCTATTTGGAGCATTAACGGAACCCTAGCAGGTACTGCCAGTCTGTATTAAAGTAAACCTCGGAGTAATAGGAATAAGAAGGTACTCTCTAGACTTCCAGAACTGGAGCTTCACCATCAGATAAAGAAAAGTTTCATACGACGGCACCCTCATTTTATGCGGGGGTGGTTTCACCTCTCTGTAGGTAAGACAGCGTATTTTAAACTCCGCCGAGAGGGCGAATACAACGTTTAATTAAAATATGTTTGGTTTGATCCTCTTTATACTTATACTTGTTGATAATATTCTTAAATAATGTTGTATAGCCGTGATACAACTATACGTATACATATACATGCAGAAACAAAATCAACAATAATGATGAACGAACACACTTCTTTAGAAAAATATACCTCTCACACTTTATTCGAAAGGGTTGCGAAAGGGTTGTGTGTGAGAGGTGAGTTGGAGACTGAACAGACTGCAACATATTGACCCCAAGTTCCTCTGACTATATCAGCACTTCTTTCTCATTCTACTGGGCTGTTCAGCCTGGGGTCCTGAGGGCCCAAGCCCTCTGCTGGGAGCTGGTTCTCACTGCCTCGAACTGCAACTCGAACTCCAACTAACTGACTTCCACTCTGGCATCGGGTTATATCATTGTTTGACACCCACCTGCTTCTTGTGGGCGTCGCATCTGCACCGAATTTAACCCGTCCATATGTCAAGGTGATATCTTCGACCGGATGCACCTATTCGTCGAATGACGGCTGGGTCGAAGGTCAATATGTTACAACAAGTCTGAGCTCCTTTTTGCCCACAGTTAAGTATTCAAGTATTGCTACATAGCAGTCAAGATCAAACATCGGTTTGCACTCAGTTTGTTCTATTTGGCCCATAGATCGAACTCTATCAGGTGCTACCACTCCGGGTCAAAGTGGACCTGAGAGCAATGGCAATGAATGGGTACACCGTATTTCCCAAATTCCCTTAGCTGGAGCTTTGCTATCAGATTGCTTAATGCCGTATCCTGGACACTCATTGGGAAGAGATAACCTTTCTGCAGAGACGCAGTCGGTGTAGTCTACAACTTTAGCAGACTGGGTTTAACTAAAATTTGTGCAGAGCTCAGTGTCATACTTAATTTATTTCACGGTGCTGGACTTTAAGAAAAGATCGATTTCGTGTGGAGACCTCACAGAATACAAGTGATCACACAAGATTTCAAAAATTGCTTAGTTCCGTTCGCATTTCCCTTTAGTAACGCCTCAGGCACCGCACAATAGATGCAGCCCATACCTCTTTACTGGAGTAAGTGCTGCTTGGGTTACGCCCGACCCCCTGAAACTGAGCTGATTAATTAATTAATATCACTTCATACATGAATGTAACGGAAAGTGATGATGTCTGGACAAATCGGTGCTAATTTAAACAAATTAGGAATTCAGTCTCGATACTTTTGAACATCCATAAGTTTTTGGTGAAAAAAGAAAAAGAAAGGATTATGTAAGTGTAATAACCTTCAAATTAATCAAACTAAGTTCCGTGTGAAGCTTTCTTGCTTCTTAAACTGAAAATCCATTTTAATTGTAAGAACTGAGGAAATGGAATACATTAAAAAAGTAGGATGGCACACCTTCCCACCAGACCCTAAGACAGTTTTAAAAACGTTCCCCGTTAATAGATAGATAGATATCTTCATTAATATGTCTTGATATAAAAAAAATCTTGTGAGAATATACTGTGAATTGATTTTTTTATATCTAAGGATATATTCAATAATAATATATTTTTTATATCTAATGATATATTTAATGATATTATATCTAATAATAATATTTATTTCATATTTAACATATATATATATATGTGTGTGTGTGTGTGTGTGTGTGTGTGTGTGTGTGTGTGTGTGTGTGTGTGTGAAAATAAAATTTAACATAATAACTTTGCATATGTATGTGAAGTTGTTGTTTATGGCTCAAATGAACAATTACATTCTTTCTTCCCCTGTCTGCGTGTTTATCTAAATATAAGATAATATTTTAGTTTTCTTCCAAAATAAACACATTTAAATGTGCAGAAAGTTATTTAAGATAGATAGATAGATAGATAGATAGATGTTTTCACCTACGTATAATAAGAGTGCCACCTGTGCCCAGTGTGTACACTTATGTATACGTGTATTCACACTCTTACGTACAGACGGAGACAAAACACCAATATTTTACTTCTTTCTACAATTCACACACACACACACACACACACACACACACACACACACATATATATATATATATATACATACATACACACACATACATATATGTATACACACACACACACACACAAACACACACACACACAGAGCTAAAATACTTTTTTTTATATATAAAAAGAATTAGAATATTAAAAATCTATTTCTGTTCCGAAACTATAAAATGTTTAATATAAAACGAAATTATCACTCATGCTGAATTGTTTACAAGATGGATTAATGGATTAATGGACTGATTGTAGCTTTCGTGTCAAGTGTAGTTTTTTATACGATTCAACTTGCAAGTGAGTTTTCATAAGTTGACTTCTATATAGGAATTAAATCTAATACGATTCTCTTTGTCTCTCTCTCTCTCTCTCTCTCTCTCTCTCTCTCTCTTTCTCCACCTCTCTCTCTCCCTCTCTCTCTTTCTCCCTCTCTCTCTCTTTCTCTCCCCTCTCTCTTTCTCCCCCCTCTCTCTCTTTCTCCCTCTCTCTCCCTCTCTCTTTCTCCCCCCTCTCTCTCTCTGTCCCCCCTCTCTCTCTTTATATATTTATGTGTGTTGAAAAATATGAGGAAATGTGGATCAACCGAAACTCTGACAACGGATTCAAAAAGATGAAATATCATTTTTGAATCCGTTGTCAAAGTTTTGGTTAATCCACATTTCCACTTATTTTTTCACATCTTGTCGGATTTACTAAATCTACTATTTCACTATATATTTATATATATATATATATATATATATATATATATATATACGTATCGTCAAGTCGTGCGCAGGGAGAAGAATCCCCGAGGTGTAAGTAAGGTAGTTCGAACTCCAGTTACTCAATTTCGTACAAATACCCTAGAGAAATGTATTGAATTCCATTATCCCCGAGCGACGGATTAAATATTTTCACAGCTGTTCTTCTATAAGGATGGCTTTGGCGTGAAATAACCCGCGAAGGTTGATATGCCAATAAACAAAGAAACCTAACCAAACAAAACAAAGTCACGCTGACAGCACAGATTCCCTTAATTCTCTCTCTCTCTCTCTCTCTCTCTCTCTCTCTCTCTATCTATCTATCTATCTGCGTTCCTAGCTGGTCCCCGATAATGCATCTGGTGTTCCCATAGAGCTGCTATATGTTAGTTATTGTTACTTTTTTTCAGTAATGGGGTATCAATTTGTAGGAGCCCTAGGAGGACGTTCAACCTTACTTCTCTAGCAGTACCAGCCTCGTTGGCTGGGGCTGTAGAATACACCGACTACTTCTCTGCAGTGGAGTTAGACTCCCTCCACAATGAATGTCCTGGATATGACATTAAACAATCTGATAGTGAGGCACCAGTAATGCCGGAGCTTTAGGGAATGCGAAGTACCTCTTCATTGCCATTGATCCCAGGTCCACTCTGGTCCGGAGTGGTAGTACCTGAGAGGATCCTATCAATAGGTCAAATTGAACTGTTTTACATTTAAACTAAGCGCAAACAAATGACTTCTGCCAAATTGAATTGTTTGAAATAGAACTGTTTTATCAATTAACTGTATGTATCTAGAAAATATGTTTACAAATCAAATATTTTATATGTATGTAAAAAGTGGATTTGGCATTAAATAACCAACAATGGTTGATATGCCATAAAATAGATCAAACCAAACTAAACCCAGCAGTGCCTAACAAGTCTTACTTGGATTATTTGTTAAAGGAGAAGTAGGTGGCCACACACACACACACACACACACACACATATATATATATATATACTCAGATGAATTGATTGGGTAGATAAATCTAACATTATTTTATGCCTAGAGGTTAGGGAATTGCGTATAATGTATAATTAAATGTCCATTTTCTTAATTTCTTAAGTTTATGCATATGGTTATATGATGTAAAATATATATATATATATATATATATATATATATATATATATATGTCCGATGAGTGAATTAACTGTAATTGTATTATCTTATGGGCAATATAAAAAAACTCACACGATATCCTTGTCTGACATCTTTAATAAAATATGACTACTGGAAAATAAATAAATACACAAACACACACACATCCACTATGTATATATGTATGTATGTATGTATGCCCCTACTCTTCTGATCCCTGCTATGGGTTAAACAGTGTCATTACTGTTCTTCTAGAAGGATAGTTTGGGCATTAGATAACCTACAAAGGTTAATATGCCATTAAACAAATAAACCAAAACTCTTCTGATTGAAGCTGATTACATAAGAAAGCCATTAGATGATACATAATGGTGTTTTAAATCCGACGAATATATATATATATAAATATAAACGAAATCCAGTCACTTTAGGATTATAAGTTCATTTCCATCTTCCTATGGGTATTGATTTGAATCAATAACTCCAAATTTAACAGGACTTCTTCAGATCCAATGGATATAATTAATACCGCCACAATGGACACAGGAGGGGAGGGGGAGGGGGTTGAAGAGGGTTGAAGAGTTTCCTGCCCATTTCTCCCACTTCCGGTTTTTCTTTCGTTACCGCTCGGGATGTAGCCATTAAATCACATCTCTGATTTAATAATTTTTCTGGGTCTAGGTATTGCATAATTGGTATTGTTGGTCTGCAATCTCAGTTACATTGAGCTCTTTACCAGGAAGATTTAAATATTCGAAGTTTGAATAATTTAATTGACCTGATTGAATCATTCCCGACTCCGGTTTGACTGGACTGAAGAATATATATATATATATATATATATATATATATATTTATATATAAAACCATTGCGCACAAGTAAGTTCAAGTTGTGAATGATGTTATTTGTATTCGACTTCATAGTGATGCCCTTTGGAAAATCATGTATCCATCTCTTCTTACTCTTCATCGCCTTCAGCAATGGATAGAATAGTAGGTTAATCAGTCAAGGAAAACGAAAAAATCTAAATTCAAAACCTAAGGAATACTGTTTGAAAAATCTATGGCACACTGTTATACTATTCTTCTGTTATCAGCTCATCTGAAAAGTGTCACTAGTCAGAAAAAAACCTTCGCTGCTATAAATAAATCAACTGTGTGGTTCATTTTTTCATAACCTTTGACTTTTTTAAAGTTCGTCTTCTATATATATATATATATATATATATATATATATATATATGTGTGTGTGTGTGTGTGTGTGTGTGTGTGTGAAAGTGTACAGATATGAAAAACAAACACAAGGTATTCTGAGGATGATTTTATTTATCGTTTGAATTATTTGTCAAAGTTTTCAAGTATGAAAACATTACACAAGGTATTTGAATTGTTTGTTTGTTTGTTTGTTTGTTTGTGCTTTATGGCATATCAGCCTTTGTTTGTTATTTAATGCCAAATCCATTTTTCTGCAATTAAACAGTTCTGTTTCAAACAATTCAATTTTGCATAAGTACACAGTTTAATAGTCAAAAACATTTCAAGCTATTCAGTTTAGTCAAACAGTTCTAATTCTAACAATTCCGTTTTGTGTAAGTACAGTTTCAATGTCAAAAGCAGTTCTATTTTAAACAACTCAGTTTAGCATACCTAAAGAGTACCATTTCCAGTTTAGCATAAGTACACAGTTAAGTTCTATTTGACCCATATATAGGACCGTATCTGGTGCTACCACTCCAGACCAGAGTAGAAATGGGAGCGTTGGTAATGAAGGGGTACTCTTGCATTTACCAAAGCTTCTGCATTACTGGAGCTTCACCATCAGATTGTTTTGTGTCATATTTAAGACACTTATTTGGAGGAGTCTTACCCCTCTGCAGAAAAGCAGTCGGTATATTCTACAGCCCCAGCCATCTGGGTAAGTGTTTGAATTGTTATATGAAACTGTCACGTGGTGTCCCATTGAGAAGATAGAAATATGATTACTACTATCCTCTTGTTTGAATTAACAGTAGCAAGCCATCAGAGAGTGACCGTTAAGAAAGAATGTAGGTCACAGAGGGGAGACCCACAGATGTTTATACTTGGTGACCTCACTCGGGTCGCCTGACACGGGAAGGAAGGAGAGAGAAGCCAAATGATTGGCTGGGACCCCAAAACCGAAGTGGGGACTCCTTCCCGTCAGCGGAAATAGATAATAAGAAAAGTTAGTGGTTAGACAGGGTTCGTAGAGGACAGAACCAAAGCCAAGTACTCCGGGTAAAAGAAGACGAAGAATATCTCGGACACGAAGAAGCCATTTTCTTCAAGACAGTGTTAAAAATAGCCTAAAGTCTATTAGCCCGTAAAAGAGGAAAGATTCTCCACAGGAATCCATCTAAATAAGATAAGTACCCTTGGGAGTGTTTCTCCTTATACCCAATTTTATATACCCTCTCCCTTTCTCTCAAAATTTGAAGAAAAACGAAAAACAAGAAAAGAAGAAAGACATTTATGTTCATGGACTGTTCATTTATTATATATTCGACACGTTGAAGGTGTATATAATTGTAGTAAAAGATTGATATATTTTAATGTTCCCACGTGGTCGAAGTTGTTATTTGCAGAGTCTTCTACGAGTTTGTTATGTCATATTTCCTTTCCAGCTTCTATTCGCCTTATGTTATCTTGCTTAAAATTGTCCTATAAATTCCTTTAAAATATCACACGGGAAACCGGAATTGCCGACTACTATAATTAATATTATTATGTCTCAACCTAGAGGTCCATATCTTCCATTGTCTAGGGGAGGAAGTCGAGTGGCCTTGGTGGGTGTATGGATAGTGTGAAATTTGGAACCCCTTGCCAGCGGCGGTCAGTCTGGCCATAAATTAATCCCCCACATAATATGCCAGTTCTTATATGCCTGAGAAAAAACTCTGAACGAGGACTTATTCTATAAGAGATCAAGTGCCAACCTGCCCCGTCTTCACACGTGCGAAAATAAAACCCCGTTTTGGGATAAAAGTAAATTTTTCGCGTCACAAAACGAATAAATGAGAAAATTTTAGGTATTCTATTTCCGTTTTTGGCGTTGTCTTTCAAATCTATGACATGTAATAAGTGTTTGAAAATTTATTCTAAAAAAAAAGTAACATATTTCCGTAAACTTATTCTTAGATAGATAGATAGATAGATAGATCAAATAGACTGAGAAAATTTGAAAGAAGCAGATTAACATTGGCCGAAATAGATACACATGTTCTGGAATGTTTTAAATTAGAATATATGATCGAGGTATAATAAATAAGAACATAGATAGATCGATAGGGGGGGAAGGGATATGAAAGTTTGATGAAGGCCTAATATTTTCATATTTCAAAACCGGAACGTGAACGTTGGCAAACAATTCAAACAGTTTCCCTATATATAAAGGATTATGAATTTATTTCCATCCTGTTATGTGTTTTTAAAAAAATCAAAAAACACGAAAACAAATTAACAGGACTTCTTCAGATCTTATGGATAAAATAAATCAGAATTGACATAAATTATACTTCTTTCCTGTGTCTATTCTGATTTATTTTATCCATAAGATCTGAAGAAGACCTGGTAATTTTTTTTCGTGTTTTTTGATTTTTTCAAAAACACATAACAGGATGGAAATAAATTTATAATCCTAATGTAACCGGTTTGTGTTTTTTCTTAATGAAATTATTGATCTGTAATGTCTGTTACATTGAGCTTTTTACCAGGAAAATTTAAATGTTCACTTTTGAATAGTTTTCTTGTCCTGATGGAATTACTCCCAACTTCGGTTTAACTGGACCAAATGATATATATATATATATATCAAGTAAATAAGGAGTATGAATATCCAAAGAATGAGTGCTCAATGCTGGGCTATTTAATATAAAATATATTTTTAAGATCCATCCGACAAGCTTTAATAAGCGAAATAAATTTATCTTGGAATAAGTAAAATTGATAACTGTAGTCGAGGGTGACCCGAAGCCTCCCTTTTCAAAAGCTACAACTCCGAGGTGTAGGGGAGAGTGCTACTCCTTTCCCTGGATTGCTCCACTTTACCCTTGATACGTACCTTATAATGCTAAGAGTTAAGCAAGGAGGTATCAAGTACCATTTGTTTTTAAAGTCTTTGGTATGATGCGACCTAGGATTGAACCCCGGTCTCCCGGACCATTGGCGAACACTCTACTCACTAGACCAATGAGATGGAATGCTATTCCTCAATTTCTTTTTTTTAACAAACAAACAAACAAATATATATATATATATGTGTGTGTGTGTGTGTGTGTGTGTGAGTTATTAAATGTCTTCAGAAAGAGTTCTAGAACAGTATTGGGTAACTAGACTGAGACATGGCTGTAAGCAAGTTCGATATCAAGTCAGGCTTTTACGCCCACTTTAGGACTAATGCCTTTGGGAATAATATGGACCCTCTAATCCTCCCAGCGATGGGTTAACTAATTCCACTACTGTCCCTTTTTCAATATTGTCTTTAGCATTAAATTACCCACGAAGGTTGTTATACTGAGTGCTATATCAGAGAACTAAAACTTTCCACTAAGTCTCTATTCGTCTTTGATGTCTATGATCTATCTACATCTTATCACCTTTCTGGGCATTTTGATTAGATTAGAATTATTCCATCATCTCGTTGATGCTTGGTAAAGTTTTCAGCTCAGTAATTTTTCTAAATATTAGGAAATCTTCAAAGAATTTTTCTCGTCAACGTAGCGGTTCATAATTAGTAAACTCAACAGTGGTGCATTGCTTATAAACTTAAGAGAAATCCCTCAAGCCCAAAATTGGGTTGCATATGAACTTAGACACAGACACACACACACATATATATATATCATTAAGGCATGCTAACGGCATGAATTTTCTAGCCTCTGTCATACCATCTGTCCCTAATGGCCATCACTCTTGATAAGTTCTCTTGAGGACACCTGTTGTCCACGCAGTGCTGCTGAATATAACTTTTGACTAGTCGACCAACACCGGTGTGTACATGTGTAGGAGTCCACTGAAGAACGTCGCTCATGAGTAGGTCCTTACTTTGCTAACTATCTTGTTCGTCTGAGTTTTAAGATTTGTGAGATAGGAGGTAAGTAGCCGTACAGCTGTTTTTTAGGCTGCTGCTTTAAGGATTTACTCAAAACAGCACGCAATATCCACATATATTTTTCATCTAGCTTTTTTCTCCCGACTTTTCCTTAAAGCCCAAGTGACGCTACCATACAATAGTAATAACACAGATACAGCCTCGAAGAATACCCGTTTTTTTTTATATATGAGAGTCACGTTCACTGTAACAGAGCAAATGGATTCATCGCATCTTTTTCTAAGAATTTTGACAAAACGTCTCACACCTTGCGATTTTTCGCTTTTCCGAAATCTAAAATCCATCGTGGATGAAATTAAGAAGACTGCCTCGAGGCAAATGATGCCAATCCTGAAAAAAGCATCGTAAATGTAAAAAAAAAAAGTAACTTATCGTCGTTAGGTCCCTATGGAAATATTTTGAAAGGGACTATAATTACCCTTGACCTAGGTACCACCCAGTCTGTGAGGCTTAGAATACGCTAACTATATCCCTTGCAAAGGAGTAAAACCTCCACACTCACACAAAATGTGTCCCGGTTATGACACTAAACTGCATCGAGTAGTGGTTGGTTGGTTGGTTGGTTGGTTGGCTGGTTTTTTTTGGCATATCAACCTTTGTAGGCTACTTAACGCCAAATCCATTTTTATGTAAATAATCAGTTCTATTTCAAACAATTCACTTTAGCATGAGTACACTGTTTAATTGTCAAAAACATTTCTATTTCCAACTATTCAGTTTATTCAAACAGTTCTAATTCAGCTAATTCAGTTTTTATTTGCACAGTTAAATGTCAAAACACTTCTATTAGTTTAGTGTAAGTACAGTTTAGCATAAGCACGCAGTTTAAATGTAAGTACAGTTTAATTGTCAAAAATATTTCTATTTTAAGCTATTCGGTTTAGTCAGTCTGTTCTAATTCAGCTAATTCAGTCTAGTATAAGTTCAGATTTTGTTTACTTACACTTAAATGTCAAAACGGTTCTATTTCAAACCATTTAGTTTAGTCTAACTACAGTTTCAATGTCAAAAAACAGTTTTATTTCAAATAATTCAGTTTAGCATAAGCACGCAGTTTAAATGTAAGTACGGTTTAATTGTCAAAGACATTTCTATTTCAAGCTATTCAGTTTAGCATAAGTATGCTGTTAATTCTATTTAACTCATAGATAGGACCCTATCAGGTGCTACCACGCCAGCCAATGTAGACCTGGTTGCAATTGTAATGAAAGAGTGCTCTGTATTCCCCAAAGCTCCTACATTACAGGAATCTCGCCATCAGATTGTTTAGTGTCATATCCAGGACACTCATTGGGGAGTCTTAACCCTCTGCAGTGGTGCAGTCAGTGTATTCTACAACCCCAGCCGACTGGGCAAATCTGATGGTGAGGCTTCAGTTTAGGAAACCTGAGGAGTGTGGAGTATAACTTCATTACCATTGCTTCCAGGTAAACTCTGACCCCGAGTGTTAGTAGTTTTTAGGGTCTAATCTATTAATCAAATAATTCTGTTCAAAATTATTCGTATTTGATAATACATATGTACAACAAAAATCAGGAAACAATGCAAAAATGAAAATATAAACGTACAATATACGCGATTCCTCAAACACTTTGGCATAAACCAACCAGACGGGTTGTTATAAGATATATATAAGATATATAAGTAAAGTAAAGTTGACGACCGTAGTCGAGGGTGACCAGAAGGCTCCATTTTCAATAGCTGTAGGGTGGAACGCTAAAATTGTCGTCCTAAAGAAAACAACACTACAGCTTTATTTTAAAACTTTTATTGAAATAATCAATTCAGGTAACTTGATTATGTAGTAGAGCTGACATCTATTCAATATAGCCGCCTTCAGCCTCAATTACCGCCTCGATACGGATCCGGAACTGGGAGCATGCCTTTTCCACAAGCGCCGGCGGGAGCTCGGTGAATAGTCGGCGGATGGCGGTGTTCAGGCTGGCTTTGGTATTGTGGGAGGTCATGTTGATGATGTTCTCGATGTGTGACCAAACGAAGTAGTCCAGCAGGTTCAGGTTGGGGGAGGAGGGGGACCAGTGAGAGAAGGGTACAAAGTCGTAGCACTCCTTCTGAAGCGAACCCTGGGTCCTGCTGCCACACCCAGGGTCTGCCACCGGCCACTTGATTGCAACAGGGGATCACCACACTCTTCAGCACATCCAGATACACTTTGGTGTTGACTTTCAAGCCGACTTCAAAGATGTGAGGTGGCATGATGTGGCCCTCACTTGAAACCACACCAAAGACCATAACCGTAGCCGGAAACTTTGTTTTCATCACCCTTGGCATGATCTGTTATTCATGGCAATCCAGCGATGGTTCTGGCGGTCATAATTTGGATCGGTAGAGAGCATGAGTTGTACAGCGGCGTATCTCCGATATTGCTCGTTGACATGATAGAAGGCTCCTCTCGCTCTTGGGATTTGTACACAACTGGCCAACTAGTAGATGGTCTGCAACATAAAAAGAAATCATGTCGTCTTTTCTATGGCGACAATTTTATCGTTCCACCCCGTACTACACCGAGGTGTAAGGAGGGGCGTTACTCTTTTCCCTGGATTGCTCCACTTTACCCTTGATACGTACCTTATATTGCTGAGAGTTAAGCAAGGAGGTATCAAGTACCATTTTAAATGTTTTTGGTATGACTCGACCTGGGATTGAACCCGGACCATTGGCGAACACTCTATCCACAAGACCAATGAGCCGGTTCATGATATATAATATACATAACATATGATATATAGAATATAAAAGATATATCAATATATTAACATTTCGAAGCAGATATTGTATGTATTTACCTAACTCCTCCACTGCAGAAAAAAATGTGATACAACGTCAATTTTGAAGTGAATTTTACTTTCTCCTAAAGTGGCATTCTTATCAAAGCTAAAGAACCCAGTCTGCCCAACAATTTACCCTCAGCTAGAGAGAAAATGATTGATTCATGCCTTTCTCAAGAGCAATAACTAGAACTGAAGCACAAAGGAGCTTCGTCTGGGATTTGAACTCGAGTCGAAAATTCCATTTGCAACGACGATATCCGTTACTCTAATTCCGACTCCAGTCATATGTTCTTTTGTGTGTATGTGTGTGTACATATGTATGCGTGTGTGAGTGAATAATGTGACAAGGAATTTCAAAGTACATTTTCATATGTTTCTACTTATCAATGGGCGGGAATATATGCCACATGTCTCGTCATTATTTGATCGAATGAAGGTATAAAAACGATTCTTGCAGTGAAATGAACGTATCCTTCTGGACACTTATCGTTTTGGGACATCGCTTGACAAGGCTAGTCAGTTGGGAAGAGGCGTCAATCGGATCGCTGTGGTGAAACAATCTCCACGATCGAGTTGCTTTCGTGTGCTGCAGTCAGCGAGAAGAAATGAAGGATACACCCTGAACACTTTATTTTTAACAGAATAGTTCAAATAATTCCGGTATCTTGGGGAAGGCTGAGAAAACAAAGAAAGAGAAACGTTTAACATCTGTATAGAGTGAAAGAAAGAAAGAAAGAAAGAAAGAAAGAAAGAAAGATTGGGTTAGCAAGGGTATAAAAGCAACAAAGAAAAGCAAAATAATAAAATTGTGGAAAAGTTAAACAAATATATATATATATATATATATATATATATATATATATATATATATATATATATATATATACAAAGAGAGAGACGCAGAGAGATATGAACAGAACCAGAAAGAAAGAAAGATCTGATTGGTTAGTAAGATAAAAACAACAAAAAAATAATAAAAGCGTAAGAAATTTTCTGAACTGATAGAGAGACAGAAAGAGAGAAAGGGAGAACGGTATTACGAAGAAAGAAAAAAAGAAAGAATAGAACTGGACTGAAATATATATATATATATATATATATATATATATATATATATAGAGAGAGAGAGAGAGAGAGAGAGAGAGAGAGGGAGAGAGAGAGAATAGTATAACTTGACTTTCGGCAGCGATTAGTGACTGATCGCATAGACAAGAAATTATCAGACACTAAACGATTCTGACTGTTTCTACGCTTCCCTAACTTAGATATTACCGATACAGAGGACAAAAAGTGCTTGAGAAAGTGGCATTTATTTGTCATAAATGTACATATATTTTGGCTAAATAAATCACCAATACTAAGGACGCTTTTTGGATGAATAAACTATATATATATATATATATATATATATATATATATATATAATTAGAAAGTAGATGTCTGCTATTTCTGACAAAAATTTATTTTCATATTTTTTCTTTCGTTGGGCAGTAGATGTATAGAAGGACAATGTATGCGAAATTATGTCCATTTTTTTACCCTGAGGAAGCCAAGGGGCTTCCCACCACCCAGAAAAAAATCTGTGCTCATTTTATTAGATATCGTGCTTCAGTACATCAATCCAGAAAAAAATGAAGAATATAAAAAAATGTTAGTCAAATACAAAATTTCAAGTACACATGAATCTTTTAGTAACAGCGATAAGAACGTGAGTAAAAGTCTTTTTGGTTTTTATACTGCTCTGCCTGCGAGCATTGTTGCACTCTAATTACTAACATTTGCTTTTCGCATTACTTCTTTGTATATATATATATATATAGTAAGACCAACAAATATAAAGAGCGAGAAACTTTTGAAATAAGATGAAATGATGAGAAAAGAAAGAAAGAAAGAAAGAAAGAAAGAGTAAAATTACTGATAGATTTTCACGGCATGTCAAACTGTAGAAGTTAGGGAATCGCGTTTATTATACGTTCATATGTCAAAAACGAGTATTTTTAATCAGATCTCTTTTTGTCCTCTTGGTTGAGACTGCAGAGTACACCGACTGCTTCTCTACAGAGAGGTAAGACTCCCACAACGCGTGTCCTATATATGACGCTAAAAAATCTGATGGTGAGGCTTCTGTAATGCTGGAGCTTTGGAGAATGCAGAGTACCCTTTATTGTCATAGCTCCCAGGTCCACTTTGGCCCGGAGTAGTAGCAGCTGGTAGGGTCCTATCTATGGGTTAGATAGAACTAAATTGTGTACTTATGCTAAACTGAATTATTTAAAAAAGAACTGTTTTGACATTGAAACTGCGTATTTATGCTTAACTGAACTGTTTAAAATAGAACTGTTTTGGCATTTGAATGTTTGTTAACAAAAAATATGAATTGTTTGAAATTTAATTTGACGTTAAACGACCCGAAAAGGTTTGATACGCCGTAAAACAAAACCAACCAACCAACCAATCAGATCCCTTTAAACCACATATGAAACGCAACTTGGTTAGAATTTCCACTGGTTTGAATTCAGAGTTTTCCTTTTCCTTAAATAGTTGCCTAACAAATGCTGAAGAACCTAGTCAGTCTTACTATTTACCTTTAGCAGAAGGAAGGAGATAGGAGTTCATACCTTCTCTAAAGGAATTAATGTGGAAGGAAACGCCATGATTTGCACTCGGCTCACCGATTCTATTTCGTTCCAATATCTATATATCTATATATAGGTAACCCTGCAAAAACAGCACATCATAACGAGATTTATATTTTAGCAATATACATAAAATTTTCTTTAAGAATAATGTTTAATTTGTTAGTGGATTCTTCATAGGCACTGAACAACATTTTGTTCTATATAAATGGATAAAACTATAATATGCTAATTAGATCTTTCACTCGTTCCGAAATCGAAGCATCAATATCGTCGTCGACCACTGTTTCAACAGGAACCTAATATGTTCCTGTTGAAACAGTGATCCATATTCATGACTCGTCTACTTTATGAATTATAGATAGTCATAGATAAATTGTTCATTTTGAACATGTGTAAATGAAAGATCTGTAAAAACAAAAATTATCACGATACCCAATAATAATAATAATGATAAATGAATACCGAGATTGCACGCAAGAACAGAAAAGGTTGTGGAATATGAAGGTAACGGTGGTACCAATCAAAGTCGGAGTCTTGGGAACGATCCCGAAGAACCTAAAAAAAGAGATATGGGGATTCGTAGATCCGGTGAATGGTTGATACCTTCTAGACCACAGTTGTGTTAAGATTGGTTGGAATTGTTCGGAGAGTTCTGGAGAACTGAAGGTACTTGCTGTCACTTTGAATTCTGTAACAGCCTCCAGTTATACACTGGGACCACCCAGAAGACCAGAATTAGTTTTAATTAAGAAGGAAAAAGAACCAGTTATACAGTGGATTTTGCAGTATCAGTAAATCTCAGTGAAAGCGGCAGAAAATAAAAAGTCGAACAAATACCTGAACATTGACAGAGGTGAAAAATACCATGGAACATTCAGATGACGCTAATACTAATCATTGCTGGGTCCCCTGGAACAGTTTCTAAAAACGTGGATAAGAGGCTCTTTGAACTGATGATTAGAGGTAGAATTGAAATTATTCACAGCACTACTGAAAGCGATTAGGTTGAATAGATATTTGGTTGGTTGGTTGGTTTGTTGGGTTTTTAGCATATTAACCTTTGAAGGTTATTTAACGCCAAATACATTTTTATGTAAATAATCAGTTCTATTTCAAACAATTCAGTTTAGCATGGGTACACTGTTTAATTGTCAAAAACATTTCGATTTCAAGCTATTCAGCTTATTCAAACAGTTCTAATTCAGCTAATTCTGTATACGTACAGATTTTGTTTACATTCAGTTAAATGTCAAAAGAGATCTATATTAAACAAATCGGTTTAGTGTTAGTACAGTTTCAATGTCAAAAAACAGTTCTATTTCAAATAATTCAGTTTAGCATAAGTACGCAGTTTGAATGTAAGTACGGTTTGATTGTGAAAAACATTTCTATTTCAAGCTATTCAGTTTAGTCAAACAATTCAATTTAGCATAAGTATGCCATTAGTTCTATTTAACCTGGGAGCAATGGCAATGAAGGGGTGCTCCGCATTCCCCAAAGCTTCACCATCAAATTGTTTAGTGCCATATCCAGGACATTCATTGGGAGGGATCTTACCCCTTTGCAGAGGTGCAGTCGGTGTATTCTACAGCCCAAATCGACTAGGAAAAGGATAATTAGAAGTGTCCAGAAGACTTAAGGAGACTTGTTTTCACTCACAACTCAGTAAAAAAAGAACTCAGCCAGAGTTGGTGTAAGAACACTCACAAGGAGTAAAACATTATAAAGATGAATGACTCAATCCCAAACTGAAGATAAGAATAAGAAACGTTTGTGTCAATTAAAGTACTTTGCTGTTCATTCAGATCAAATAAAACACAAAATCTAGATAAATACCTGGACCTTCCAACCTTCCAAGGAGATAGAACATGATAAAACAATAATACCTATAATCGTAGGAGCACCTGGAACAATGCTGAAGAACTTTTCTTTACCAGCAGTGCCCAGCATGCCTTGCACGTCTTAATTAGTCCGTGAGAAGAGAGGTCAAAACAGCACGCAACATCATTCCATAGTTCCCAGCTTTTTCTATGGACGCTTCTTTAAAGCCCAAGTGGTGCAACTATACAATAGTACTGACATGGTTACAGCTTAGAAGAATTTACGTTTTATTTTATTGGGGAGGTCATATTTCCATATGGTCGTTAACCTGTCAATAGCAGTTCATGTTTTACCTATGGGTATGTTGATATTGTTTTCAGTCAATGAGATATTGCAAACGAAGTATATGATCTGGTCTACTAATTTCAGAGCCTGGCAATTTGAGTTAGAGATGGAACTATCTTAATCAAAATACATGAACTGTGTTTCAACATTACTTCTAAATTTCGTTTGATGTGTACATTCTAATTGATGCATGAAACTTTTAATAAAATACAATTATAAAAAGAGGTGAAATGTTAATTTCTTTTAGAATATATATATATATATATATATATATATATATATATATATATATATATATATATATATGAGTAACACTATGATCTGTATTCTAGTAATATTACTAATATAGTTAATAATAGATAGTCTTTGCATGAGTATATGAATTGAACTTTAGAATTAATGTCAGTAACAAAGAAAAATATTGATATACCCTAATTAATTTTCATTCAATTTCGAATCCTCTTCAAATGAACATTGTATAGTAAAAATAATTTCGTATTCGGATTCAATTTAGTCCCAAACACGTGCTTTTGCCCCAACAGCAAAAGTTTTGTTGCCCAATGTTATCAACGCAAATAAATTGAAAATTGTTTTCATAAAAACACAATAAATTTCATTCTTAATTATCAGTCTTTAAGAAAACAACTCTATTAAAATTCTTTCGTGTAACTTTGTGTCTTATTAAATTTATTGTAATTATTTCACAAACGCAAGAAAGAAGGCGTGGCTGGCCTGATGATTATCGTCTCAGCAATTAAACTCGGTAAGCCGAGTTCAAATTCTGATCGAATTGTTTGCATTTCACTTCGTGTAAATGTCGTCCGGGAAAATAGAAAGCCACCTCATCTTCGAACTGGGGAATTGAACCGGGTCCCATGATATATTCCCTAGGATGGTAAAACTTACATAATGTGTTACGCCTCACAAAAAGTACATGTCATATAGATTCATGAAATTTTAATTTTGGTTACAGAGTTTCGGTGTTGTTGAGTTTGGTAATGAATAATACCCAATGATATCCGTTTTGATTGCATGATATTTTTCTTGAAACAATAAAACCCTAGTACTTTTTATTAGAAAGTTAACTCTTTTTATTGACTGATGCATTGATTTTAACGGTATTTCAAACCGTCTAAGATACATCAAGATTAGAGCACACGTACATCGCGGGTTAATAATTGCATTTTAGTGCACTTATTCCAAATAGTTTTTTTTTTGAGATATATGATATCATAAGTTCCTCTCTAATACAAATAATTTGCACTCTGTTTTATGGTTTAAATTATTCCAATCTAATTCTGATGAGGCGAGTTTTGCCTAAGGAGTTTGTGGAAATTTCATCGAATGAATACATAATTGCTTGAATTTAAACGATAGATTCCACTCAGAAATAATTTTATTCAACCCCAGTGGTCTATAAAGACCATTTTGAGAAGCCCTACTCTAACCAAATGAATAAGACAGAAGAAGATTTACTTATTATTTCGTTTGTTTTTCATGGAAGCTTTTTGTTTTTTGTTTTTCTTTTTTTACTAAACTTTGATTGGTTTGTCATACAAGGCCCTCTGTTGCTTATAGTACCCACTGTTACAAAATGGACGGTAATTTAAGTACTAAACAAGCTTATTGCTACTTAACATCAGTGATCTAAGAATGATATACAGTCAAGCCACACAAACATTATTGGGGAAAGCTGCGACATTTTTCAAGCTAGCCACTAGGAAACTTATTTGAAGCCGGAAGAAGCGTTGTTTTAGAGGCATAATTTTCTGTAGAACAAGGACCCGGACAAGCAAACACACCAATATAACACCTATATGTTATTAGTGCAAGGAACTTAAAAATTTCTGAAAGAATATTGCGATTCACAGTCCAAGTTGCAAATGAATAATGAATTTATGGAGACTGCAGTTAGTCAAAGTTTTGCATCTTACAAATTCTTTATATAACGAAGATAACAATGAAATGTTAATAATAATCCTTCATTTCTTCGTAATTAAAAGCATCAAAATTATCCCGTCGTGCCGCTACAACGGGAACCTAACAGGATCACACCTTGTCTAGTATATTTCTAAAACATTCAGTATGTTTATTATACAACATGGTAAAAAAAGTATCAAGACTGAATATTCACATACTTTTAATTTAAAAGTCTTATATATAAAATACCCGTTCAACGCAGGGAAAATTACGCGATAAATGATGTCTAGACCTCCAGATAACTGTCTAGACGTCGACAAGGGTTTTAGCACAAAGTGAAATGTAGACTCCTTCGTCCAAGGATTTGAACCCGAGTTGCCGATTGCATTTCCTCCGACGATAACCGTTACGCTAAGCGTGCCCTCTTCTCCCAGTAATATGCGATAGATTATACTGGATTACATTACAGCTATGAATGATCCATGATCCCTTTTATACGATGGATCGCAAGTACAAAGCGAAAAGGCTTCAATATACTTGCTGTTTACCTGCAACTAAGAGGATACCTAGGGCGTCAGTATGAAGTGAAAGCAGACTGTCTCAACAGAAATTGTATGAATGTCCAGTTAGACTTGCAGACTATTCATGGCTCTAAGGACGACTACAAAAAGCGAAAATATAGTCTTTTTCTTCTTTTCGTTTTTCCCAAACGTTGGTTAGAGTATTGAACTGACCATTCATCAAAAATCAATCTAACACGTTGTAATGTAGGCAGTGTGAGTATTACCCGATTTAAACCCGTAAAATATTATTATTACAGCTAGAAATTCAGAAATTAAATTATCGGTCAACAATAGTTCGGTTCCTAGCTGTTTATGATAGACAGATAGATAGATAGATCTAAAATGATTTAGGATTTAGGGTGAAAGCCAGCAAAATTGACAATGTGAGTAGTATACAGATAACTGTCCCTTCCGTCAAATTGGGTTAAATTGCGTTTCTCACTCAAAGAGCAGATGTGTATATTAATCTAAATATGCGAGCACGTGAAAGAATTTGGGACAAAGATTGAATCTACTTTGTTGAAGCTCATGAGATATATTTTTCAAGATTATAAAATTGATTCATACCTTTCACTAACAGTATATCATATTCGTAAATATAAACGGATATTAAACTATTAAGAAATACTGATAAAAATAAACGTAAAATTCCGAGATGCACTTTTCTTTCAGAAAGAAAGAAACGAAGGAAGAAAGCAAGAAAGGAGGAAACAAATTAAAAAAAACAAACAAGCGAACTGAAAGACGAAATATTCATTGTCTAAAATTCTGAGAAGAAGCTTGATGATTTTTATCAATAAGGGTTTTCGGACTATTGTCTTCATCTTTATTGTTATTTCACAACGTTTCGGCCGATATGTCCTCCAGCCTTCTTCTGGTGTTTGTTGAACTTTGGAACCTTCACAGAACTTCGAACTACGTCCTTTAATGAATCCACGAGGGTCACTTGTTCTGATTCCGTGAGCCATAACCGGGTACAAGTGTTAAATATTCCTGTATTGATACTCGTCTGCAGTTAGAATTGAACCTGCAACCTCCAGATGATTATCTCCTTAGAAGCTTAGGGAACCAGCGCCTTTAACCGTTACTCTATGTCGAGACGCAAAGGAAGCTGTCACAAATCCTTGGTAAGAATAAAGGTTCCCTAGTTCGACAAACACATGAAGAAGGCCGGAGGACATATCGGCCGAAACGTTGTGGAAATAACAATAAAGGTGCAGATAATAGTCCGAAAACCCTTAAGGATAAAAATCGAAATATTCAATTTTGGAAGATTGGTTTTTGGTTTTTGTTTTTTTTCTTTTTATCTTTTCTTCTTTCTTTTAAACTAATTTTAGTACATAAAATTCAAAAAGAAAAGATGTTTTGACCCTTTAGCAACGATCTGGCCAGATTAGACAAAGCAAACAAGAGCATTTTTATTGCAAATAAATCAAATAACTCCTACCGACTATAAAGGTGTAAACGCTCCTGAATCATCTCAATGAAAATAAATTCTTCTCCGTAGCTGCGACCGACATAAAAATTTGTGATTTATCTTTTTTGATTTTTAATAGATTCATCATTGAATTTTTATATCATTATAACCAGTCAACTTATAAATACCCAGCTTGACTTGCCGACCATTCTAGATTCTGACAACGACTTTGAAGCGGTAAAAATAAATAACTACACTATTCGTAGAATATCCATATATGATGTTGATACATTCTGAGCGTCAAATGACAACAAATATAAACATAAAAGTAGTGAAAAGCAGATATTCCTGAATAATTTTTTCTATCAAATAGACCTGAAATAGTACT
This sequence comes from Sepioteuthis lessoniana, assembly GCA_963585895.1. Lineage (NCBI taxonomy): Eukaryota > Metazoa > Mollusca > Cephalopoda > Myopsida > Loliginidae > Sepioteuthis > Sepioteuthis lessoniana. Next base: position 60,752,577 of record OY757922.1, read on the forward strand.
TTTAGCTCAGATCGATTCAATAGGGTATACCCCTAAGGCCAGACGCTGTTCCTGGTATCGGTTGTAAAAAACGCACTTGTTTGACCGGTCAGATCAGTAAAATTACTGAGCTATCATTAAAAGTTCTAAAAAAATCTTTCCGTACATTGTACAATAATAATCGAACGCTAACCCCACACTATTTTTATAACATTGGATACTGGATGGTAAATTGTTTTATTCTCCATATTATAGTACTTTAGCGCAATTACGCCTACAGAAATTCCACTACCGTGTGCAAAGGTGGTGTAATGGTTAGCAAGCTAGACTAGCAAACCTTCATGATTGAGTTCAATTCTCATTAGGTGCCCCATTCATATGGCCTTGTGCCACATCTAAGCAAAAAGCTATGTAAATTACTACAGCCTTTGAGATTTGAAAAAGAAATCACACGACCGGCGGTCGAGAGTGAGGGAAAATTTACTGCCCCAAAATCATTTTACTCGACCGACTCCATTTTCAGGCTATAATATTCAATGATTTTACAACAAGTCCGGACATTCTGGGAGGTAAGAAATAAGAGAAGAAAATATGAATAATAATAATCACTCGTATAATTTGTTTTTAGATGCATGGTTGACAGAAGCGGCGAGCGAATATAGATCTTGAGTCAAGGTAGATTTTTTTCAAATGAATTTCTAAATATGTGTGAGCGTCTTCAATCTGGACTACAGAAACATTTTGTGTACATTGAGGAAGTGTTAATTATATGGATTTTTACCACGACCGGACGTCCTTCTAAATTACATTTGTCAGATCTTCTTTTGATGATTGCAATGTATTTAGGGGATGCGACTCCCTTTCTTAAACCAGACATTTCGACAGTCATCAGGCGCCAGGGGTACAGGCACAAGACCAAAGAATTCACTCATGTCATTGTAGGTCATTCGAAGTAACATGTGAATCTTCAATGGCATACTTTTGGCTTGTAAAAAGAATCAGTTTTTCTTTTTCTATATTCGAAGGGATACGTTTCATTGCGATTTTTGATCGACGCTGGGCGACTAGAAGAATAACTTTAATCGCCTGAATAAGTTTTTACTCGATAGAGTCGATCGGGGAAGCGAAATATATATATATTGGCATAAGGGTGAGAGTGTTTTCCAGTGTTCGGGAGGCCGTGGTTCAATACCAGGCTGTCATACCAAAGCCTAAAAAAAACGGTACCTAATGCCTCCTTGCTTGAGTCTCAGTAAAAATTATTTTAAGGTACGGATCAAGGGTGAGTGGAGTAATCCCGGGAAAGGAGTTATACCTTCCCCTACCCCTTAGTGTAGTAGTTATTAAAAAAGGAAACTTCGGGTTACCTTTGACTACGATCGATTAAATTATATATATATATATATATATATATATATATGTATATTTAGGCAGCATTTCTTCGTTAATGCAAATTTCATTAAACGTAATAGACATTAAACATAATTGACATTTTTTATCGTAACCAAATGCACTACAATTATAAATCCGATGAAAAAATAATGAAAACATTGATTCACAAAAACATACTCCCCACTGATCCTAATAAAAAAATAAAACTTATTATATATTATAATAAGTTTAAAACCTCGAATTTGGTCATTAGAAATAACTCCTCTCCCTCGATTGGGGTGCTGCAGAAAACCAACGTTATATATAAATTTAAATGTTCCCTAGGAGATTGTATCTCTGATAATAATAATATATATGTTGGCTTAACCTCAACTACCCTGTCGAGGAGACTTACAATGCACCTTTCTGACACAAGTTCAATAGCTCAGCATTTAAAAAAACATTCATGCCCAACAACACAACTACGAAAAATTCTCACCGACAACACAACAATACTCGAACATCAAAATAATAAACAAAAACTTCAGATTCTCGAAGCACTATATATTAGAAACCTGCAACCATCACTTAATAGAATTAATTTTCAAAACCAGTGCTAACGTACTTAAGTGTCTTTAGCTACTGGCACTATTTACAGAATTACATTTAAAAGCAAACGCCATAATCTCCAACAGCAAAGACGTCCTTACACAGTAGTAATTTGCTAAAACAAAAGTTACATCACTTTTGTAACAGATTCTCCCCTGATGATGGCCCAAAGTCGGGCAGAAAGTACTAGGGATACATACAACTATGGACAATACCTAAATCAATTCCCCCCGAATACGATAAAAGTAATACGGGAATTCGAACGGATCCAAAAGAAAATATGTAGGCATAAAATGTCTATTATGTTTAATGAAATTTGCATATATATATATATATATATATATATATATATATATAAGTTGGTCCACCGTAGTCGTATATATATATATATACATATATATATATATCAAGTATCGTTAACAACACAGGGATCCCTAACACTCTTTCACCATCTGTCCCTATAATCTGTTGCTCCTGGTAGGTCTTCTAGGCTGTTTATATATATCTGCTCTGTGTCCGCTCAGATTTGATGTGGCTAATTCTTTGCTGGTCGGCCAACAATGGTACATTCAAGCGAAGAAGAGAACGTTGCTTATGAGTTCGTCCTTACTTTTCCAGCAGTGCTCTGCGTGTTTTGTTCGTTTTACATCTCATCACCTGAAAGGGATATCGACATACGTCTAGTGAAGGCATGGAATGCTATTGACAAATTATCGATGATATGGAAAAATTGATCTGATACAATAGAACGGGATTTATTCCAAGCCGCTGCAGTATCCCTACTACTATTTGAATGCACCGCGTGGATGCTAACAAAACTGATAGAGAACAGGCTACATGGAAACGACACAAGAATGCTGTGTGCTGTCTTGAATAAATCCTGGAAGCAACTCCTCACAAAACACCAGGTACACAGCTACCTGCCTTTAATCAATCTCAAAAACAATCCAAGTATGATCTATATATATATATATATATATATATATATTGACATATGTATACATATACATATACTTTGAAAATTGTATAATTTCGCAGGAAATTATTACGATAGCATGTTTTGTTGAACATAATCGAAAGCTTTTTATTTATAGTTTTTGATTGTGGTTTTTCAAGTTATGTTTGTTTTCCGTATTTCAGGTTGAAGTTGATGTAAAAATTATCCCATGTTTTTTCCAAGAACTTTAAACCATGCTCAATTCAGAAAGAAAAAAAAAAGAAATACCTAAACTAAAGCTACTACAAACGACGACCCCTGAAGACGACTAAAGTATGGTTGAAAGCACTTTGGAAAAAACGTGACAATTTTTACATCAACTTGACACTGAAATACGAAAAAAACACAACTTGAGAAACTACAATCAAAAACTATAAACAAAAATTAGCCTATCATGTTCATGGCTTCGTAATATACGTATACATGTATAAGATTGAGTATATATATATATATATATATTCACTGAATGTTCCTAACACGATGAAAACATTACAACAATGCTAAAGACAGAAGTAAGAGTGGTAAAGAGAGAAGTGTAAAAGCAAAAATTACCGACGTTGAACATATCCTCCTCGAACCGGCAAATCCCTGTTTTAGTTTGGTTGCTAGTTTTGTACCTTAAAGTCTTAAAATCAGAGTTTTCATTCCTACCTTCCTCTTGTACATATTATATCATCAATTAGTGATGAATTATTTCTATAACTATCAGTGAAATCGGTAAAAATGACTTGAGTGCCCCATGGGTACTTAAAAATGGTAGCTTTAGTGAAATTTTAACTTCTAACGAGTCGATAATTGCTTCCATATAAGTGAGTAGCAATAGTGCCTATGAAACTGGCAAATTTTAGGTTTAACTTGCTTTACTAACCATTGCAGAGCACTTTTTTATTAATGAAAAAAAAAACGTTTTAAAACGATTTGTTTATTCAACAATATTTATATATATATGGTTGGCAACCAATAGTGACAATGTATGACGTTGTATGAGGAAAATTGTTCAAATAGACTGTCAGGAAAAGAAGTCGACTTACCGGAAAGATGGAGAGAATCTTCGGAAAGATGTGGTGCCTCCCCGGAAATTTCGGATGACATCCTGGAAAATAAGAAACCTTTATAAAAACATTAGCACAAAGTAAAATACTCACGTACTGACTGTTAGGGAGAGGGAGAATATATTAGTCGTATGAAAGACTTGAGGATCAACAACCGACCTCTGAATCCGCCAATACAACGTGAAATTATGATAGACATTTCAACTAGTTGCGAGTATTGCACATTCAAAAGGTACGCTGGTGTAAGCATCATAATCTTCAGATTAAAGAACGTAAATCGAATTATGGGATAACTAATCCCGATTGTGCCCACAGTATTCAGGATCCCATAGGTGACCGTTAACTCCCAAGTCAAATTTCAAGCAAGCGAAAAATTCAGTAGCTTAAAGGTAAGCAGAGAACTGCTTGGTCATATTTTTATCAGGAACTTTCATTTATACTTGCCAACCCTCTCAAAGTTCCTATTAATCAACAGATCAGATCATTCAGCAATGTTGTGTGCTCTCCAATGAAGGTGACTGAATAAGAACGTAACGATCTCAAGAAAAGGTATTAAATTTCAACGGAAACAAGACACTACTTAATTCCGACATTAACGGAAATGAGATACAAGGAGATGCACGACACTTTAGATACAAAATAATACCCTGTCCGATGGCCAAAGCTTACAGTAGCACCAGCGGTGAAAGTCCTGCTTTAGGCACAGAAACTGTGGTATCACCTCTGGTTGGTTGCTGATGTGGCAGGATATAGCACGAGAAATCGCACATCGTTTATAGCAAAAAGTATATATATATATATATATGTAATTGTAAAGAAAACTCAACGGACTGTCGTTAAACTATAATAAATTTATTTCGACGCAGCTTGCCTCATCAGATATCTTTTATAAAATCAAGATGAATAATTCCAAACTCGTCGTCTCTGGATATTTATTTTATACAATTTATGTATATATATATATATATATATATATATATATATATATATATATATATATATATAAATTGATCTACCAATTCCAACCTGAAACTAAAACACTTATCAGGAAACCTGAAAGGATCATGAATAAATCCTACATACAAAATTTGTCTTTATTAAACATGCTTAACTGAACGACTCCTGCCAAACTACACACACACACACACACACACACACACACACACACACACACACACACGCATATGTGTATTTTTATTGAATTACCATAACTAGAAAATTCGGCAAACACCTAAAAGCGACATACGAAACAACTGTTTTGACCTTATTAGGTCCCATCAGCAGGGCATATCGTGATCTCCACCATGAGTTGTAGGGGGTTTGGTATAGTATATATATGCGAGACGAGGTCAATTTTAAGTGGAATTCAACGGGTTTGAAATCAGATTTTTCCTTCTTCGAAAATGGTTCCCATACCAAGATTAAAGAGCCCAGTCTGCTCTTTTGGTTATCCATGGCTAGAAGAAGAAGAGTTAGTTTAATACCTTTCCCTAGGTTATTAGCGGAATGTGAAATGCATAGCCTCATCCAGGATTTTGATACCACGTGTGTCTCCATATATATATATATATATATATATATGCGAGAAGATTTTATATTCAGTCATGAAGGTAAAGACTTTAGAAAGTCAAATACTGTCTCAATTTAAATAAATAACTCATCAAATCATTCTTCGACTCTTTTTAATCTGGTCCTCTTATTACTGTGCCATCAATTGTCTGTAAATTCAAATAACAACAGAGGTTTTGAACAGGCAAAAATAGAATTTGAAAAAGCAGGTGGATATAAAACTTATTTTTAATGAAAACTAAATCAATCTCAAAGAAGGAGAAACAGAGGCAGAAATATGTGGTTCAGACCTTCTTTTGATAAAATAGTAAAGAAAAAAGTTGAACAAATAAAGAAATTTTTTTCTTTATGCAAACAATCTCAATAAATTACTTAAAAAATTCAGTAAAGATCAACTACAGTAGTATGGATAATGTTGGACGGATTATAAAAAAAAAAAAACACCACTAAGTAATGAACAAGCGGCAATCTGAACTGGATAATCTCTCTCCAAAAGTTAGTGTAACAATGACCGTCCCTTAGATGAAAAGTTCATGGTATACCAAGTAAAAAATTTAGGGAAAAGAGCCTGACGTGATTTATATTGCAACAGCGGAGAAGACTTAAAAAGCTGAGATCGTTTTTATTTCTTGGTTTCGTCGAGACTTTTAATTTAACATAATATTTGCAAATTTATGAAATATTCAAACATTTATTTGACATATTATTAATGAATTCTATACGTGTCTAATGTCTCTGACAAATAAAACAGAAATCCTTAGAAAGCTATAGCCATGTCTGCAATATTGTATGGTGGTAACAACTGGACTTCAACGAAACACTTCGAGAAAAAAAACTCGGTGGAATCTACGCAAGAATGGTATATGCAGTTTTCCACAAATCTTAAAAGAAGCACCTCACAAAAAACAACTGTACAGACACTCGCATCCCATCTCATAAATCATTCAAGTAAGACGAACAAAACACGCTGGACACTGATAGGACGAACTCATAAGCGAAGTTCTGTGGACCCCTACATATGGACACACCAATGTTGAGTGACTAGCAAAAATTACATTCATCATTTCTGTACAGATATCGGTTGTCGTTTCGAGAACCTACCAAAAGCGATGGCTGATTGAGACATGGGAATCTGTGGTATCAGTATTACGTAATGATGATGATGATGATACGAGTCAGTTACTTAGACTGTTTACACTCTGTGTGTGTGTGTGTGTGTGTGTGTGTGTGTGTGTGTGTGTGTGTGTGAAGACAATGTAGAATGTATATGGAGAATTTTAAATTTGACGGAAAAGCAAAAAAGGGTCGAGGAGTTTATTTTTTCCGTTATCTCAAACCAAAGCAAAAAAAAAGGGGAACATTTTATAATCACAAGTTTATCGTAATCAGTTCATGTTTTCAGAAATCCATCATCTGTTAGCCTAAAGTGAATAGAATGACCCTTTTCTGATTACCACACTTCGAATTACCGCACAAGATGTATTTTTAAAATACGCCCACAATTTTAAAGCCTGAATAACTCGTCACGTTTCGGGCTTTAAAATGTTAAAATGGAAACGACCAATTTAACTGGAACACTTCAATATATATATAGATATATATATATATATATATATATATATTATATATATATATATATATATATATATACCTATTCCTCTACATGAGCTGGATACAACAAAAGCTCGTTTGCTTAAGCTGAGTTTAACAGGTTTAAATTAAGAGTTTTCATTCTTCTTGACCGGCCACCATACCAAAGTTAAAGAATCCAGTCTATCCTACTCTGGTAAATAAACAGAAGGGTAATAGTTGGATGCATACCTTTCCCAAAATGTAAAAATTGAAAAAGAGCAATTCAACGGGAATATATACATAAACTTGAATTACGAAAACAAATCATTAGAACAATCGTATAACATAATTCCACCTTATTCTATTTAGGCATTTTTCAGATTAATTACGACACAGTCTTTTCTTTAAAACTATAAAAAATTCTTTCCAGGAGGTAAACAGCTATGAGCCTGTTCAATATATATATATATGTGGTCATTTTGGAGGTGCACGTGGTGCAATTGTTATCGTCGAAGGAAATGGACACGGCGACACAAGTTCAAATCCTGGACGTGACTGATTGCATTTCACATATCACTAATACCCTTGGGAAAGGTATAAATCCGATTATTCTCCCTCCAGCTATTGGTAAATAGTAGGGCAGACTAGGTTCATCAGCCTTGGTGTGGCAACTAGTCTAGGAGAAGGAAAACTCTGAATTCAAACTTGTTAAACTCCGCTTAAAAATTGACCTTGTGTCATATCCTGCCCGAGCGGAGGGATTGGTAAATATGGATAGGTGATTATTTGGTTACACTCGTTAATGAAAGCAACAACTGCACCAGATTAATCAAAGTTTATAGTTGATATGTATTTACCGAACCCCTCCTCCATAAACGGGATGCGATACAAGATCAATCTTGTTTGATTTAGAATCTTCCTTCTCTAAGACTGGTTGCCTTACTAAGTTTGAAGAGCGCAAACTGCCCGAATGTTTACGCAATTATGCAAAATTGGAGGGAGATTAGTTACATTCATACCTTTCTAAGGCTATTAAAACTAAATGAAATGTCGGCAGACCCATCCAGGATTTGAACTCGAGTCGTCTAGTCCTTTTCTGCGACAATAACCATTATGTGACGTGCGTCTTCGTATAATGACACTGTGTCATTTCAAGTTGAACTACGCAAAAAGCACAGCTTCCTGTTTGATCACTGACATTGTTATTTACAAAGCTTTGTTTAGGTATGTCCCGCAGGCATCAGGTTGTTTACTGTACTTGCTATTACTTAAGTGGTCATCCATGTAAGAATTGAGCTGGATCATCGCTACGTAACTTTGCTGATCCTGCAGGAACAAGAGCTTCCAGTCTTACTTAACCGTAATTCTAGATCACTAATGTTATTGCTTAGATATCGCACACACGTCTCAGATTACTTACTGGCCCAGTCGGCTGGGGCTGTAGAATATACCGAATGCATCTCTGCAGAGGAGTACGACTCTTCCCAACGAGTGTCCTAGATATGACACTAAACAATCGGATGGTGAGGCTCCAGCAATGCTGGAGCTTTGGGGGATGCGGAGTACCCCTTTACTGCCATCGCTCCCAGGCCCGCTCTGGTCCGTAGTGGTAGCAGCTGATAGGGTCCTATCTGTGGATCAAATAGAACTAAACTGTGTACTTATGACTATGAGTCAGATAGAACTAAACTGTAATAACCCAAAACTGAATTGTTTAAAATTAGCTGTTTTTCCATTTAACTGTGTGTAAACAAAAAAAACTGTACTTATACTAAACTAAATTGCTTGAAATACTTATGCTAAACTGAATTGTTTGAAATAGAGGTGTTTTGACATTTAACTGTGCGTAAACAAAACTGTACTTATACTAAACGGAATTGTTTGAAAATGTTATCAAAATAACTTAATCCGGCGTTGAATGACCCTAAAAGGATTGTTACGCTGTAAAACAAAACAACCAACCAATCAGATTGCTTATAGTTCCAATCAATGATTAACTATTCACTCATCCATGGATTAAACAAGTCTATCGCTGTTTAACTTTAAATTACTGATATTGTTATTTACTAAGTTTTTCTAAAGGAAAGCACATAGGCTTCAGATTGCTTACAGTATTTGCTCTACTTTTGTGTTTAAATTCTCACCCATATACATATTGAACTATATCAATGTTGCTTAACTGGGAGTTACCGTTAACTTGGCTTGACTGTATATCAATCTTAATGCACTAATGTTAAGCACCAATAAGTTTATTTGGTACTTAAATTACGGTCCATTTTGTAACAGCGGGCACTGTAAACAACAAACCAATGTGACAAACCAATCAAAGCCGAGTAAAAAAAAAATTTTAAATTAAGCTTCCATTTAAAAAAATTAAATACTAATTAAAATATCTCCAGTCTCATTTATTCGGTTAGAGTAGGGCTTCTCAAAGTGGTCCTTATTGACAACTGGGGTTGAATAAAATCTGGGTAAGTAAATTAAAGCGCAGGGTGCCGTATGGGGTGAATTTACAACTTTGCATTTAAAATAGTACAAAAATTGTACAATCATATAGATTAGTGATCAGATGTAATACACCTTGCTGAATGCCTGACTTGGTCTGATGGCCTCTTGTGATGTTCAAAACATAGAGGTCATAAATAAACAAAAGATGTTAAAGTGAAAAGCGCAAATTTAGACACCTTTCTTTAAAAAGTATTTATTGAAATAACTTTTCATCTGGAAACAAAGACGATGTTCACATTTAAAGGAATTAGATATTACTGCAGGAACAAATAAACTATAGCAAAATATCCCAAATTTTGTGCAACTGTTTAACTCATTTTACTAGATTTTTCAAGTTCGTATGATGGAATATAGCTGGTTGGTTGATTATTTTGTTTTATGGCGTCATTTTGGGTCATTTAACGCCGAATTAAATTTCGAACAATTAAGTTTAGTATAAGTATAGTTTTTGTTTACAATCAGTTAAATGTCAAAATAGTTTTTAAACAATTCAGTTAAGTATAAGTACGCATTTTAGTTCTATTTGACCCAGTGATAGGACCCTTTCAGGTGTTACCACTCCAGCCCAGAGTGGACCTGGGAGCGAAGGCAATGAAGGGGTACTCTGCATTCCCGAATACTCTAGTATTACTGGAACCTCACCATCAGATTTTTTAGTGTCATATCTAAGACACTCATTGGAAATGTCTTATCCCTCTGCAGAGAAGCAGTCGGTGTATTGTACAGCCCCAGCAAACTGAGCAAGTGGAATATGGGTTTAGCCATGTGGATTATTTATTAAGCAAACAGAAAATCTCATTGAACATAGAATATTGTTATTCGTGGCTTAAAATGATAAATCTGCAACATAATATTGGGATTTCCTCAACGCACACCGAGCTCATTGTCTTATATTAGCAGCAGATGCAAAGTGTTGGGGACTTTCAAAAGGGTCAGTAAATCAGCCAGTAACTGGCATAGCACTAGTAAGGAACTTAAATTTGGGAGCTAGCGACACCACTCCCACTTATTGGTGGGGGACGATTTACCAAAGCCCTAGCAGTTCTTTCATCGACAAAAAATACAACTCCATCTCTTCCTAATGTGAAACTGGTTCGAAAGGAGGCTGAAACAATAATAAAGTGAATGGTATTTTTTCTTTGACTTGGTATCAGGCTTTTTTTCCCTTTTCTATGAGCTCGTTTTCATTTCTTCATCTCGTCTTTGTCCTAACAACTTTTGTGTGTACCCAACACCACCCTTTCCATTTCAGTTTTCATTTATAGTTTATTGATTCTTTTCTCATTTGTGGTGGTGGGGATTCCTCGTGGCATCGTTGCTAAAGTGCGGGCTGCAGCCTTGAAGTAAGCGAGCTTGAACTCCAGTCACGGTGTAACATTAACTTTCGGACTAATACCCTTGGAAAACGTCTGAACACCTTTATCTCCCAAGCTATGGGGTAAATGGTATCACTGCTGTTCTACAAGGATGAATTTGGCATTAAATAACTCACAAAGGATGATATGCCATTCAACACAGAAATCAAATGATATAAATTGAATTAAACACTGGTAAATTAGTTATGATTTGCAATTCAATATTCAGTTGATTTATTTGGGAGTGAATGGAAATTAAATTTGGTTACAAGAGATGCATCAATTAGATGTTTGAGATTTAATTGACTTAACTGTTTGCCCTTTAATTATTTTCAACTCTTTAAATACACCTGAAGTTATATCTCTTGCTTATATATTTAATCGTACATAGGATCGTTAGCCGGATGAGCGCAAACCCCTATCAGTAATGTTGAAATGGTCTGAATAGTAACTCCATTAAATGGGGTGTTGTTGTTACTCTCATTTAATCTCGAATTTGAGATTTCTTCTTTTCCTAAATTCGTGCAAGAGAAAGAATGAATATACTGATAGAGAAACAGAAAGAGAAAAGTCAGAAAGGGAAAGGCATAGAGAGAAAGAAAGAGAGAAAGACAAAAATAACGTTAGGGATCAAATATCAGAGTAATCGAGAGAAAGAGAGAATATACTGAGAGACAGACAGAATGAAGTAAAATGAGAGACAGGACAGGATTGAGAGAAAAAAGGAGAAAGAAAAACGTTAGGAATCAACTCTGAAAGCAGGTGAAGAAAGAAAAAAGAGAGAATATATCGTAGTTAAAAAAAGTTTGTTTATCTCTTCTCAGTAGACAGCTAGACTGCTACAGAGCCACTAAATTTAATAGACACACTTACTGAACCTAGGAGAAGGACTTAATGAAAAAATATTTGTTCTTGAAGAAAGGGACGATCTTATCAAGAAACAGAAATTGAGGATGAAGTAATTTTGTTGTTAGACATAATTAATGAAATTTTATTCGTCTTACAAAAATAATTATTCTTATTTAACATTATTAACTAGCTTGAGTAACAACACATTCAAGTTGTTAACGTGCTGGAATCTGACACCGTAGTAAGTGAGTTCGATTTCCAGTTGGATATTCACTTTAGATATAAATCTCTTGGGAAAGGTATAAACCCCTTTATTTAACTACGGGTCAATTAGTACCACACAACACGGAACCTCTCTGAGGCTAGTGGACAAATTCACCTACCTAGGAAGTAGCGTCTCATCAACCGAAAACGACATCGACACACGACTGACGAAAGCATGGACGGCTATAGATAGGCTCTCAATCATATGGAAATCAGACCTGACCGATGAAATGAAGCACAGTTTCTTCCAAGCAGCGGTTGTATCGATACTGCTATATGGATGCACTACATAGACGCTAACTAAACGGCTGGAGAAGAAACTTGACGGCAACTACACAAGAATGTTGAGAGCAATATTGAACAAGTCCTGGCGACAACACCCCACGAGACGCCAACTGTACGGCCACTAACCTCCCATCACGAAAACTATACAGGTTAGACGAGCCAGACACGCCGGACACTGCTGGAGAAGCAAGGACGAGCTCGTAAGTGACGTACTCCTATGGACCCCCACATATGGCCAAGCAAAAGCAGGACGACCAGCCCGAACTTACATACAGCAGCTATGTGAGGACACAGGATGTAACCCAGAAGACCTGCCTGAGGCGATGAATGATAGGGAGAAGTGGCAAGAGATTGTCAGGGATATCCGTGCTAGCGGCATGACATGATGATGACGATGATGACTGTTCTTCTACAACGATGGCTTCAGCTTTAAATAACCCACGAAAAATGAGAAACCCTTCCAGGCCAAATAACAAAGTGTGCAAAATGCAGTTTGTCTATAGCTGAAAAGAGACTAAATGGGTCCATGTCTTTCACTTGACTATTTCAACCGGAAACCTTATTTGGCTTACCGACTCCATTTTTCGTACTGTTAATCGTTACTTTGCCGGCACCTTTTAGCTGAGACGAAATACTATGTTTCCTTACACTCTAACTTCGATTGAATACATATGCGCATGCGTACATTTGTTAGTATTCCGGTTGGATTCCCTTCATGGAACGTAAATTCAGAACAAAAGGTAACCTAATCTTTTAATCTCCCTTATAATCTTGCCGATACGGGCTTCGGTAAATCCTCTTAAAAATTCATCTAACCTTCTATCACTATACCTTTATATGTTTCCTGTCACTCTTATTTTTCTCTTCCAACACTTACCCCTTTCCTTTCACTTCTTGCTTTCTCTCTCTCTCTCTCTCTCTCTCTCTCTCTCTCTCTCTCTGATCTTTAATTTGTTCTTTTCTTGCACTTTACTTCTCTCTGTTTATTTCTCAAATAAATAAGGAAAGAAAGATAAACGTTAGAAATCGACAGCGAGAACAAGATAAAGAGAGAGAATAGTTATACAAAGAAAGAAAGAAAGAAAGAAAGAAAGAAGAGATAGAGAAAGAAAAGAGAAAGAGTATGAATATACTTAAAGACAGAAGGAAGTAACGTAAGAAGGGCAAAAGAAAGAAAGAAAGAAAGAAAGAAAGAAAGAAAGAAAGAAAGAAAGAAAGAAAGAAAGAAAAATATTACGAATCTACTGCCAGGATGTGAAAGAGAGAAAAGAGAAAGAGTATAAATAAACCGAGAGACAGAGAGAAACAAAGTAAGAGGAAGACGTGGTGAAGATAAGGAACTAGAGAAAGATAACGTTACGTAGAAAGAAAACTTTCAAAGAAAGAAAGAAAGAAAGAAAGAAAGAAAGAAAGAAAGAAAGAAAGAAAGAATATACTAAGATAGAGAAAGAGACAGGTATAGAGAAGTCAAGTGATAGGGGGTGGGACAGAGAGAAAGAAAGAGAGAAGGAAAGAGTGAAAGAAAGGAGAACGCTAGAAATTGATTCGTAGAGCAAAAGAGAACAAGAAAGAAAAATTGAAAGAGAATATATAAGGATTGGTAAGAGTCTGTTTTTCTATTTTTATTGACAGGAAGCCACCAAATTTGCATGCTTACTGGACCCAGGGGCGGTGGGGTAGGATTTAATAGAAAATATATTTGTTCCTCATGTGAAAAGAGGAGATCTTATCGCGTAGGTCTTTCACAACAAAATGTAATCAGCAGGAAGACACATTGTTGCAAGATATAATTAGTTGTAGTGAATTAAGAAAAAAGGATTAAACTTTAAATTTTATTTGTCTTACTAAAATAATTATTCTCATTTATTAAAATATAACTAGTTTATTCAAGAATGACAATAAGTCTTGACCTCTTTCCCGACATAGATCGTATAAATGTATATCTAACATTTTCTCTCTTTTTTTTCACTCTTTAGTTTATTCTACTTGTGATCTCCGTTGGGTGTACTGTAATAAATAGCGAGCTAAGCAGTGGGTTCAGTTTTTCACTCCACGCTTCTAGAAAAGTGCAACACTTAGTGAGTTCGATTCTCACTGAGTTTCCTATATATCTTAACTTGTGCTAGGGTTACTAAATGACTGCTTATTCTCTCTGTTTTTGTTTTGCTCTTCATTTCTATATAGTTTATCTTTCTCTCTATTCCTCTCTTAATTCAAATTCATGTTTTCCATTTCTTTTTTTCTTTTCTGTTTCTATCTTCATTCTTCCCCCCCTCTCTCTCTCTCCTCATGAATATTTCAACTATTCCTTTATATCTCTTTCTCTTACTTGTCATTCAAAGATACAAATGTTTCTCCCAATGTTTTTTCCTCTTTAAGGCGATCCATACTTGTCTAATCCCCCTTATCTCTCTCTCTTTCTACACACACACACACACACACACACACACACACATATATATATATATATATATATATATATATATATATATATATATATATATATCAAATGTCTCTTCGTTTTCTCTTGTGACTCTCTCTCTCTCTCTTTCTCTTTATCTTGAGCACACTCTCTCTATCTCTGTATGTGTGTGTGTGTGCATGTCTCTCTCTCTCTCTCTCTCTCTCTCTCTCTCTCTCTCTCTCTCTCTCTTATCGATCTATGGGTTTAATCGTACCATTTCTTTTCTTCTATAAGGATGTCTTTGGTTTTAAATAACTCATGAAGATTGATATGCCATTTTTTTTAAAAAACTCTCTCTCTCTCTCTCTCTCTCTCTCTCTCTCTATCTATCTATCTATCTATCTATCTATCTATCTCGCTCTCAAATTATTCCTTGTTTTCTCCTGGGTGATTCAAAGATAGAAATATCACTCCCAAATATTTTCTTTTCGCTCTTTCACCCGATCAATATACATCTGCGTTCTCTCTCTCTCTCTCTCTCTCTCTCTCTCTCTCTCTCTCTCTCTCTCTCTCTTCTCTCTTTATCTCTTACACTTTACCTTGTTTTCTTTTTTTATGTTTACCACTATTTTTCTCTCTTTATCTCGACGTCTCCCTTTCTCTTTCTCTTTCTCTTTATCTCTATTTGAGATGTTCATCTTTATCTCTAGCATGACGACTCTAATTCTTCTTGGCTTTTGTCTTCTTTTTATTTATCTCCCTTCCCTCCCACTATTTCTGGCTTTTATATTCCCTCTTTTTCATCTTATCTAGACCAGTTCCACTCTTTTATCTATTTTAATCTTTTTCACGATCCAATCCAATTTGAAAGAACCGTCACTTGTATTTGATGCTATTCTTTATTTGTGAAGGCCACACACATGAGTATATATATATATATATATAGCGTCTACTTACATACGTCTAGCCCCGTCTCGTCATTTGATCTGTTCTCGAGAACTTTTAAGAAGATTTAGAATAAAAGTTTCCAGCATTGCCTGGGGTAACGAAATGAAATCTGTAAAGATAAATAGGTAATGAATATTATAAAACAAACTAATCAATTCAGTACTACTGTAGAGATGCATCATCTGGACTCTAACAAAATACACATGAAAAAAAACTTGATGGCAACTACATAGGAATGCTACGAGCTGTTTTGAACAAATCCTGGAAGCAGCATCCCACAAATCATCAGATGTATGACCACTTACCTCCCATCTCATAAACAATCCAAGTAAGACAAACACGACATGCGAAGCACTGCTGGAGAAGCAAGGACAAACTCATAATAGACATTTTCTGATGGACTCCTACATACTCGCCAATGTTGGCCATCCGGCAAGGAGTGCATATATCAGCTCTGCGTGGACACTGGATGCCATCTTGAGGTACCTACCAAGAACAATGAGTGATAGGGTCGGACAGAAAGAGACTCAGGGAATTCTATTCTATCAGCACGTTTTGATGATAATTATTTTTGAGAAAACATTTTTGACATTGCCCAGTCAGCTATACACCGACTGCACCTCTGCAGTGTCCTGGATATGATATTAAGCAATATGATGGTAAGGTTCCAGTAATTCTTGTGTATTGGGGAATGCAGAGCACTCCTTCATTGCTATCGCTCCAATGTCCAATCTGGCCCGGAGTGGTAGCACCTGATAAGGCCCTATCTATGAGCTAAATGGGACTAATCTGCGTACTTACGCGAAACTAAATTACTTGAAATAGAACTGTTTTGATATTTAAACTGTGTACTTATACTAAACTGAATTGTTTGAAATAGAACTTTTTTTTATCATTGAAACCGTACTACGCTAAACTGAATTACTCGAAATAGAACTGTTTTGATATTCAACTGTGTGTAAACAAAAACTATACATATACTAAACTAAATTGTTTGAATTAGAACTGTTTGACAAAACTGAATATCTTGAAATAGAAATGTTTTTGATAATTAAACTATGCACTTATGCTTAACTGAAGTGTTTGAAATAGAACTGTTTATTTGTATTAAAATGAATTTTGCATTAAATTACCTTAAAAGATTGATATGCCATGAACCCAAACAAACACACTTAAATTGTATTGTTTAAAATAGAACTGTTTTGACATTGAAACTGTACTTACGCTTAACTGAATTGTTTGAAATAGAACTGTTTTGATATTTAACTCAATTAGATCTGTTTGACTAAACTAAATAGCTTTAAATAGAAATGTTTTTTGATAATTAAACTTTGTACTTAAGCTAAACTGAATTGTTTGAAATAGAACTGATTATTTGTATAAAAATAGATTGATATGCCTACAAAGATTGATATGCCATAAAGCCCAAATATCCAACCAACCAATTAATCAACCAACCATTCCTGACATTAAATTTTAGATTTGATAACGTTTCTAAATATATTAATCAAACTAATTTCAGGTGTTACTCCCCTTTATATGCTGTCAGTACAATATGATTGGTCAAGGTAGTAACCAGTTTCAGGACAAAAAATTGTTTTCTTTGAATGATTCATTTGTTGTTTGATTTGTTGGGTGGTTTTGCAGCATGTCAAACTTTGTTAGGTTATTCTATATCAAAGTCATTTTAGCAATTATGGTCTCCAATTATATGTGAAGCAAAAATGTATCTTCAGTCATTTTAGAGAGTTGAACGCTTCGTATTTAGATTCAATATCAATGTTATAAGAACCAATATATTTATAAAAATTTTAAATCGTTCAACATGCATAATTTGATGCAACATCAATGTCTCAAAAATCTATTTAAGTTGGCGACCGTAGTCAAGGGCGACCAGAAAGCCCCCTCTTCAATAGTTACTACACCGAGGTGTAGGGGAGGGCGCTACTCCTTTCCCTGAATTGCTCCACTTTACCCTTGATACGTACCTTATATTGCTGAGTGTTAAGCAAGGAGGTATCAAGTACCATTTTTAAAGTCTTTGCTATGACGCGATCTGGGATTGAACCCAGATCACCCAGACCATTGGCGAACACTCAAACCACTAGGCCAATCAGCCGGATTTTATTAATAAAGCTCTCCGTAATTTTAAACCATTAAGCACTTTATACATAATTGCAATATCCTTTACACATATACCTTCTATTCTGAATATCAAGCGTTCTAGTAATAAATACTGCAAACTTTAAACAGATTAATGATAAATATTGTCTCAAAAGAATGAGAAACCTACCAAGAATCGCACATTTTTGACTTAATATTTAAAAGTGTATTGTAGCCGTAGTAGTATTAATGTGGAAGCTATACAGTTTGAGACTGGTTGACTGCGAAATGATTATAGTGCTAGAAATATGCAGCATATTTTTGTAGGGCTAGAAATATGCAGCATATTTTTGTAGTCCTAGAAATATGCAGCATAATTTTATAAGGCTAGAAATATGCAGCATATTTTTGTAGTCCTAGAAATATGCAGCATATTTTTATAGGGCTAGAAATATGCAGCATATTTTTTACTTAATATTTAAAAAGGTATTGTAGCCGAAGTCGTGTTTATGTGGAAGCTATAGGGTTTGAAACTGTTCGACTGTGAAATGATTGTAGGGCTAGAAATATGCGGCATTCTATTTCTGATGCTGCAAGTATAAAAAAATAAAATAAAATAAAATAACAAAACATAATATATTATTCGTACTTCGAAAAAAAAGTAGCTTTGAAAATTTGCGCACTTATGAGTATGGCCATCACACAACATTATTTTGTTTGTTTAGTTGGTTGGTTGGTGATTTTGTTTTACGGTGTATCAACACATTTTGGCTTATTTAACGCCGAATTAAATTTCAAGCTATTCAGTTTGGTATAAGTACAGTTTTTGTTTACAAACAGTTAAATGTCAAACACAGTTCTTTTTCAAACAATTCAGTTTAACATAAGTAAACAGTTTCAATGTCAAAAACAGTTATGTTTTAAACAATTAAATTTAGCATGAGTACACAGTTTAGTTCAATTTAAAAACGGTTCTATTTCAAACAATTCAATTTAGCATAAGTATACAGTTTCAATGTTAAAAACAGTTCTATTTTAAACAATTCAGTTAAGCATAAGTACGCAGTTTAGTTGTATTTAAAAACAGTTTTATTTCAAACAATTCAATTTAGCGTAAGTACGCAGGTTCAGTATCAAAACAGTTCTATTTCAAACAATTTAGTTTTGCACAATAACACAGTTTAGTTATATTTGACCTATAGGTAGGACTCTATCAGGTGCTACCACTCCTGACCAGAGTGGAGTTGGGAGCGATAGCAATGATGGAGTACTCTGCATTTCCCAAAGCAACTGCATTACTGGAACCTCACCATCAGATTTTTAGTGCCATATTCAGGACGCTCGTTGGGAGTATCTTAACCTCTTCAGAGAAGCAGTCGATATGTTCTACAGCTCCAGCCAACTGGGCAATAAAACATTTTTGTAACAATCTCATGATATCAAGCACTACCTGTGACACTGATATTTATCGAACTGTCCATTATAGTATTTATAAAATTTTAAAGATTGTGAGTGCTTGGCTTCTTTGTTTAATGGCATATCAACCTTTGTAGGTTATTTAATGCCAAAGCCATCCTTCAAGAAGAACAGCAGTGATGCGATTTAACTCATAGCTGGGAGTATAAGGAGATTCATACCTTTCCCAAGGGCATTTGTCTGAAAGTGAACGTAATAGCGCGACTGGAGTTCGAACTCACTTACTACAATCCCGCAGTGCATCGATTTAACCATTACACCACGAGGTCACCCCCAGAGTGCTTGACCTGCGATTAATATTGATTTCATTTTTTACAATACAAAAAACCTACCGACTGCCCTGATTTTTAACCATAGTTATTTATGGAACTGAATCTGTATGCTTCCTCGGACACCAGTGCGAAGCAAACGTAAACTTTGCGACTAGGTTTAAAACTCGACTTGCATATTCCATTTTTTGTTCAACCGTTAGACAACTCGAAAGGTGTGTGGAGTTTCGACTGTTCTAAAAACATCTGCCTGCTGTGCACACACTAGACTTTAACACTTAATTTTGTTTGATATAAAAAGTTTGATGTAATAAAAACTAATGAGAAATATTTCACAACTAAGGAAGAATCAGATTTAAATCATTGATTGTTTGTCCTGGTATGAAGTCAACCAATTTTACAAAACTATTTTTTTTTTATTCATCAAAATAATTCAAAATGAAGGATGTCAGATATGACTAATGGCATTTTTCAATGATATCCCAAATTTCGTTAAATTTATACGCACGTTCAATTTGAAGGGTTTGGACAATATTCTTCGTAAAGTACTTCCATTGAAAGAGAAATATTGAAATACGTTTTGTCTTTTATTTTTTGTCAGAGGACGGACATGAGATTTTTCATACAGAATTAATATGTTAAGCGTGTCTCTAAAAAAATGGTTTTCAAAACAGAGTGGTCTAACGTTTTAAGACCGTGGTAAGATCATTCATCATCGAAACCCCCGGAGTCGTCAGTTCAGATGGCATAAGGTAAAATTTTATATTATATTGTACAATTTCCAGTGGCTAACCTTTCCTACACAGTCACGCCTACTATTGTATTCCAATAGAATTTTATACGTCTTATTTTCTCGGAAAAACCGTTAGTTGCATATATATATATATATATATATATATATTACACCCTTACGGCAAGGAAGAATGAAGGAAGGAATCACAATATATATATATATATATAAAATCAGAGAATCATAATATATATATATATATATATATATATATATATATATATATAATAAAGAATCATAATATATATATAATATCATCATCATCATCATATCGTGCTGGCAGCACGGATATCCCTGACCCTCTCTCGCCACTCCTCCCTATCGTTCATCGCCCTAGGCAGGTCTTCAGGACAACATCCTGTATCCTCACACAGCTGCTGAATGTACGTTCGTGCTGGTCGTCCTGCTTTTGCGCGGCCGTGTGTGGGGATCCATAAGAGTACATCTCTTATGAGTTCATCTCTGCTTCTCCAGCAATGTCCTGCATGTCTGGTTCGCCTAACTTGAATAGATTTCGTGATAGGGGGCAGGTGGCCGTACAGTTGGTGTCTTGTGGGGTGCCGCTGCCAGGACTTGTTGAGGATTGCACGCAGCATTCTTGTGTAATTGCCATCTAGTTTCTTCTCGAGCCGTCTTGTTAGCGTCCATGTAGTGCATCCATATAGCAGTATCGATGTGACCGCTGCCTGGAAGAAACTGCGTTTCATTTTATCGGTCAGGTCCGACTTCCATATAGTCGATAGCCTATTGATAGCTGTCCATGCTTTCGTTAACCTCGTTTCGATGTCCTTTTCGGTTGATTCGACGCTGCTTCCTAGGTACGTGAATTTGTCTACTAGTTTAAGAGGGGTTCCTTCTAGAGTGGAGATGTCCCCCGTTTGGTTATAGCACATATATTCCGTTTTGTGTGCATTAACATGGAGGCCTATGCTTGCTGCTGCTCGTTCCAGGCTATGCAGAAGTGTTTCGGCTTGGTCAGGTGTATTTGCCAGTATCGCTATGTCATCGGCGTAGTCGGCGTCGGTAATTGTTGTTGCGGGATATCTTCTGCTTCTTTTCTTCGTCAGTTCGAAGCCATTCTCTTTGGTTTTGTCAATCGATGTTCTAAGTACGTAGTCTAGACAAATGATAAAGAGATACGGAGCCAGCGTGTCCCCTTGTAGTACTCCTGCTACAATGTCGAAGTATTCTGTGTCTCCATCTGGTGATCGTACTTTTACTTTAGTGTTTCTATAGAGAATCGTTATTGCCGCTACGGTTTCTTTAGGTATGCCGTACGCTAGTAGGATTTGTTCCATCTTTCCTCTGTGAATGGAGTCGAAAGCCTTGGTAAAGTCGACAAATATTAATGTCGCTTGTAGGTTCTTTGCCCGTACACCTTCAAGGATTCTGCGGATGGTTAGTATTTGTGAGGTCGTAGATCTATTTCTTCGGAAGCCATTTTGGTTTTTTCTAAAAAAAAAAATATATAATATACAATCATTATATATATATATATATATAAAATAGAATCATAATATACATATATATATAGAATCATATATATATTATATAATCATAGTATATATATATATTTATATATATGAAATCATAATATATATATAAAATTATAGAATCATAATATATATATATATACATATATATAATATAGAATCATAATATATATATATATATATATATGTGTGTGTGTGTGTCTGTGTGTATGTGTGTGTGTGTATTGTATACCCACACAACAAGGAAGAATGAGTGAAGGAATCATAACTACTTTTCTTTATAAAAATATACATTTTTTAATTACTCTCGTAAGGGAATGAAGTTGACTGCAAGTGTCAGAGAGACAGACGGAAACAAGGAGATGAAGACACACAGGGTACTTGAAGGACTTCGACACTGCTATATTGACCCATTACTTCTTCCTAGCTGCACTGAGCAATATTCATATTCAGGGCCGTACACCCTTTGCCTCTTCTGCTTCCCGGCCAGGAGCCACAGCGAGACACTGCTCCACAGGACCTCCAGCGGCTAGTCTCCGTGACAGACCTTATCTAGACCTAAGTCTCCAGATTGAACACTGACCCCTGCAACACTCCTTGTATCTGCTGTAGGCCGAATATATATATAATTTCACAACGCCTACGTATTCCGGTTATCACCCACGTGACGTGCTTTCGCTTATTTACACAAGGGTGTCTTGCAATCACTTTGTTTACACAGCTGAAGTATCCGGCTCAGTCAAGAGTCAATATGCAACACACACACGCACATATATACATATATATATATATATATATATGCGTGTGTGTGTGTGTGTGTGTGTGTGTGTGTTAACTATAGTTGCTATTTACCCACAGTTGCTTAGCTGGGTACATAAGCCTTAAGTTGCTTACTATACGTTATGTTTTAGTGACCCATGTAAGAACTGACTAGGCTCTTTGCTACTTAGATTCAGTGATCTGATTAGAACGAGTGCTTTCAGTATTGCTGGCTATAAGTATTTACTTATCCTACCCCACCTCACCGCCTCAAACAAGATCAGACACAAGGTCAATCCGTGAGTTCGTTAAATATCTGCACGCGTCCATCTTAAACGAATCGGACAAAGTTTTTCGTAGAGTATTTCACTTGATTGAAGAATATTGTAATATTTTTTTCGTCCAAGGACTAACGTGGTTATGCTGCATTGAATAAACATGTATGGAGTGTCTCAAAAACACAATAGTTTTTAAAACAAAGCGGCAAAAGGAAGTTTTGACCAAAAATGCGTTTCTGTCAGACAGGTTCGTTAAGCACCCGTCATCATCAAACCACTCGGAGATGAAGAGAATGCAGTACCACTCTGCTTCGGAACACTGAAAGAAAGGAACCAGACAAGATTGAGTGGCAGATCTAACACATCTCACTGGCCATAGTCAGTGATTACTCTCTTGATCAGACAGGTAAAGTTTAGTTATAATAATGATAAAAATTAATAAATAAATAAATGAATACATTTTCTGTTCATGCTAAATGGAATCTGATATATCTGAAACGTCCCGGATTTTTTTTTATGAGAAACTTTCGATAATAAGGTGTCTGTTATTATCACGCAACATTATAACTGTTTAGTTTCATTGGCTAAGATTACATATTTACTCTGATATTCATATCTCAAATGATATCATTATTATTCACTATATATATATATATATATATATATATATATATGTGTGTGTGTGTGTGTGTGTGTGTGTGTGTGTGTGTGTGTGTGTGTGTGTGTGCTGAAAACGAGGCCTCGGCGGTGAAATGGTTACCGTCGTAAGAAATGGACACGGAGACACGAGCTCAGAATCCTGGACGATACTGTTTGCATCGCACATAACGCTAATACACATGGGAAAGGTATAAATGCAATTAATCTTTCTCCAATAGTGAGTAAATAGTATGGCAGCCTGAACTCTCTAACCTTGGAATAGCAACCGGTTAGGAGGAAAACTCTGAGTTCAAACCCGTTCAACACTGCTGAAAACTGACCTTGTGTCACATCCTGCTCATGCAGAGGGATATATATATATATATATATATATATATATATAATGTTAAAAGAATTACAAATAAGAAAAGTTATAAAAAAATGCTCGATGCTCATATCGGAGAGCAGATATAAAGTCTATATTTGTTGGAATTATGTTCACGATGAACCCGTTACTTTAAGTTATTTGTCTTACACAATCTTCAACTGGAAAGGTGAAAAAGTGGCTAATTTATAATCTATATAAAGTGAAGTATATATATATATATATATATATATATATATATATAATCAAGTCGAACTTATAGCACGGAGTTTATTGACTTTCTCTCGCTCTCCATCTCCATCGTCCATCGCTCTTGGCAGTTTTTTTACACTGTGTCCACTGAGTCCACTGTCCTAGCTGATGTATGTAAGTTTCTTTTGGTCGGTCAACTCTGGTGTGTCCATGTGTAGGAGTTCATAAAAGAGTGTCACCTATGTTTTCATTATTTCTTGACCACCAGTGTCCAGTTCGTCTTGTTCTTCTTACTTGGATGGTTTGTGATGTAATGGATAACGAACTTGACTACGACATCGAAGTATGTGAGTTCGAACTGCAGTCATTCTATGACGCTCACTTTCGGACAGTATCCTCAGGAAAGGTAAAGTAAAGTAAAGTTAGCGACCATAGTCGAGGGTGACCCGAAGGCTCCCTTTTCGATAGCTACTACACCAAGGTGTAGGGGAGGGCGCTACTCCATTCCCAGGATTGCTCCACTTTACCCTTGAACCGTACCTTATAATGCTGAGTGTTAAGCAAGGTGGTATCAAGTACCATTTTTAAAGTCTTTGGTATGACTCGACCTGGGATTGAACCCAGGTCTCCCGGGCCATTGGCGAACACTCTAACCGCTTCCTCCATTTATATGTTTAATAGTTCCGCAGCTGTTCTTCTACAAAGATTGCTTTGACATTACATAACCAAAAAAAGTTGATATGCTATTAAACAAAGAAACAAAATCATTGGATGGTTTGTGAGAGAGGAGACCATCTTTTATTTTATGACAGATATCTTATATATACATGATATTTCGACTATGAAATAAAATAAATCAAGGTACGAGGATAATTAAATAAGTTTCCAGACTTTTTTCGTATGGGCACTTTTATTGATCGTACCCACTTGAAACTCTAGTCCCCTTCAAAGTAATCTCCTCCAGCTGGAATGCACTTGTTGTACCGTTCCAATAACTTCTAGAAGGCCCCATGAAAGTCCTCTTGTGTGAGCGTGTCAATGACTTTCGTCACAGCCTCTTTCCTCTTCTCAATGGTCTCATAACGACAGCCTCTGAGCTTAGGGAATAACCAAAAGACACAGGGAGCAAGGTCTGGGCTATAGGGAGGCTGAGGAACTGTCTTGATGCTCATCTTTGTCAAATAGTCTGTGACAAGGATAGAGTTGTGGACTGGTGTATCGTCCTGGTGAAAATGCCACAGAGCCGATTTGAAGAGTGCTGGACTCTTCCGACGGAATCTCTTCCTGAACTCCCTTAAAACCTCAATATAGTAACCCTAACCCTTTGGCCAATAAACTCTGGTGTATTGACTTCCTTACTCCTCCCACATCTCTCATTATCCCTCACAAACTCCCTGCCATCCTTGAATCTCTTATGCCACTCAAAAACTGATGTTCGATTCATGCAAGATGGTCGAAAAGCAGTCTGAAGTATTCCATACGTTTCTCTGGCATTTCTTCCAAGTTTAAAACAGAATTTTATTGCATATCGTTTTTCTAATGTGTCCTCACGTCCAGATTGCATTTTTGAAATTCACTAGCTGTGACAATCAGGCTTTAGTAGGGTATATTCCAATTGCTGCTGTAGCTGTTCATTTCAACCTGAAATGATAAAAATTGATCAGTCATCTCATACGATGTATAGCAATAACATACTGAATTTTCACAAGTCTACGACAATTTTAAATGCCTGTCAAAAAAGTCTGGAAACTTATTGAATGCACCATGTAAATTCATTTACGACTGAGTTTTACGAACCTGAAATTTAGGAGAGTTTGTATCCACACGCTAGACTTCAGACCAGTAAATAACAAAAATAGAAGACTATACGCTATGAAATCTGTACTGTACTTTCCAAACCTAAAAAATCTTAATATCATCGTATCGATCCAATTAGAATGTTACAAATTTTCCTGCACCAGAGAAAGGTCACTACGTATGAAGATAACCAATATGTTTCGTTCTTCACGGGGTACATTGATTTCGTAACCATGACCAGACGAAAGGTTATTTAGTCACAAGATATCAGACTAGTTGATACTCATGCGGTGCCTTACTATTGTAGCCTTGTACGAGACAAAATTTATCAAAATATCATGATCGCCGACGCAGTTCGATCCTCATGGGGTCCACTGCTTTTTTTGAGCGCTTTAACAGACAGAATTTACCGAGTACCATATCAAACACAGCTTTCATTTAAATTTCTATTAAGTTGATTAATTATTGATTGATTGATTTTAGCGGCACATCAACTCTGTCTGTGGTTATTCTATATCTAGCGGTTAGGGAATTGCGCACGTTTATATTAATATTTTCTGCATTGCTTCTTAACAGTTTTTGCATACCGTTATATGATATCTAATAAAATCAATTTGCAAACAAATGTTTTGGATACACAGATGGCACCCTAACAGGTACAACCACTACAAAGTTGATTTAGTTTTGGTATGGTTTAATGGCATATCCTATTTACCAACCCCTTCACTCGGGCAGGATATGACACAAGGTCAATTTTTAAGCGATGTTTAACAGGTTTTAATTCAGAGTTTTCCTTCTCCTAGACTAGTTGCCTAACCAAGGCTGAAGAAACCAGTCTGTCCTACTATTTACCCATAGCTGGAGGGAGAATAATTGGATTAATACCTTTCCCAAGGGTATTAGTGCTATGTGAAATGCAATCAGTCTCGTCCAGGATTTGAACTCGTGTCGCCGTGTTCATTTCCTACGACGATAACCATTACACCAGGGGCACCTCCTGGTTTAATGGCATATCAACCAATTTAGGTTATCTAATGCCAAATCCATTTTTATACATATAAACAGTCTTATTTCAAACAATTCAGTTTAGCATTAGTACAGTTTTTGTTTACACACAGTTAAATGTCAAAATAGTTCTATTTCAAACAATTCAGTTCAGCATAAGTACACAGTTTAAATGTCAAAATAGTTCTATTTCATACAATTCAGTTTAACATAAACACACAATTTAGTTCTATTTGACCCAAAGATAGGACCTTATCAGGTGCTACTACTCCGGCTAGAATGGACCTGGGAGCGATGACAAAAAAGGGGTATTCCAGATTACTGGAACTTCACCATCATTAGTCAAATTAAGAAGAAAGGAACTTTATGTAGGCTTATTTATATAATTCACGTGGTGTCATTTATAGGTCGTAGTTAACTGTCTCGCCATCTGAAATATCGATTGGCCATAGAGATTATTTAGATCCGTGAAAGAAAGTTTTAAAAAAATATCGAAAACCATTACTGGAACTTCAACATCAGATGGTTAAGTGTCACACACAGGACACTCGTTCTGGAAGTCTTACCCACTCTGCAGAGATGAAGTCGGTGTATTCCACAACCGCAGCCGACTGGGCCATACCACTACAGAGTAGAACTGGGAGTAAAGACTATAAAAGAGTATACCACCCTCCTCAGAATTCCAGAAGTGAAGCTACAGTCTAAAGTCAAACCCAGGACATCACCGTTGTTTGAGGAGTTTTACCTCTCTGTAGGGTATACACTGAGTGTAATCTAAGCCCCGTCGACAGGACGTGAATTTCTTCTAAACATATGATTTAGGTTCATCTAATAATTACAAATCATACTTCTTAAATAGCAAAACTTATAGAAATCAGATGCGATTCTCTTGAGAAAGGGATGAAAGTAATCGAAAAGTTTTTCATGACCAGCATATTGTTAATTATCCATTCAATAATCCATGATTCTCTACAAAACAAAAACAAAAAAAGAAATATTAATCCAAAATCTGGCCTCTAAGCCTCTTACCCACACAGTGCATGAAAAGGATTAACAAAAAGACTTCATATGACATCCTGTTTTCGTCATTCGCCGGGTCAAAATAACAATGATTCTGCTGAAATCTGACTATCATGAACGTCGCCTACGATCACTTCGGCCAGTGTGACTGACCATAAGTATATAGTTACCTCTCCCCTAATCACTACAGACGGGATGCGGCACAAGGTCAATTGTTTGAAGCGGAAAACTCCTGGGTTGGATTTATAATTATCCTACTCCTAAACCAGACTGTAACAAGACTAAGTAGCCTAATCTACCCTATCCAGAGCTGTTGAGGAAAGAAGATGGATTCATACCTTTCTCAACGGGCATTTGGGAAGTGTAAACATTGTTATTCACAATTTGAACTCAGATCAGAGTCCGTTTTTTACGACGATATCCTTTACGGCATGCTCTACTGACCGGAAGTATGTGTGCACATATGAGTATAATAACTGGTGTACATATGAATCCCTTTAATAAAATGATTATTCGGTGTGTAAGTGTGTATATGCCAGCGTGTTTTCCTTTGTGTTTATGAGCTCGTAAAATGTGTATTAGTACAACTCTATCGACGGGAACTTGTATCAGTTTCAAAAATACCACATTCCAAGTTCCAGAATCATTATTCGTAACGGATTTTTGTATTATTTGCATAGAGAATGACCGAAAGACCTTTTTGTTTTTTCTTTTTTTTTTTTTTTAACCCTCACTCTCAGAACTAAATAAGCTCTATTAATATTCGATATTTCAGATGGCGAGCCAGTTAACAACGACCTATGAATGACACCACTTGAATTATATAAATAAACCTACATAAAGTTCCTTTCTTCTTTATTTGACCAATGATATCCTTTGAACTTGTTTTCTTCTGTTGGTAATATTATAAAACTAGCCGAACACTCGTCCAACAGACAAAAAAAAATTAAGTTGTAATAAAAGTTGTCTTACCTATTCTAGAGTTTTGAAAAAACAATATTTTCCGCAAAACGATTATTTTTAATATTTCTTCTTGTCATTATGTTAACTCAGATTGATTTATTGATTGATTTTTGGGATATATCAAACTGTCTAGGTTTATGTCATACCTAAAGGTTATGGAATTACTTTTATTGTACGTTCATTTTTACATATTATGGTTAGTTGTTTTTAATAGTTACAAGGATAATTAAATAAGGAGATAGTGGACCTTGGAATATTGGCAATGAAAGAGAATTCCACACTTCCCAGAACTCAGTAACAAGATCCTCATCATCAGATAGAGTATAGTGTCAAACCCAGAACATTAAGTCTACTTGAATTTTCAACTATTCACATAGCTACTCAATGCTGAACATTTTCTTTTAGTAGATTTTTAAATTAGATTCGTTATTCATTTATGTATTTTCCTTTGAAACGGATTTAGTCTACATTAATATTTTTGATGCTCAAAACGAAACAATAAATGATTCTTAATTTCACTTGCTTCTATTTGTAGAGTTAATATTGAAGTTTTCAAAAGATTTTATTAGATTATTACATAAAAAACGCATTCGAAGTATCATCTTATATTTTTGGTAGATAAAGCATCGACAACCATTATTAATATCTGACCAATATTTTTCAATCTGAATTTTAGCAGCTTTTATTTCCTAGTATTAGTACCAATATTGATTTTTATTTTTTGAAATGAAGCATTGTCGACCATTATTCATTTTTGGCTCATATTTTTTTCATCTTAATTAAACTTTCTTTTCGTTTAGTAGTATTTGTTATGTTAATATTTTCTTGAACTTCTTTTATTAGATGAGGCATTGTCAACCTTTATTGATTTTGAACTAGTATTTCTTTCATCTCAATTTTAATTGCTTTTTGCGACTTTAGTAATATCATTTTCATTTCATTTGTATTCATTGAATCATCTAAAACAATCAGAAATTTAAAGTGCAACTACTCAGAAAGTCTTTCTAAAATATGAATGCCTAATAGATTGCTCGCAATCAGGTTAGATGTTAGCCAACTATCTATCTTCCTTATCTATCCTATCATCTATCTTCCTTAATTATCCAACATATTTATACGAGTCAACCTTTTCCAATATGAAGATTATTAAATCGAAGTATCGTCCGACCATGACTGATGATCTTTTAAAAGTCTGCTTGAGGCACGCTACCAGCGGATACAATCAGGACTACTCTACTCTCTCTGGCTCCATTCAATACAAATCATCAGAGTTGAGTAAGTAAAGTAAAGTTGGCGACCGTAGTCAAGGGAGGCCCGAAGTCTCCCTTTTCAATAGCTACTACACCGAGGCGTAGGAGAGGGCGCTACTCCTTTCCCAGGATTGCTCCACTTTACCCTTGATACGTACCTTAATTTGCTGAGTGTTAAGCAAGGAGGTATCAAGTACCATTTTTAAAAATCTTTGGTATGACGCGACCTGGGATTGAACCCAGGTTTCCCGGACCATTGGCGAACATTTTATCCAGTGACCATAAATGTATTCAATTTCATTGTGCAGTGATTTTAGGTACGCCAAAATATAATATTTATATAAAGTGTAAGTCAGTATATAAATCGATGAATATATTAAGTATTTTTGATAAAGGTAGATAATTTTTTACCTGGGGATTTTCAAAATAGCTCACAATCCGAAAGAGGGTGGACACCCCTGTTCTAAACTATTAATAAACTATGGAGATTTGATATATAAAAAAGACCTTTGCAAAATTCAAAATCACGCCTTTTTTAGGTTTTGGTTTGGTTTGGTTTTATGGCATACCAACCTTTGGAGGTTATATAATGTCAAATCCATGTATATATATATATATATATATATATATATATATATATAAACAGTTCTATTTCAAAAAATTCAGTTTAGCATACGTACACTGTTTAGTTCTATTTGACTCATAGATAGGACCCTATCAGGTGCAATCACTCCGGGCCAGAGTGGAGCTGGGAACGATGGCGATGAAAGGGGGCTCTGCACTCATCAAAGCTCCAACATTACTGAAGCCTAACAACCAGATCGTTTAGTGTCATATAACCAGGACATTCGTTGGGGGAGTCTTACTCCTCTGCAGAGATCCAGTCGGTGTATTCTGCAGCCCCTGACGACTGCTGGGCCATTTAGTTTTGTTTTTTTTTTGTTTTGTTTTTTTGGTGGGGGGATGCTTGTCATATTGTATAAACAATTTGAACAAACGGTTGCAGAAGATTAAACCTTCCGTATTTGAAGGCTTATAAGACGCACGAGTTTATAAGGCGCACCTCAATTTGGGCTGGCATTAGAAAAAAATAAACAGATTTAAATTACGAATGTCAGGTGAAGAGTTTTTGCCTAAAATTCGTAGCCCTCTCAACTCGGTGGTCACTTTAAAGGTTTTATATGTATTCAGATCCTTATTAAATCCCAATGTAAGAAGGCAATAATTGTCTTTCTTTGGATTTATTGGCGTGTTTTTGGATATCACGTGTCCTGTAGTTATGTGAGAAATAAGAGGCTTTTCTTAATTTCTTTTCGTTACCATTCTTTGAACAAATAAGACCTTTTTTTTTTTTGTAGCTCTGTTCAATGAACAGATTTAGCCTTGCTATCCAGAAAATTTCATTGTCGCTCGCCTTGCTATTGAAGAAGAAAACTACAAAAGACGAGTAAAACTTTTCATCACTTTTAAACGATTTTTTTATATACTGCTCATTCATGGAACAATGTGCATATTTCAATTGTCTGGAACATGTTTGTAAATTCTGGTAATATTTCTTATATGTTGTTGCTATTCTAGCAAAAATATGCACTCTCCGGTTGGAAGTATTAAAGTTTTAATGAAATGAAATGATATATTAAATTGGAAGGACTTACGGAACTAAAGAAGAATGAATATAAAATGTTTACTTTTATTTTTACTTTATTTGAATTGATTTCAATACGAAATTATATATAAGATTGTTCTGTCCGCGTGTGTGTGTGTGTTAAGAAAATATCAACAGGCAAAAATAAATGAACAAATAAATAAATTTTGATATTATTTTAAATCAAATTATTACGTTAAACTTATGTGTAACAGAGAGGGTACAATTAAAGTATAGAACAGTTTGAACGCTAGCTCTTCCCATCACTTCCGGCTTTCACTACAAAATTTTCGTAATTTAACTTTTTAATTTCGTTAGACGGTAAAAAAAAAATGAAATCACAGTTACTTCTTTTTGTTAAAGAATTTCTTTTAAAATTTATCGACGGGATTTTTGTTTATATTTTTTAAATGAAACCAAACAATTAGAAATCAATAATATCAAGTAAGTATTAACTGAGTGAATGAGTAGAGTGTTCGCCAATGGTCTGTGAGACTGGAGTTCAATCCCAGGTCGAGTCATACCAAAGACTCAAAAATGGGCCTTGAGTCCGCCTTGCTAAACATTCAGCATTATAAGGTAAGTATCAAGGGTAAAGTGTAGCAATCCAGGGAATGGAGTAGCGCCTTACCCTACACCTTGGTGTAGGAGCTATTGATAAGGGAGCCTTCGGGTCACCTTCGACTAGGGTTGCCAACTTTTATTAATTGAGTAAAATAAATTTGATTATAATCTAAACTTTAAGATCAATATCCAAATTAGCCTCCCCGTTCACATTGTAAATTGCTATTTTGTTCCATATACAAATATAATGGCATGTCATTAATATGTAGGTATTGCCAACAGTATTGATAATACAAAGCAACTTGCTTCAGAACAGAGATTTAAACAAAAATAACATCATAGAAAATATGATGTAAATAACTAAGTGAATTGCGACGTAGGTGGTGACGTAGTTTCAGTTAGGGACTGACAGACATACGGTCTACATTATAATAACATATATTAAATGGAGGTGCCCGTGGTGTCATGGTTATCGTCGCAGGAAATGAACACAGCGACACGAGTTCAAATCCTGGACGAGACTGATTGCATTTCACATTGCACTAATACCCTTGGGAAAGGTATTAATCCAATTATTCTCCCTCCAGCTATGGGTAAATAGTAGGACAGACTGGGTTCTTCAGCCTTGGTGAGGCAACTAGTCTAGGAGAAGGAAAACTCTGAATTGAAACCTGTTAAACTCCGCTTAAAAATTGACCCTGTGTCATATCCTGCCCGAGCGGAGTGGGTGGTAAATATGATAAGATATATTAAATGTTATTCTGTTTATTCGGTATTGGTATTTGATATACTAATGCTAATATTGAACTCCTCCCTGAAAACAGCTGTTAGCAAAAAAAGGTAACCACTCCAATACCAATATTTTAGATCTAACAGCCGTAATAGATTTGTTAAGGTATATGCCTGATTAAGCATCATCTCTTAATTTTCTTCCGGACTGCAGTTATTTTATATGAAGTACCAGTAATTATTACTGTCAAGCATTGTTACCTTTGGAAAGAGCTACCATTGTAAGTGGAGAAGCAATGGTCACCAGATCAGAAAACCGGCAAGACAGATACTAGAAAACAAATCTGGAAACCAACAAGACTAGACAGATGCTGAAAACCAGATCAGAAAACCGGCAAGACAGATACTAGAAAGCAGATCTGGAAACCAAATGGATTGGGCATTATTGCTTCCTTTGATCAGATATTACATGTAACCCAATGAGTCATCCTATAAAACTGTTTAAAAATGACCTTGTATCGCATTCTACTCCTGTAGAAGGGCTGAGTAAATACATAGACGAGTATATACGGTATATGTTTTTTTCTGTCCTTCCATCTTTTCTAAACATATTTTGTCTGGTTCTAGTAAAAATCGTCATGTGTTTATAACATTTTTAATTCAGTGATTTATTGAAGCAATCAGTCTTGCAAAAAAAATGTTAAATCACGAATAAAATTGATTTCATTCAAATTTATTTTTTTGCGTAAAGGCAGAAGTCACATATGGTGTCCAAAGTTGAGTAAAAAAATTTCTCGAATTTTCATTGATGATTTGTCGCAATTTTTATCTCCATGTTATCTCTTTAATTTGATACAATTTGTCAAATTGTAGCTGAAATGTTTATTCTTTATTTCGATAAAATATATAAACATGAATTGTTAATGCTTCATTTTACAGTTTTGGTTTTAGAGTTTTCCTTCTCCCATACCGATTACCATACTAAGGTTAAAGAGCAAAGCCTGCCCTACAATTTACCCATAGTTACAGATAAAGGAGTTAAATTCAAACCTTTCCCTTGGGTATTAGCACAATGTGAAATGCGAACAGAGTTAATCTCGTGGTGCAATGGTTAAAGCGCTGGACAGCAAAATAGTTGTAAACGATTTCAAACTCCAGTCGAGCTAATACGTTAACCTAACCTAACCCTAACCCCGGCCTAATATGCTCGGGAAAGGTATGAACCACCTTGTCCTCCTAGATATAGGTTCAATAGTACCAGTACTGTTCAGCTAGAAGGATGGATTTGGTATGAAATAACCGAAGAAGGTTGATATGCCATTAAATAAACAATTTCCTTTTTCTTAATTCTTTGATTGGTTGGTTGGTTGGTTGGTTGGTTAGATTTAATGGCATATCAACCTCTATAGGTTATCTAATGCCAGAGCCTTTTTACAGATATATATATGATTTGTAAACGCATATTTTTAGGTTGATGATGGTTGGGTTTTATGGCAAATTAACCTCTTAAGGGCCAGTGAGTGTCAAATTCTGATATGTATATATATATATATATATATATATGAATATAAATTGTAAATAAATTGTCCGGAATTAGTGTTTCAAAATAGGTCAAAGCTTTTTGCTTGTATAAACTTGGTGGTCGAAGGTGTTGGTAATATAGTCTATATCTTTAATTGGAGGCCAATTGTTTTTAAGAAGTTGATTACGTTTTTGAGAGCAATTTTTTAAATAGTTCCTTCATGGTGTTCGCCTTATAAAACTTTTTCCTGGCGTGCTTGAGTTTTGTGCATTCTATCAAAATGTGCTTGATTGAATATTGGTTTCCACATGGACATTTGCGGGGAGTCTTCTTTAAGAATGAAGGAGTGAGTCAGTTAATTCTTTGAGTGATTTTAACTAAAATACCACACAATAGCTATATAAACACAACTGACATGATACTGGTAAATGCGCTATCTCTCGTCAAAAAAGAAAACTTCTTATAGGCAGACAGCCGTCAACAAACCATCGCAAGAAAATGAAATTTGGTGTACATTCTCTTTTTTTAAGTAAAGGAATTACATTGTAAATAGAATTACCATGACCAGAAAATCCGGAAAACATTGGTGATCGAAACAGCGACTACAGAGTTGAAACTCTTCCACAGAGCCATCGGTACTCATCCCACGCAATCGATGCCAAATTAACTAGTCATAGCCACTACGCGGCCAATTAACCTGAATTTGTCTTGTAAGTTATATCCATAGTCTTTACAGATCTCCAGTGGGGGAGATCACGGTATACACTGCTTATAAGACTTAACAAGGAAGTGTCCGTGGTGTAATGGTTATCGTCGTAGGAAATGGACACAGCGACACGAGTTCAAATCCTGGACGAGACTGATTGCATTTCACATAGCACTAATACCCATGGGAAAGGTATTAATCCAATTATTCTCCCTCCAGCTATGGGTAAATAATAAGGCAGACTAGTTTCTTCAGCCTTGGTGAGGCAACTAGTCTAGGAGAAGGAAAACTCTGAATTGAAACCTGTTAAACTCCGCTTAAAAATTGACCCTGTGTCATATCCAGCCCGAGCGGTGGGGTTGGTAAATATGATAAGACCTAACCAATGTTTCAGCATGTCACGCGCATGGTAATTCAATTTATAAAATGCAATTTTTTATAAATATTCTATTATTATCCGAATCAGAAACGACATTTTGAAACTTTTAGAAGTTGCTTTACTCTCGTCTGCTTTCCAGATTTACAAAGAACTAATACTTTACGGTAACTTCCGTTTGTAAAATATAATAAAAGCTAATTTCTAATTAACTTACCACGATAGAGAAGTCGGTAAGAAAAATTACTGCTAAATTTAAGCAATAAGTTGAGGCAGTAGATGAAGAATTAAAAAAACGTACAAGTTGCAAAGTGGTTTGGTCTCAGCGAAAGGAATCGTTTCGTTTCTTTGTTTGATGGCATATCATCCACGATAGGTTATTAATGCCTAAAGCCATTCTCCTAGAAGAACAGTAGAGATACTATTTAACCCATAGCTGGGAGGATAAGGGGGTTCATACCTTTCCCAAGGGTATTTACCCGAAAGTGAACGTAATAGCGCGACTGGAGTACGAACTCGCTTACTACAATTCCGCAGTCCATCGCTTTAACCGTTACACCACGAGGACACCCCTGCGAAAGGAATGGATGAAACAAGCAAAAAAACGAAGAAAAATTTTAAAAAATACTCCTTTTTATTAAAGTTTTAATCGTGAATCGAAATGAAAGTGGCTTTTTTATATCTTGTGTGCTGTGCAACCTGCTGATATCAAATTAAAATTTAGGTATCGGAAAACCATATGATACGCAGGTATATATTGTATAAAGGACAAATAAAGATTCATAGATTTATTCCACCACACATCTCGAGTTACAGCCGTTGGAGATTATTTTACAAACACCAGAAACGTATTTTACAATCGGTGTTATTCGTTCAATAATTTTAATTTATTTCTGGCTTGAATAAATCAAAGGTCTACCCACTTAAAAAAAAATACGCATTTTACTTGTCCTTTCATAAGTTTAGTGTAATTTTTGTTCAAATTAATTTTTGTTCAAATTAACAGGCACCCAGTGAGAGCCGAAATCGCTAGTAATGTTCTTCTAGTCTAATTTTTAACCATTACACAACGCACAGCGCATAAGTAGGCTTTTTAGCTATATATATATATATATATATATATATATATATATATAAGTTGTAAAGTTGGCAGCCGTAGTCAACGGCAACCTGAAGTCTCTCTTTTCAATAGCTACGACACCGAGGAGTAGGGGAGGGCGCTACAACAATCTCTGGATTGATCAACTTTACACTTGATCCATAACTTATAATGCTTAATGTTAAGCCAGGAGGTATCAAGTACCATTTTTTGAGTCTTTGGTATGACTTGACTTGGGATTAAACCCCAGTCTACCGAACCATTGGTGAACACTCTAGGCATTAGACCGGGTACAAAAGTGAAGAATTTATAATAAAGGAAACCAAACAGTTTTAGTAAATCTTCATCAGGGCTTTAAGATGGTGAAAGTAGTGTTGATAGAACAACGATGGATGTTTCAATAAATTGTATTAAAACCTATATATATATATATATATATGTGTGTGTGTGTGTGTGTGTGTGTGTGTGTGTGTGGATGGATGTTTTGATAAATTTATTGAAACATCCATATATATATATACATATATATATATATATATATATATATATATTTGGATGTTTTAACAAAATTCATTAAAACATCCATCGCTGTTCTATCAACACTTGTTTCACCATCTTAAAGTCCTGATGAAGATTTACGAAAACCGAAACGTTGTAACGTTGACTTACCTTCATAATAAATTCTTCACTTTTGTACTACTTTGTTTTTCTATTTTCTCTCTCTCTCTCTCTCTCTCTCTCTCTCTCTATATATATATATATATATATATATATATATATATATATATATATATATATATATATATATATATATAATTAGTGTTTCAACGTGAAACTTGGAGTTCCATTTTTGAGAAATAAATGTACATTTTTTTAAAGTTTGGAATGTTTAGCTTTACTTTCAATGCGTGTAATTGTTGTTAGCTATCAGAATTTGAAACACTAAATTACGAGGTCAAAAAAAAAAAAAAAAAAAAAACACTGAAAATATAATATTTGTTCAATCAAACTAACTCTGTAATGTTTTGTCACTTTCTTCATTACAACATTTCAGAGACGGTACACCCGGCTTTCTTTCAAAAATTGTAGTGACACCCGAAAAATCTATCTACCCTGTTGACTGGGTTTATTGAATACACCGACTGTTTCTCAGCAGAAGGATAAGACCCTACCCCTAATGAATGCCTTGGATTTGAAACCACGTCTAATTGTGTGGCTCCCTTTCCTTGCCGTTACTCGCAAGTCTACTCGGACCCGGACTGGTAGTACCAGTGAGGGTCACATCAATAGGTCAAACAGACTTGTTCAATAATATACAAGAGATTATTATTATTATAAGTTAGGGGAGGGGGATCCTGTAACATAAAAGCTTACGTACTGGACTCCAGCCTCGAAGTAAGCGAATTCCACCTCCAGCCACTCTGTTACGTGCACTTTCGGGCTAATATCCAAGGGAAAGGCATGAACACCTTATCCCTCTGCTAAGGGTTCGTATCACTGCTGTTTTCCTACATGGTTGGCTTTGGCATTAAATAAACCCCAGAGGTTAATACACCATAAAAACTGAGAAAGTTATTAGTTATTTGGAACCATATAGCTGTGTGCAAATTATTCATATTCCATTTGAATATTTGATTATTAGAATTATTTTTATTGAATAGCAATACCTTTGTGAAAGAAAGGGTAATTATTGAATAGAATTATTAGTGATACATAAGAATGAGTGAAACCATTTAACTTTGTGCAAACAAATGATTGATATACAATAGAATTATTAGCGTTACATAAGAATGCTTGAAACGATTCAACTGTTTGCAAACAAATAAGCTCAAACAACTCATTTACAAATAAACTTACCGATGAACAATTCGATTTCAAATCATATACATGTATTAACAGGATTGATATGCCTAAAATCAACCAACCAACCGGGTAATGTATATTATAAGAGCAATTGAAGAGATTAGGAGGAGGGCTCTATAATTAATATCTATTTACTATATCCTTTGAGAGAGATTATTCTAACACCGTTCGACTAAAAAAATCTCTCAATGATATGCAATTTATATCTGTATTACGCCCTTATTTATTTAATTACAATTAATTATGGCATAAAATCAGATCACTATAATAAAGATTAAAAGGAAACAAATAAGATAATTACGCTATAATTAGAGTTACACGGTTATCTCCCTTGATAAATTATAATGCTTGGATTAGAATGTATATAGACCCTGTCCTATTATCACAGATTAGAAATTGCTTTACTAACTTTGCCAACAATTATGGAATTAGCCCACTTAAAGGATGTTCATCTGGTTTTTGTTTGTTGTTTGTTTGTTTATTGAGCAGTAAATAAACTAAAAACGTATTAGACGCAATGTATTTTTCTTCAATCACTGAACATTTGTTTAAAGTATATTTTATGAAGCCAAATTCTAAGCTATTAAAGAAAAATATTTAGCGTCTTATCCGTAATTTATTTATTTTCTGTTAAATAAAAAAGGGGAATATCCTCTAAGTGTTCTACTATATTTGAAAGAGATAGTATTACGCTTATGTTAGTTCGGTACAAGGCCAGAAATATTAAAATTCAGCTACTAACCATGACAACAATTACGGAATTTGCATACTTAAAGAATGTTCACCTTGTTTTTATTATTATTATTTAGCTGTTAATGAACTAATAAAAAATAGTACGCAACACTTTTTCTTTAATAACTGAATATTTGTATGTTTTATGAAGCAACAGTTGAAACAAGGTCCGGCAGAATAGTATTTCTG
This sequence comes from Sepioteuthis lessoniana, assembly GCA_963585895.1. NCBI lineage: Eukaryota > Metazoa > Mollusca > Cephalopoda > Myopsida > Loliginidae > Sepioteuthis > Sepioteuthis lessoniana. Next base: position 60,792,183 of record OY757922.1, read on the forward strand.
CTTTTTAATATCTTTCTTTTTTTATTAATTTTATTAAAAATTTAATCATACCAAAAGAAAGAACAATATTTGCAATTTTGTTTTTTTTTTTTATTATCAACACATTGTTTAAAAGATTATATTATCCAAGAGGATGTCCCCGTGTCTTAATGGCTAAAGTGCTGGATTATGGCCTCAAATTTACCGAGTTCGAATTCAAGTCGCTCTATTACGTTCACTTTCGGACTAATACCCTGCGGATAGGTATGAACTGACGTATCTTCCCAGCTATAGGTTGAATAGTAGCAATGCAGTTCTTCTACAAAGATGGCTTTGGCATTAAATAACCCACGAAGACTATTCAACATTAATTGCCATGATAGCATCTAAAATAGCATGATTGCTTCTACTTCTGCTAATCTAAGATATACTTACTACCTTCTTACCATTACTAGGTCCTGCACGGTAGCAATATTAGTTTCCGTAGATATTTCTACAGAACTCTGTAGATTACAAGGTTTGGTATGCGCATGTGCGTGTATGTCTTCTCATATAAGTGTTCGCAGGTTCTTTCAAGAAAAGACTCAGCTCTATGGTAGATGGATCTAATATTCTCTAAATAAGTTTTCTCTCAACTCAAATGAAATTATCTATGTCGATTCAAGGTTCACAATCAGAAATAATTCGACCCATTTTGGTCTTCAACTCCTGCGAGGCATTCTTGCTTCCTGGAGAAAAATATTAAACTTCGAAGGAAACATTATCGATTTTTTTTTCCAAATTTGGTTTTAACCGGATCGGAATCTATACATTTTATTGTCATCATGGCAGCAGGAATATTCCACGAGAAACGAAAGCACGCCCGAATTTCAAAGGACGTTAAGACATGGGACTATGTACTATATTTGGTTGTTTCTATAAAAAGAAATACATTGCCACACTGTGCTATCATAAGTTTCAACGAGTAACGATAGCTACGTTCTCGTTAAGTAAGAAAGGTTTAACAATATCCAGAAATGGTACTATCTACTTTATATATATATATATATATATATATATATATATATATATATATATATATATATATATATGTGTGTGTGTGTGTGTGTGTGTGTGTGTGTGTGTGCCATACGATATGGCTATAGATATGCATGATTGATTCATTGGATTTAACGGCATGTCAACTCGTATAATGCTATATTATGCTGAGAGGTTTGAGAATTACGTCCATTAAATATTTATATTTACATTTTTTTGTCGAGTTTGTTTTTTGTTTTTGTTTTTGGGGGGTGCGGGGGTACACTCAGTTATATTATATCAAGTATCCCTGTCTATACACAATTTTAGGGTTTCAAGTAACTATTTCTATTTTATGATAGTCATTTGTTTCAACATTCATATCGTTTCAAGTAGCTAATGATAATAATCCTTACTAAACGAATATAATTTCAAATAACTGATCCTCAGGTGGATAATCTAGACAGAGTTTTTATGACGTATTTTGGTTGTGATTTCATCTTTATTGTGATGATTTAAAACATAATGCATTGGCCGCTGTATCCCCCTGTCCCTTGTTTATCTGAGTATAGAAATGATTCAACCTGGGAAATCATTTATAAAGTTTGACTGTTGATTAAACAAGGCGTTCAAGAACTACGAATTATACTTTTAAATTATCACAATAAAGATGAGGAAAACAGTCCAAAAAATCACATCCAAAATAATACAATTCAAGTCTAATCTTAAAAATTCAGACTGAATTATAGTTGCTATCAAGTATTTCTGTCGAGTTAAAATAATTTCTAAATAGTTCTTTTTGACTCAGATAGGACCCTAACATGTACTACCACTCCAATTTAGAATTGACCTGATAGTAATGCCAATGAAGTGATACTCTTCACTCCCCAGATCACCAGAATTGGAGACTCACCATCAGATGCAATTAAGTGTCATACTCATGTCACCCCTTTTCGGAGGATCTTACTCGTTCGTAGAGGATATAATCAAGATAGTCTAAACCCCGTTTATATATATATATTTATATATATACTGAGAGAGAGAGAGAGAGAGAGAGAGAGAGAGAGAGAGAGAGGAAAACAGACATAGAGGGAGAATTAGCAACTTGCAATTATAATTGTCTTTAATTGGAATCATTTTGAGATGAGGCTTCTTAATCTGAGAATTATTTTTTTTATTTATTGCGGACTTGCAATTATATTGTAGTCATTTTTGTGATCGAATAACTTTAAAGTCGAATTAAAAAACGAATTTTAAAATGACTTTTAGAAGGAAATTTAGGTTTAGTTTCGTTTGGTTTTATGGCATATAAACCATTGTAGGTTACTTAATGCCAAATCTAGTTTATACATATATATTAGATATATATGATTTGTAAATATAAGTCAATACCGGGCCATTGCCCTAATGAGTAGAGTGTTCACCCATTGTCCGCGAGAACGGCGTTCAATCCCAGGTCGTGTTGGTACTATTCAATTAAAAGCGAAGACTACCCTGTTTTTTTACCGACAAGACATTTTAATTGGAATTATTAGAGCTATTAAATAAACTTTTGTCGATTTTCTTATCTAGATTCTTTTTCTTTATTTAATAGCACATAAACCTTCGTGGGTTATTTAATGCCAAAGCCACCCTTGTAAAAGAAGAGTAGTTGTACTATTTAACCCATAGCTTTTGGGATAAGTGGGTTCATGCCTTTCTAGAGGACATTACTCTGAAAGTGAATTTAATAGTGAAACTGGGGCTCGGAAGCGCTTATTTATAATGTCGCAGTCAAGTAAGTTTGCCTCTATGCCTTCTTTAGCAAGGTTAAGCAAATTCTTTTCTTTAATTTAATAAAAAAGACGATGCCCCGAAATGAAACGTTCAGCTACAATACCAAACTAGCGCTGTTTTTAAATTGTCATTATCATTTTTTTGTTTTTTAATTACAGTATTTTTTTAATTAGGATTTAATTATCAAAATAATTACAAAATTTACTTTAAAGCTTTCTTCCTTTTATCGACCACGACTTTCAAGATTTTAGTCTAGACTTGCTCGCTGAGAGAAAAAGAAGAGATATGTTTATCAAAACAAAACCAAAAAAAAATATAAAAACTAAATTCAACTTTCCTTGATAATCTATTCGTGTATATTTATCCGAAAAAAGTTTCATTATCTTTTTTCTTTCTTTTTCTTATCCTAACCGAATGTTTAATTCTACGTGACAAACATTATAGAACTGCACAATCTTTAGATGATTAAGGCGGTGGGCGTGAAACTGTTTCGGCTCCATATCTTCATGAGGGTTGATCGTATCAGTGATATGATTACGGATAACCGCTCTTGCTTGAATATTTGGCATCTTTTTGTCTTTAATGATTCAAATTCGGTCATCTTCACAAGAGAGGCGAAGTGGAGAAGTAATAAAACAAATATTAACCTAATAATTATTGTATGATACACACTTATATATAGCACGCACTCCTAACTTTGGACAAAGATATTCTGGAAAAAATCATACCACATTGGGCTTCGCGACTATGCTAGTCGCGAAACCCAATGTGGAGTGGTTACTAGTCACAGTACTTGTTGTGGCTGTTGTGTTCATGATTACCACATTAGCTTTCGACTGTTTGCTTTGTGAAATCCTTCCGTGCCCACGCTGTGTTTGAAAAATCTACGAAGGGGGTGTTGACGCAGTTCAGCCGGATCTTTTTCTGACAGTCAGGTAATATGAGTGGCCAGATTGTCAAGCAACTCAAAGAATAGAGAAAACCCGTTATTAGCAAACAACAAAAATTTTTTTTTTTTAAAGAAACACGTTTGTGAGACAATAAATAACAAGCAAACGATGTTTGCTTTCCAGGCAAAAAGAAGAAAGAATATCAAGAGAGGAAGAGTGACGATGAGGTGGGACTTAGAATTTTTGTAAAGTCTGAATGTTGTTCGGAGTGCCTCGGGTCTAAAATGGAAGGGATGCTTCTTTGGCAATCTTGAGTTTCTTCTTGGTCCCTTTTCTCATTCTCTCTGATGATTCGTTTTACCATCCTATTTTTAGATATCAATATCTGGACTACAAACTGTTTCTGATTGGTTGTCTAATAAGAGACAATTAAGAGTCATATTCCCTTTGGTCAGCCAATCCTGGTTCAGGATTATATCTTATAGGTATAGGGAAAACCCTTTTTAGATGCTTTGACCAATGGGAACAGGTTTAGAGCAATGCGGTTGAACAAAAAATTCTCTGCCGCACCTGACAGGATGAGCCATGCCCAGCTCACTTTTATTTAGGGTGAAGCAAAATTAAATCTCCCTTTTGACACTGACCTTTAAAATAAGGACTAGAAAAATATGTTTTACGAAATGACCCGTTTCATCAATATGATCAATGAAGTTAGTTAAAAACCGAAAAATTAATTAAATTCGCTGACCTTTAAAATCAAAAACAATTGTCTCGCACTTGATGGCCCTTTAGGAATAATAAACCAGCTTTTTAGGTCAATTTAAACCTTGAACAAAAAGATACTTATTTTAAGGATATTTTTGTTTTTTGAGATACATGTATATTGATTTTCATATATTTCATAAATTTTAATTTTTACATATTAATTAAGTATTTAACTGCACGTTGTGTCACACTCTTACACTGTTCTTTTTGAATTTGTAGCTGTTAAATTTAACCTAAAATTAATATCTCTTCAATTTTTTTTCAGTTCGTGCTAAATAGAAATAAGAATTTATATTGTTCACGTTATGTTTTAAAACGCGAAATTTTCACAGTGTTTGGAAAAAACACGCGGGCATATTCTCACAAAAAATGCAACCAGCTGGCACTGAAAATAAGGTCACTTAAGGAGAAGCAAAATTATAAACAGACACACATTCCAGTGGTTGCCAAGTCGGCTGGGGCTGAAGAATACACAAACTGCTTCTCTGCAGAGAGATAAGACACCTGCAACGAGTGTCCTGATATAACACTTAACAACTTGATGGTGAGGCTCCAGTAATAATGGAGCTTTAGGGAATGTGGAGTACCCCTTCTGCCATCGCACCCAGGTCCACTCTGTCCCGGAGTGGTAGCACCGGATAGGGCCTTATCTATTGATCAAAGAGAACTAAACTGTGTACTTATGCTAAACTGAATTGTTGGAAGTAGAATAGTTTTGGTGTGTAAACAAAAAGAATACTTATACTAAACTGAAATGCTTGAAATAGAATTGCTTATTTGTTTTAAAATAGATTTGGCATAAAATAACCTACAAAGGTTGATTTGGCATAAAACTCAAACAAACATTCCAGTCGATATTTCACTGAATTGATGCAAAATATATTAGTTGTATTAAATGTATAACTTACTTTCGGTTATTTCAACTCGAATACAGGAGGAATTGTGACCGGAGAAAATGCTAATTTTAAGTCCTTCTCTATAATACGCATCCATTATTTTGGGACTGAAAGAAAAAGGAAAATTAGGGCGTCATAATTGCAGTATTCACCGCATTCTTGATTTTTTTTTTGGAAAAATTTGTTTCAATCACTTTTGCTGTAAAGTTACGGCATTTTGAAATTGAGGGTTTCATTAAAATATTTATGGTAAAATTCGTACGTACTGCTTAACCATCAACATTATACTGCAACTTTTAAATGTCTTTCTAGCTCAGGTATTTGTCAATCAATAACAAAACACTCATATACTAATTTTTTGAACTGAAAGGTTTAGTCAAGTATTCTTATGACTATTTCAGTAAAATTTTACTTCTTATTACCCAATTTTAGATAACACTCATTAAAAATATCTATTTTAGAGGTAAAAAAAAGAGATTGCATGTAAGTTCTTATTTTATTATATATATATATATATATATATATATATAATAAAATAAGAACTTACATGCAATCTCTTTATACATGCCGTTAAAATAGATTAATACATCGGATCAAAGTCCGATCTCCAATAAAATAAAAGGAGTATTCTCACAAGTGGTAGCCATGTCAATAAATAGTTGAACTATTCGGACTCAAACGAAACGTTTGAAAAAAAGCTAGATGAGAACTACACGAGGATGCTCGTACTGTCTGGAACAAATCCTGGAAGAAAACCCCAACTAAACAGCAGTTGTACCGACACTTACTTCCCATCTCACAAAACGTTCAATTAAATATATTATTTTATGCCAAATCTATTTTAAAACAAATAAACAATTCTATTTCAAGCATTTCAGTTTAGTATAAGTATTGAGTACTGATGGAGAAATAAGGAAAAACTCTCTGGACGTTCTTCTATAGACTCCTACATATGGACACACCAGTGATAGCTGATCAGTAAAAACATACATTCATAAGTTTTGTGCAGACACTACACACCGCCTAGAAGACTTATTGAGTGCGATACCTGATAGTAACTGATCGCGAGAGAGTCAAGGGAATTTTACCTTGCTACACGCCTTGAGGATGACGATGACAATGTTTCTAGGAAAAATTCAGAAACAAGGAAAATATGTTCCACATTTACTTGTAAGATAAAACAGTTTTTTGTTTGTTTGTCTGTTTTGTTGGGAGTTAGGGGTGTTATTAGTACTTGATTGAGTGTAACTTCATTTTATATCGTGAATCCATCTTTATCGATAATCAATACTTTCTGCAAAACTGACGTTTTTTGTCGAACAGGTGGCCAAAATAATTCTTAGAATCAATTATACGTGCCTGTCATTGAATTTAATTCTGGACTCAAAAGCGAAAACCTACTTGACAGTTTATAAAAGAGGATCTCTTTCTTTTATTGGCTGAAATCGTGACCTTTACCGATTCACTGTCCTGCGTAATTCTTTAGCCGAGGTGAATAAGAGTTACCAGCACGAAGTTGTTGATTTTTGGTAGGAGGTCACAGCGCATGGTTTTACAAAGCTGGTCTCAAGGATCAATTACTTGAATAGTTAGTTCGATTCTTACTGGGTATCACATAATTGTTCTTAAGTGGGCAAAATTTAGTAAATGACAACAGCCGCATTCTTGTAAAACTACTGCCTTTAGGGAAGACTTGAACTTATTTTTCTCCATTTTTTATATTTTCTTGAAGGTACGCATAGCTTAAAGGATTTTAATTCGAGTCTCCAATAACATTTCCTACAAGAATTAACTGTTACACAACTCATTCTTGGTGGTGTTTTTATACTTAAGGTATGTGCAAAATTTACCAGCGTTTCAACAAGATTTCTACTCAGTTGGTTGGGTGGGTGATTGGTTCATGTTTTCTGGCATATCAACCCTTGTGGCTTATTTAATGCCAAATCCTGTTTTATATATGCATGATTTTTTAGCGAATAGTTTGTTGGTAACATAATTTTTAAACCAGTCGCTAGATCTCCTTTGTTTGCACATGACTAAATGGTTTGAAGTACTTCTATCTAACGCTAATAATTATATTTAATATTAATCATTTGTCTGCACACAGTTAAATGGTTTCAAGTGTCACTTATAAACATTAATAATTCTATCTAACAAGTATTCGTCAGCTCATTCGGCTGGAGCTACAGAATACATCGACTGTATCTCTGTAAAGAGGTAAGACCCATCCACTCTCAATGAGTGTCTTGTATAGGACACCAAACCACATGATGATGAGATTTCAGTCCCAGAGCTTTGGAGGAATGTGGAGTACCCCTTTATTACCATTACTCCCAAGCTCACTGTAATCAGGAGTGGCAGTACCTGTTAGAGCGACATCTATTTGTCAGATAGAACTGTTTACTCATTTACCAGATTTAAACCATTTACATTGAATAGAATTATTAGTGTTAAATAGCAATAGTTGAGACCATTTAACTGTGTGCAAACTAATGAACTCTGGCTCGTTTAAAAGTAATGTTAATTACAAGCTATTCGTTTGCAAATCATATATAGTTAATTTATATTTAATGTATATTCATATAAAGAGGATTTGGCATTAAATAACGGCAAGAAGTGATATGCCGTAAAACACAACCAACCAACCAACCAACCAACTAACCAACCAACCATCAAGTATTACTATATAATATTAATAATTTGTTCATGGCAATATGGTTTCAAATAACTGATAATAATAACCCTTAATAAATGATTTGACCCTAACAGGTACTACTAATGAGAGTATGAGTGGGCCTGGGAGTAATAGCAATGCTGGGATACTCCAAATTCCCCAAAGCTCTAAGAATGGTGTCTCACACACCGATGCAGTTTAGTGTCATACCCACGAAAGATTTCTACTCTATATTCAGTTTCTGTTTTAAAAAAGGGAACGCTGCGAACTTTTGCACGCTCTCAATTCTTATCATCACAATGAGTGTGCATCAAGAAAAATTCCTCGGAAGCAAGAATTAATTTTGCCCTAGGCATCTTTAAGATTTACAACACTTGACTTGATTTTATTGATGAAAATAGCGAAAAACAGAGAGAGGGATAAAGAGAGAGAGAGAGAGGGTAAGAGAGAGAGAGAGAGTGGGGGAGAAGAGGAGTTAGGGAGAAAGTGGGAGAGACGTATATGAAAATAGATAGATAGATAGATAGATTCTACATCAATTATGGGAAATGGAATATTCTGTTTTTCCCAAATAACTTTCATATTTCTCGGTTGAATTTGATAAAAATGAAACCGTTTACTCTTAGCAGTATATCAATTCGATGTTTGTAAATCATCTATTTCTTTTCTGATATTTTAATTTTATCAAATGATTTACATATTAGGCAATTTCATGAGTAATCTCAGTCCCAAAGTATTGGTATAAAAAGAGTGAAATCTTCAGTGTTAAGTATATTATTGACCAGTATTATAAATGGCATTAAGAATATGTCGGAGGTATAAAAAGCCATCATTCATGCCTTGCAAGAAGCTAGCAAGACCCACAGCGATATAGCTGTCCTGGTGAGATGCTTTCAGTCAGCCATTTCGAATCTACGATGAACTTGTTCAAGACGGCCGAACTGCGGTTCCAAATCCAAGACAACAGCTAGAGATGAATGTCAACTGAATAGGATTCTTATTTAAGATTTATTAATCGACTTGCCAATTAATGTGAAATTTCCAAAGCCCTGGATAATACTGGTTTAACAGTCTCCTGATCTTTCACACTCCGGAAACTCAATCAGCTGGGATATGACTGCAGGATACCGATTTCGAAGCCATTAAAGATATTTAGACAGAAACGATAGCGTTCAATATGAACTAGACATCATTAAAATTGGTCTGTTGATCAATGGAACCAGGTCATCTTCAGTGATGAATCAAGATTTTGTATTCCCTTCAGTGATCGTGGCCTCCACCGCTAGAGAAAGTCATACAAGAGAATGCCAAATGCAAAGAAAAACGTAAATTTCCCTCAATCTTTAATGGGTTGGGGTTGCTTGTCTGCTCCTGGTATCAGAAACCTCTTTGTAAAAAGATTGATTAATGCTGCTATCTGGATATCCTGGATCATTTCTTTATCCCATATATTGAGGACAAGTTTGAGAACAATGAATTCATCTTCTAGCATGTCTTTGCTCCACTTCATACAACAAAATCTACAAAAGAATGCTTCAGGAAGAAGGGGATACCTGTTCTCGATAGGCCTGCAAATAGCCCAGATGCAAATCCGATAGAAAATCAATGGTAAATTCTCGAGAGAAGTTTAAGAAAATACTACCCATCAAATCTTAAAGAATATGTAAGTCATTTCTGAAATGAAGGCATTGGTGTCACCGGAGACTTGTCATTATCTAATTGGTTCATTACCAGAATGAATGAAAGAAATGGCTAAAATGGTTTGAAATAGTTAAAGCAAAATGGTTAGAAATGGTTAAAATGGTAAATATGGTTCAAGCAAAATTGTTAGAAATGGTTAAAACAAAATGGTTAGAAATAGTTAAAATGGTTAGAAATGGTTAGAAATAGTTAAAGTAAAATGAGTTACAATAAAGTGTTCTAATATAATTGATTTTAAGTGTGTTCATTAATAAATACTTTACTTGATAAAAAAAACAATCATTTTGGTCTTTTTATTACCAGTTATAACAATCTTCAAATTTCAAAGATTTCGGATTTGTACGTTTGTTAGTGAAATACTACTGCACAGGGCTTGGACTAAACACCTCCACAACATCTCGAAAGTTCTTCTGATTAATGCACACCTCCATACTCTGTGTTGAAAGACAGCTCAACATGAATTAAAAATATCTAAGGGGGTCATTTACTTGATCTTGAATAGAATCAATTTTTTAGTGTCCTCTCAATTTTAAGATCTTTTTCTTTTAACACCTCATTCCCTTCATTCTACCGACTATTGACTTTCAAGAAGTGTCGGTCTAAGTTTTGTCTTCGTTTTATTCAATTTTAATCGTTATTAGAACTATGTTCTCTATTTTACAATTAATTTTACCATGGTTTTGCACAAGAAATACATATATATATATATATATATTATTTTTTAGATTATTCTTTTTGTGTTGGTGCTCAGTATTCAAGATAGAGCCACATTATAGTCCAAATGTTGGGCCATGATTAAAAAAATATATTTAAACAACCATCTGGTACCTGATCGACTTGGGCCGTGAAACTTGCAGTTGTGCTAGATGCTTGTGATGGCTACGATTCAAACGATTTTAACGTTTGGAATAATCATCTTTAATATTTTGACTATCATATATATATATATATATATATATATATGAGTGTGTGTGTGTGTGTGTGTGTGTGTGTGTGTGTGTGTGTGGTAATTATGTATAAATGCAAGAATAAGATCAATTGAATTGATTATTTTATCTTGAAAGATAAAACTGATCATTGGAAGAAAAGAGCAGCTAAAAAACTCGGGGGGATGCCTTGTGCTAAAAGATGTTTCTGGAAATTTCGCCGTTGTATGTTTTAGACATTTTTTAAGCTATTTTGTAAATTCCTGCTTTGGATGTCGAATCTATTTATGCTTGTTTCCAATATTATTTTTATTGTTCTGAAGGTTTTTGTTACTATATTTATTTTAAGATGGTCTGCGTTTCTTTTGAGGCTGTTGGTTATGGAGGCTATAAATATCATCTGTTTTTTTGTTTGTGTTCTCCGTCTTAATGTTTTAATTACTTTTGACCCTTTTTATTTGGTTTTTGGTATTTTCAATGTACATTTCTTTCTTTGCTACGTTTTCTGGGAAGCAAATCCTAATGTATGTGTGTGTGTGTGTGTGTGTGTGTGCCTGTACTACCTGCCACCAATCTTATCTGATGAAGAGGTTAACTCGACACTTGGTACGATGAAAAATAAGACTTGTCAAAGGATAGAAGGATCGTTGTGTTTGCATACGAGTGTGTGTGTGTGTGTGTGAGAGAGAGAGAGAGAGAGAGAGAGAGAAAGAGAAAGCAGTAAAGTTGGACAAAAATGTCGATTATCTTCTATTCTTTTCCATATTTTTCTTTAACTATCTATGAATGAGCTCGTCAGCTTGTAACAAAATCTTAACCTAGACGTTGATGACATTACTCTAATCTTTGCCATATTGGAGAAACAAAAACTGTCCACCGATGACTTGGAAAAGTCCTTCTCAAAATGGGGTATGAAAATAAAAGTTCTGGATTATCTCTAGTGAAAACGAAAACATCGCTGCGAGTCGAGATATACTTGAAAAGCCCCAAAAAATCATTTTTGTTGTAAGTGGTAGCAGGAGGCTTATCAGAAATAAGGATAAGTTTTGAAAAAAACTAAAAAGAGAAAAATCTCCGAAAATTTCAGATTAACTATCGATACTCAATGGAATAAGTCCAATTAGAAAACAATGAAAGTGATATGTATCAGTTATACAATTTTTTATGTCAATGAATTTATTTGTGTAAAAACAGAGTCTACAGTTTTGATCAACAACTGTATTACAGACTGGTTCATTGTGAGCACTGGAGTTCGATAGGGATGCTAATATCTCATTTTCTTTTCGATGGATTAATTAGATAGTCAGTTTGCAACAGAATCTCAACCTAGACGAAAGCTTTTCAATCAATATACGAAAGTGAGTAAAAAAGTAACGTTTTTTTAGGTTAATAAAAGCTTATCAGAGGTGAGAAGAAAGATAGCTCGAGCTTCCTCCGATTTCAATTAACTTAAATGAAAATATTCATAAGCAATGAAGTTTCTTCTATACTATACAATAATACTCCTAACAGCCATATATGCTGGAGAAACTTGGTGTCCGAAGGTGAATGACAACAGAAAATGTACTTGAGAATGATAGCCGGGGGACTATAGTGGGATTTCCTCACTAGAATCTTATCAAAAAGGGTGACATAAGTTGTGATCTTAAAATACTAAATAAAATAACTGACATTATCAAGAGGAAGATCGAAATGGTTTGGCCACGTGGTATGCAAAGGGAATACCAACAGTCAAGAAGAAATGTGCCAGTTAAGGATCCTGGGAATGACTATCAAGGCAATGACGTAATCTAAGAAGAGACAATAGAAAACTACACCTGGGAACTGTGGAAAGTCAGGGAAAAGATAAGTGGAAATGAACTACTTGTGCAACTTTTTATAGATTTAGTTTGGTTTGGTTTTTTTTTTGGGGGGGGGGTTTGGCTTCTCAACCATTGTAGGTTATTTAATGCCAAATCCACATTCATATATATACACAGTTCTCTTCCAAGCAATTCAGTTTAATATAATTATAGTTGTTTGTTTACACACTGTTGATTGTCAAAACAATTCTATTTCAAACAATTCAGTTTAGCATATTTTCACAGATTAGTTCTATTTTATCAATAGATAGGTCCCTGTCAGGTGCTACCACTTCGGGACAAAATGTACCTGGTAGCGATGGCAATGAAGGGGTGTTCCGCATTCCCCAAAGGTCTAGTATTACTGGAACCTTACCATCAGATTTAGTGTCATATCCAGGACACTCGTTGGGGAGGACTTATTCTTCTACATAGAAGCAGTCGGTGCATTCTACTGCCCCAGCCAACTGAGCAGGTGGCTTTTCATAGATAATATTAATAATCATGATATATATATACATATATATATATATATCTGTGTGTGTGTGTGTGTGTGTGTGTGTGTGTGTGTGTGTGTGTGTGTGTGTGTGTGTGTGTGATGCAAGAAAAGCATATTTTTAAACATAATCTCTGCCTTGTCAATGTACGTTTCACAATGTTTTTCTATTGAGTGAATATTATAGAATAAAAACTTCACATAAAAATTTATTCAAGAACTATAGCATGACAGGTTAAAACATTGATTTGTTCTTTTATATATATATATATATATATATATATATATAAGGCGTAAGTCTGATCACATGAGGTGTGTGTGTGTGTGTGTGTGTGTGTGTGTGTGTGTGTGTGTGTGTGTGTGTGTGCTGAGCGCGTATGGTGTGGTTGTGAGTATGTGAACGTGTTTATCTAAACAGAATTTCGTGACTGCAAATCTTTGGTTTTCGCATAGGAAAAGCTTCTAAAGAATGAAGAATTCTCTTCTGCGTCACGTTTAACCAATATTTGTTCAAAAAGGTCAGATGGACACACGTATACACATAAGTGCTTGCACACACACACACGCGCACATACACACACCCACATACACACACATATACACAGAGGAGCCTAAACACTCAAATGCACACACATACACATACACAGACAAACACATAAGCATACTGAGGAGATGATGCTCATAGTTCTACATAGTCTCCGCTGATATTGAAATATATGTATCACAAGCAATGATAATATCTGTTTATGAAAAAATGCACAATTTTGGCGACATCACGAGTTGATTGTTTCGAATTCGTGAGTATTACAAGCTACATCAATGCACTTAATTGGTGAGTCTTCAATTTGCAAACTCATTAGATGACTCCAGTTCATAGATTTTATAGTTTAATAAGCTTTTCTCATGTTAACATATTGAACTGGAAAAAAAAAGAAGGTTGGTGAGTCAGTGGCAATGCGTGGTCCGAGAGAAAACAGAGCAAATCGTCTAATCAGAGATTTGCACAAAAAGTAAAATAATTCTACGTATTTCCCCCCTCTCTCTCTTTCTCTTTCTTTCTCTCTCTCTCTCTCTCTCTCTCTCTCTCTATATATATATATATATATATATATATATACGAGGATCATTCAATTAATATTGTGAATTTTGTCAAAGGAGTTGGAAATAGGAAGCACTATTTTCAGATACATTTTTCAAGGAAATCAATAATGTCCTAGAAAACTTTTAGCATGATTCTTTACTGACCACTGCGCGTGGAACTTTTTCTTAACCGGAGAGTCAGTGTGTTTCTATTCCATGGATTGCCCAGTTGGCTGGGGCTGTAGAATACACTGACTGCACATCTGCAAAGAGGTAAGACACCCTCCCAACGAGTGTCCTGATATGACACGGAACAATCTGATAGTGAGGTTCCAGTGATGCCGGAGCTTTGGGGAATGCGGAGCGCCTATTCATTGCCATCGCTCCCTGGTCCACTCTAGCCCGCAGTGGTAGTACTTTAAAGGGTCCTCTCTATGGGTTAAATAGAACTAAACTGCATACTTATGCTAAACTGAATTGTTTGAATTAGAACTGTTAGACTAAACTGAATAACGAGGAATAGAAATGTTTTAGACAATTAAACTGTGTACTTACATCTAAACTGCATACTTATGCTAAACTGAATTGTTTGAATTAGAACTGTTAGACTAAACTGAATAACGTGGAATAGAAATGTTTTAGACAATTAAACTGTGTACTTACATCTAAACTGCGTACTTATGCTAAATTGTTTGAAATGGAACTGTTTTTGACGTAGAAACTATACTTACGCTAGACTGAATTGTTTCAAATTTAAATTTGTGTAAACACAAACTATGCTTATATTAAACTGTATTTGTTGAATTATAACTGTTTGACTAAACTGAATAGCTTGAAATAGAAATGTTTTTGACAAACTGTGTACTCGTGCTAAACTGTATTGTTTGAGATAGAACTGATTATTTGTATAAAAATGGATTTCGCATTAAATAACCTACAAAGGTTGATATGCTATAAAACCCAACCAACCAATCTACTCTATGGACTCTCTTTTCGACTTTGGTTCGTAGTGGCAGAACTATTTTTCACATTATAAAGAATATTCACATTATTTTTAACTGGTTGTTTTTAATGAAGTGTGAGTACCAGGGAGGGTCCACAACTCTCTACGAATCTTTTGATTATGCTAGCTGATTTTAGCAGTTCTTTAGTCTGGTTGGTTTCCATTCTTCCTCAAATTCCAGTTCACTTAATTTCTTTTTCATGTTCTTGGGGACTGTTCCAGGAATTCCGACTTCATGTTTTAAAACTTTATCAGCTGTCAAGCAAATTTCAGATATCTGTCCAGTTTTTCATTTTCTTTCATTTTTACTCAGAGGTCTGCTAGAACAGCAAAGTGTACGAGTTAAGTTCTTTTTTCTAATTAATTAAAAACAGGTCTGACTTGGATTGGGTTTTATGTTTTATATCTCATTATGATCATTTCACTCCATGTGAGTTTTTCACATCAGCTTTAAGTGTTGGCTTTTCATTGAAGTCCAAGCGACAGCACGTCACCTCAGATCTTCTGGTCTTTTTTAGTATTCTAGCTGATCTTAATATTTTAGTCTGGATGGTCTCGATTTCTAATTTTATCAGCTTTTTTTTCAAGCCTTTTGGGATTGTTCCAAATACTCCACCAAAATCAGTGTCGCTGTCAACCTTGTATTCACCAGCTTTTTTTAGTTCTCTTGGAAGGTCCTAGTATTGGTTTATTTTTTTCTCTTTCTTTTATTTTCATGCTGTGACCCGGTTGAATGGCAAAACCCACTGGATGATAAATTCATTTTGCTTTCTTCTTGCTGAAATTGGGTGATATGTTTCTCTTTCAAAATCCCAGAAAATTCCATGTCAATTTTTTTAGGACGGATTACGGTTGGTATATATACCATTTATTTGTATGGTCGATATTTTATGTCTTGTACAATTTGCAGTGAATCACCTTTCCGACTAGTCATGTATAGTCTTGTATTCATTTTGTTCTCATTTTCAGTTTTCGCTTACTATGTGATTAACCATTTCATATCTGTCTCCAAATTAATTACACTTGCTTTATTTTCAACTGTTATAAGAAGTGATTCAGTTTCTCTCCTAATGTATCTTTTTCTTAGCCATGTTCAGATCTTCTCTGGTGCAATCTCGCCTGTTTGTCACTTTTCCTTCTTATTTCTGTTTTCTAGTTTTTGTTGCTTTTCTGTTTGTCCTTATGATGCCGTTGTTGTTGCTAACTGCAGTAATTAGTCGGTCTTTCTCTTTTTAGTGTATTCCTAAATTCATTGAAATGTTGCATCTAGGTAATCTGCAGACGAGTCCTCTTACTCCTAATTTTCTTGACACAGTCTGTCTTTATCATCTCTCAAGTGTAGGGCCTCGTACATCAATTTCCTTGTCCTTTGCTCCATTCGTCGGAATTTCTCCTTTGTTCATTTTAAGAATGATACAGAGTTTCATATGAGAAGGACAGCCAAGGTGCTTTTTTTTCCTTTGATGAGATTTCGGCAACATAATTTCGTTTCGAGAAGTTTTCTTGTTCTTTTGAGGTTCTCTACTTTTTTGTTCTTTTCCCTCTGCTTGTTTCATGGTGTCTGCATGCAATATTCCCAAGTACATGTCATCCATGTACATAAGATAGTTTATCTTTTCCCGTCATTTTGTACTTTTGTAACCCCCACTGCATTTCCTATAATTTAGTAGCATCATTGCTATAACAAAAAGTAGTGGCCAGAGTAAATCATTCTGAACAATGCCTCTTTGGTTTATTACCTCTGCTAGTCTTTGTCTTCTTGCTGCTAATTTCACTTTCCAGTTTTTCATGGTTTCATGAGACGCATACAATTTTCTTCGATTTTGAAATACGAATAGATAACCCAATCAAAGCCAGAAAACTAAATCTAGCATAAAGTAACTAGAAGATAAGAATTTGTTGTCTCATTGATTCTTCTGTTTCATCGGTTCACAGAGTAAAAATTAAAGAAAGCGAAACAACAGACAAACACTAGGATCTTGCTGGAGAGAAAAAGCTGTGAAATATGAACGTAATGGTGATAGCAATTGTAGTTGATGTTTATGGAACAGTCACCAAAGACCCGGAAAAGACAGAAGGGGAGGAATAATCGAGATTATTCAGACCAAACTACTGTTAAGGTCAGCTAGAATACTCAGAAAAATCCTAGTATATATCAGATATACAAATTAAGTCACCTGATTTTATACATTTATATATAATCGGAATTTCTACTCAGAGAAAAACTAACAAACTCACACAAACACACACACACACACACTCATATATATATATATATATATATATATATATATATATATATAAAACTGATATATGTATTTAATAGATGTGTGCGTGTGCGTGTGCGTGTGTGTGTGTGTTTATAGATTGCTTCCGGCACAGCTGAAATTATATTTCATTTAATATTTGATAACCTATCCCTCAACATATAACATTCACTTTATATTGAGCAGGGTTAGGCTGGGAGTATCTGTCGCTATTTCCAAATCTGGCAGACGGAACTGTACCATTTCTGATTGACCAACTCTATGTCGTCTGTCTCATCAGGTGCGTATAAATGTGTTCGTGTAAAAATAGATTAATAAAAAAAAGCAAGTTTCCCTTTTTACCAAATGGACAGGAAACGAAATAAATAATTCCATGAGTACAGCAACCAGACTTCGTTGACAAAACATATATTATTAGGTAATTGGTTTTGTTTGATCTGGTTGTATGGCATAACAACCATTGGAAGTTATTCTTCGTTTTGGATTACCTTGTACTTCAATTTTTTCTCCATCTATATTAAATATAGGATTTGTAAACATTTCGTTGATACACACAGTTAAATGATCAAACAGTTCTATTTCTAACAATTCAATTGTGCATAAGTCATTTGTTTACACTCAGTTTAAATGTCAAACAGTTCTAGTTGAACTGATAAGACACTATTAGATGCTACTACTCCGGGACAAAGCGTAACTAGGAAGGATAGCAAAGACAGGGTACTCCACATTCCCCCCCCAAAGCTCCAGCATTACCGGAGCCTCACCATCAGATTGTTTGATATTCTATCCTGGCCATTCATTAAAGGGATCTTGCCCCACTCTACAGAGGCGCAGCCGATGTATTCTACAGCCCCTGCCGACTGAGCAATGATATTCTGAAACCAAAAAATGAAATTGCAACAACCATGTGTGTGAGTGTTAATAGATTGTTTAAATTATATTTTATTTAATATTGATAAACTGTCCCTCAAGATATTACGTTCACTTGATATTGAGCGGCGTAAGGCTGGGTGTACTTGCCGATAATTCCGACTCAAGCTGCCGGGAACAGATATGTGAGCAAAATAAATATCTTTGTGCTCTTATATATTTATACATTATTTATATATTATCTGTAGTGGGTAGAGTGTTCGCCAATGGTCCAGGAGACCTGGGTTCAATCCCAGGTTGGGTCATACCAAAGACTTTAAAAATGGTACTTGATACCTTGTTGCTTAACACTCAGCATTATAAAGTTAGGATCAAGGGTAAAGTGAAGAAATCCAGGGTATGGAGTAGCGCCCTCCCCGACACCTCGGTGTAGTAGCTATTGAAAAGGGAGCCTTCTGGTCGTCCTCGACTACGGTCGCCAACTTTACTTACTTTATAATGTTCTTTTGGAATCTGTAAAATCTTGAAAATTAACATTGTATAAAAATTGTTAGACGTGTTATTCGTAGACGATTCTAGAAAAGGCTTTAGATATATGATTAACTAAAACAAGATTTACACGGTACAATGTCAAATGTGATGCCTGAATCTATCAAATGTGTAAATAACCTGTGTACTTAAAAAGCAGCGCTTGAAAATCTCGGTTTTATTCAGGCTTCATATCAATTATCTTGAATAGATAGATAGATAGATAGATAGATTTGAAGAATATCAGATAGATAGGTTGGTTGGTTGGCTGTATTTATGGCATATCAACCCTTATTGGTTATTTAATGCCAAATCTTGTTTACACATATATATAAAATATATGTGATTTATAAACGAATAGTTTGTCAGTAGCATTATTTTAAAACTAGTCAGAGATCATTTGTTTGCACACAGTAAAATGGTTTCAAGTTTTGCGATATAATATTAATAGTTCTATTTGCACACAGTTAAATGGTTCTTAGACTTTCTATGTAATACTAACAATTCAATTTAACATTAGTAATTTGTTTTCACACAGTTAAATTGTTTCAAGAATAGAAAATGATCGCATTTTTCAATTTAACCCATAGAGGGCAACCTAACAGATTCTACAACTCTGGCTTAGAGTGGAAATGGAAGTAATAGCAATGAAGAGCACTCTACATTTTCCAATAATCCAGAAATGGAGCCTCAACAACCGGTGGTTTAGTGTCATATCCAGGACACTTGTTTGAGGTTTACCCCGCAACAGAGATGCAGTCGGCGTATTCAACATTCCCAGCCGACAGTGCAGTCAGATAGATTGATAGATTGATAGATTGATAGATGAAAAAAATGGGATAGATAGATATGAATCGAGCATCATAAGAGATTCAAGGAAGGCAGGGAGTCTATAAGGGATGATGAGAAGTGTGGGATGAGTAAAGGAGTCAATACACCAGAGTTGATTGGCCAAAGGGTTTGGGTTAGGATTACTATGTTGAGGCTTTAAGGGAGTTCAGGAAGAGATTCCGTCGGAAGAGGCCAGCACTCTGTAATCGGGTCAGTGGCATTTCCACCAGGACAATGCACCAGTCCACAACTCCATCCTTGTCACAGACTATTTGACCAAGATGGACATCAAGACAGTTCCTCATCCTCCTGATAGTCCAGACCTTGCTCCCTGTGACTTTTGCTTATTCCCTAAGCTCAAATGCTGTCGTTATGAGATTATTGAGGATATGAAAGAGGCTGTGACGAAGGTCATTGACACGCTCACACAAGAAGACTTCCCTAGGGCCTTCCAGAAGTTGTTGGAATGGTGCAACATGTGCATTGCAGCTGGAGGAGATTACTTCGAAGGGGACTAGAGTTTCATGTGTGTCCATACGAAAAAAGTCTGGAAACTTATTCAAGGATCCTCGTAGATAGATAGATAGATAGATAGATAGATATGAAGTCACAGATTGATAGATAATATGAACGAAATTTATTTCTGTTTTTCTCCTCTCTCCGCTCCCCACTCTCGCAATCTAACGTGCACATTCATTTTCTCCTCCCAGTTTCAGCTCTCTCTCTCTCTCTCTCTCTCTCTCTCTCTCTCTCTCTCTCTCTCTCTCTCTCTCTCTCTTATACGCTTTCAATTCCTTAACTTTTGTCTCAGTTACACATTTTCTCCCCCCACTTCTATTACATACATTTTTCTACTGGTCACTTTATTCTTTTCCCACTTCTCTCTCTTTCTCTTTCTCTCTCTTTCTCTCTCTCTCTCTCTCTCTCTCTCTCTCTCTCTCTCTCTCTTTCACATCTGTCACTAAGGTCTCTGAGGTACCTTATTCCTCTCCCCCTTCCATTTTATCACGTACTCCTCTCTTCTCACCTCTTTAATCAACTTCCAATGATTTGTAATCAACTGATTTTCCTGTCAGACTCGATTAACCCTTTAACCACTGATTTTAGTCTCCCTTGATCGATTTACCTTGTTCGCTTCTGCTAGTTTCTTTTGATAGCCACAAGGCAAATGGCTGATTGATCGATGGTGTAATCGAAGGCATTTATTGATTGAAAGAAAGAATAATTAAATCCTCAATTCGACTGAGAAATGACTGGAACAGAAATCAATTCGAATAAAACAAACTCATGGACATAAAACACAATACATTTATTGCTCGTATAAGAACAAGATTTTTTCGCTTTTTTCCTCTTGAACACAGGAAATAATTCTCAGGGAGTTTATTCAAAAGGTCTACCTTTCACTTCGAAAATATTGGATGTTTCCCAGTTATAAAATATTAACTCTCATTCCCGATTAAGTCGTATATCAAATTTTCAATTCGTAATAATTGTTCTTTTCTCTCAGTAGATCTTAAATGAATGCCAGCCCTATCAGCAGGGCTTAGAATATATCATGCAGAGAGGTAAGACAACACCAGAAAAAGTGTCCTGGATATGTCACTAAACTGCATCTCATGGTGAGGCTCTACTTCTTGTGATCTAAAGTATCCCTTCATTGTCGTTAGTCCCAGATCCTCTCTCACCCGGAGTGGTAGAACTTAGGAAAATATATATTTGTATCAGTTCCTGACGATTAACAATCCCATTCTGTCTATTTTGTTAAACATTTATACATATTTATTTACGTAAATGATTTTACAGGATTTTAAGATTACAAAACATTTACGTGACAACACCTCTTGTTGTTGAGTATTCTAACAAAAAGAAAAGAGCATACAAGTTGTTTCATTATATATATATATGAAGAGTAAATAAAGGAATGTAATCCGACAATATGTAGAAAAACTGATTACAACGATCCAAGAGGAAGGAATGATTTATTAACGGGTCAACACTATAGCGTTTCGGTTCTACTGAACCATCATCAGGACCATGAGGGGTGATAATAATAATTTTAAGTTAACGATGGATGATTAGAAATATATTCTAAGCCCTGCTGATAGGGCTGGCATTTCTAATCATCCATCGTTAACTTAAAATTATTATTATCACCCCTCATGGTCCTGATGATGGTTCAGTAGAACCGAAACGCTATAGTGTTGACCCGTTAATAAATCATTCCTTCCTCTTGGATCGTTGTTATCAGTTTTTCTACATATATATATATATATATATATATATATATATATATATATATAATGCATTTCGCTATGTTTATAAATAAAGAGTGCTCAATATCGCCTACATAGCATATGTAAATCTCAGAGTAGCGTAGACACAGAGTCAATGACATTTAGTTGCTGTCAGTGTCTCTCCTTAAACGTGAAACTGAAAGTCATCGAGCGCCGTAAAATCTGTCTTCGGAATCCAAACTGATATATATATATATATATATATATATATATATATATGTGTGTGTGTGTGTGTGTGTGTGTGTGTGTGTGTGTGTGTGTGTGTGTGTAATGAGAGAAAGAAAGAGAGAGAGATAAGTTTGGATGAGGTTAACGGAGCTTGATGACTATCAGTTTCTCGTTTTAGGCGAAAAACTGACACTTACTTAACCCTTTCAAATGAGAATTTTAATTTTCTTCTATTGCATCTCTCTCTCTCTCTCTCTCTCTCTCTCTCTCTCTCTCTCTCTCTCTCTCTCTCTCTCGATATATATATATATTGACTGAGAGAAAAAGAGAGAGAGAGAGAAAGAAAGAAAAGACAGAGAGTCCTAAAGAGAGAATTGCAAAGACATATAGTCAACAGGATTACAGGATTGGTGACAGTCAATTTCTCGGTCTTTGTCTGATGACACCGAGCAGCGTGTGTCTATGATATATATATATATATATATATATATATATATATATATATATAACGCGACGAGAAAGTTTCTTAAAAAACCTATAGTTTGGGGGCAATATTTTGGCTGATAATTCAAAAAATATTTTGCGAGGGGAATATATGATTATCATGATTTAGCGCATGAGAAATGCAAACCTGTGCCAAAAAACTGCCGAGAGCCTCCAAAAAGAGAAGATTTTCGATTGGACTGACAGAAATCGTTGGATAACTGAAAGCCACTGGTTAATCCATCCGATCTGGACTTAATTCAGAATGGCGGGAGCGGTTAAACACGGTGCATTGTGGGATTGACTCGTGTTGCGTACAGTAGTTGATGTTTCTTCAAATTTGGCACCTACATACTAGCCGCTGCTGTAAGAAAGCCACGTTACGGTGTGGGAGGTCTGCTGCTGTTTCTTAAATCAGCTTTTCCACCGACTGGGTTCGCCAAGAAAGTTCTCAAAACTACTGAATTCTACGAATCGGATTACCAAAAAAAAAAAAAAAAAAAATGAGTGAAATGAAACGTACCCTAGGGTGGGGGAGTATGTCAGATTTTTCAGTTGGGTTTAAGTTTATAGGCAAACCGAAATTATTTTGTTTTGTTGTTTATTTGTTGTCTTTTTTTCTTTTCTTTTTTCTTTTAGTTATAGAAATTTCGGAAAATGTCGAAATTGACGATAAGAAGACCAGAAATGTTATTCTAAAAAATAAAAAAGAATTATGCAAATTGATTATTACCATACAGCAACTTTCAATATGTCGATAACATCTTTCGTTACGTAAATAACGGCGACGAAATCACAACACTAAAAATAGTTCCTGATAACTTTGTAGTTCTGCCTCTTTACTACCTACGTCCCCCCCCTCTCTCTCTCTCTCTCTCTCTCTCTCTCTCTCTGCATGCTTGCATATGTGTGTTGGGGGAGTACAGACACCCTACCAATTTTGACATTGAGTTTTTCACGATTATGTTTTGCTGTGGCAGGATCTTCACATCTCATGCCGAGCTTGGCAAACACTCACATCATCTAGATCTATCAACACTCTCCTAGAGAGTTCAAATTTAGCTCCCTGTGACTTTTGGCTCATCTTAAAGTTATATAATAGCCTTTCAAAAGCCAAGATTAAGGAAATGCGATGAGACAGTTGATGGTAATCCCGAACGAATTCATTTTCTTTCAAAAAGACCCATAAATCTTCAATGGAATGTTGGTCAGAACTTAGCGTGAGATTCAATCATATCTTAATTTTACTCTCTTCTAAATATTTTGAAACTTTTCACACAGTGATACCTAAAAACAGCTTTCGTGCACTTTGTTTTATATTATTTTTTTAAAATACCCGAATACATGATGTCTAGCAATACCCACGAGTTCCCCTGCTCCAGAAGCAGCGAAACATACCCAAAGTATAATAATCTCATCAACGTAGGCTTTTTAAATTTTTTTGAATAGGTGAGCTTCACTTGTTTTCTTCCATACATTCCTGAAATTCATGTGACCAAATAAAACAGGGTTTCAATACCCACGTCCTATGTGGTTTCTAGCATAAGCTAATCAGTTTTTTTTTTGTTTAGCCTCAAGCAAAGTTTTCCTTGGATGACAAGACTACAGACCAGTTGTTATTGGAAATAGCTTCCAGTTCTTCCAAATTGGAAAAATTTCTATCTACAACCTTTTTCTTCAAATAGACTCATAAATTTTAAATGAAATTTTAGTCGGACTAATATTTTAATTTTACTGTCTTCTAAATATTTCGTAACACAGTGACACCCCAAAGACAGTGCACTTTGTTTTGGATCAGGACTTTGTATACCAATATTTCATTCTAATATCATATATTTTGTAACAATTCATGCTTTGAAAAGGTAAGTATAAGCTAGTATAAGTGTGTCAGATCTAAAAAAAATATTTTGATCCAGACTAAGGTAATATTGGCCAGGGTGGATATTTTACATTTTAATATTAAATGGCTGGAACATTTCCAGACAAGTATCTTATGTTTTGTACTATGAATTATACTTGGTAAAATATCACAGAAGAGGTGATAGCAGGTCTGTTACAAACAATGACAGATAGAAAAATAATTTATGATCTGCTATGAATCTGTAATCAAACAAGACATGATTTTATAAGTCGTACATCAAATGTTGAATATGAAAAATATACATACAGGGTGCGATAAGTAAATTGTCACCATTTCGCAGATCCGCTTTTTTTTGGTTCAGGTTTGTTAGTTGGTTGGTTGGTTGATTGGGTTTTATGGCATATTAACCACAGTTGGTTATTTAATGCCAAATCCATTTTTATACGTATAAACAGTTCTATTTCAAACAACTCAGTTTAGTATAAGTAGAGTTTTTTTTCTTTTCACACAGTTGAATGTAAAAACAGTTTATTTCAAACAATTCATTTCAGCACAATTACACAGTTTAGTTCTATTTGACCCATAGATAGGACCCTATCTGGTGCTACCACGCCATGAGTGGACCGGGGAGAGATGACAATAAAGGGGTACTTCACATTCCCAAAAGCTCCGTCATTCCTGGAGCCTCACCATTGCTTAATGTCATAACGAGGACACTCGTTGGTGAAATCTTGCCTCTTTGCAGAGAAGCAGTCGATGTATTCCAGCCGACTGGAAAAAAATTGTTTCAGGTTTTGTCTACTGTGTAGAAACTTTGTGTCACTTAGGCATTGTCGGTGAGGAAAGCAGCACCATGACACAATTCAAAATATTTGTAAACGATCTGCTGTACTGCTAGTATTCAAGACGGCAATTCCAATATAGACATTTTAGTGTTTTGGTTTGAATCTGAGGACAGATTCATGTTCATATGAATGAAAACCAAATACTCAATTAATAGCACGATGTTTGGGATGGTCATTAGCGATGATGACGTTATGTCTCCATTCATCTTCCCTCACATTTAACACGGAGACCTTCATTAAATGCCTGGAAGACTAGAGAAGTTAGTGCTTCTCTGGACCGAGAAGGTGGCCACTGGATGAACTCACGTCTGACAACAGGACTCAGCACCATGCCATACTAGCAGAAAAATCCAGCGTTGGAAAATTTCTGCGATTACATCACCCCCAACATCAAGCTGCCAAGCTCTCAAGTTTGCTCTTCACTTCATCATTGTGATTAGAACGCGGTTGAGTGAGAGACCAACAAAACTCTGTGCAACACCTAAGATAAACTGAAGGCAAAGATAACGACACCATTTACCAATTTAAAAAAGAAGGATATGGAAAAGCCTTGCAAGAGATTCCGACGTCACCTGGAGACTGCAGTTGAAGCCTATGGCAATTTCTTTAAATGAAATTTAATCTATAGTATTTCGTGATATTTTCATGCAATTTTGGTCAATATATCTGATAAAGTCAGATGTCAGTGTTATTTTCAGTTTTGCGTAATTTAGACGACAGTTTACGTTTTGCAGTTTTATTCTATCAGTAATGTAACTGAACCCCCACACTTCTTGGTTTGAAATGCATTTGTATAGTAATTGATTATTTATATAATAGCCCGATTCTCTCAGTAATATTTACATCAGTTCTTGGTCATAAGGGAAATTCAGTAAATTTCATTGGTAAAAGTTTATCTAGGGTAAATGTTATCATCATCATAAAGGCGTGTCAATGGCATGGATTCTCTCCCCACCCTCTCTCTCTCTCTCTCTCTCTCTCTCTCTCTCTCTCGCAAGCTCGCTCGCTCGCTCTTTGTCTCTGTCTCTCTCTTTTGCCATTCATCCCTACAGGCTCTTGTACTTGGTTGGTTCTCTGGACAGCTCCTAGTGTTCACACAGAGCAGATGGGTATAAGTTTATGTTGGTCGGCCATCATTGGGGTGTGTATGTGTAGGA
Organism: Sepioteuthis lessoniana; assembly: GCA_963585895.1. Lineage (NCBI taxonomy): Eukaryota > Metazoa > Mollusca > Cephalopoda > Myopsida > Loliginidae > Sepioteuthis > Sepioteuthis lessoniana. The sequence goes on from OY757922.1 coordinate 60,818,531, forward strand.
GTCCATAGGAGAATGTCACGTGAGTCCTTCCTTACTTCTCAACCGGTGTCCAGTGTGTCTTTTTCGTCTTACATCTCATCTACTGAAAGAGGTATCTTTTTCGGCGTTTTCAGGGTATTTCCATTCATGCAAAAATATTTTTGTTTTTTTTTCCTAAAATGGGAATTTTCAAAATTTTAAATCTGGTTATTAAAAGGAAAATTTTTCTGAAATAGTTATAAAAATATATAACTAAACTTTTCAGTCCAAAAATTAAAAATACTTATAGAAACACTTCTGGAAACAGTAGTAACAATACGGCAACAATCTAGAAGATTTCCCGTTTTGATAGTCATATTCGAACAGAAACACTTGCATTAATTTCTAGCTACTGAAAACCTAATTTTTACCATATTTTCAATACATTTCTATAGTAAAAGTTTGAATTTTGAATTTTTATTCGGTTTCTTTGTTTAATAGCATATAAACTTTCGAGGGTTATTTGATGCCAAAACAATCCTTGTAAGAGAACCCACAGTAGAGCAGATTAGAAGGTTTATAGTTTCCGAAACTGAACGTAATAGCACGACTGGAGTTCGAACTCGCTTATGTCTTTAGTCCAGCATGTTAGTTACAACACCTCGGTGACTCCTCTGGGTTGGTTTGATTTGGCTTAGCTTCGTTTGTTTAATGGCATATCAACCTATGATGTTTAATAGCCACGCCATTGCTTTGCCCAGTCGGCTGGGGCCGTAGAATATGCTGACCGCATCTTAACAGTAGGGTAGATCCCCCTCCAAGCAAGGGTCTTGGATATAAGACTAAACCACCCGATAGTGAAACTCCAGTTCTGGATCTCTGGAGTACCCTCTCGCTGCCATTACACCCATGCCCAATCTGAACCAGAGTGGTAGTGTCTGTAACGGTTACATCTATGGATCAAATAGAATTTGTTTCTTTGTTTAATGACAAATTTAATGACAAACCTTTGTAGGTTATATAAAGCCAAAGAAGAACAGAAGTGGTTCCATTTAACCCATCGTCATAGTTTGGATGCTAAGGGGGTGCTGACTTTTCCCACGGGTATTTGTCCGAAAGTGAACGTAATTGCGCGACGGAAGTTCGAACTCACTTACTACGATTCTGCAGTCAATCGCTTTAACCATTACACAACGAGGACACTCCCCGAGTTTTCATTCGGTGAACATTTTTGACACACGTAAAAGATCGCGAACGGTATTTTCAAATTCTTGTTTTGGTTTCTTTGTTTAAAGCCATATCAAACCTTACGTTATCCTAGAAGAAAAACAGTAGTGGTACTTTTTAACCCACAGCTTGGGCGAGGATAAGGGAGTTCATATCTTTCCCAAGAATATTAGTTCGAAAGTGAACGCAAAAGAACGATTAGAGTTCGAACTCGCTAACTACGATGTCACAGTCCAGCACGTTAGCGACTACACTACGGTGATTCAAAATCCATGTTCCATGTTCACAGATGATTGCCGTCTTTGTCCCTGATTTAACCCATTATAACTTAATGTCCTCGTTTGAGAACAGTTAGAATAAATATGTTTGTTTGTTTGTGTTTTATGACACATCATTATGACACATTGTAGGTTATTTAATGCCAAATCCATTTGTATACGAGTAAACAGTTCAATTTCAAACAATTCGGTTTAGCATAAGTACACAGTTTAATTGCCGAAAACATTTCTATTTCAAGCTATTCAGTTTAGCCAAACAGTTCTAATTCAAACGATTGAGTTTAGTATAAGTATAGTTTTCCATTACACAGATAAATGTAAAAACAGTTCTATTTTAAACAATTCAGTTTAGCATAAATATGCAACTTAGATATCAAAACAGTTCTATTTCAGTAATTTAATTTAGCTTAAGTACGCAGATTAGCTCTATTTAACTCATAGATAGGGGCCTATCAGGTGCAACCACTCTGAGTTCGAGTGGACCTAGGAGCGATGGCAATGAAGGGGTGCTCCACATTCCCCAAAGCTCCAGCATCACTGGAACCTCAACATCAGATTGATTAGTGTCATATCTAGGACACTCATTGAGGGGGGTCTTACCTCTCAGCAGAGAAGCAGTCGATGTATTCTACAGCCCCAGCTGACTGAGCAAATAATAAATATGAAAGTCTCATTAAATATTTACATTTTCCTTAATTTAATGAGTACGTTTCATTAATAAAATCTATATCTATATTTAGAGGAGGTAGGTCATTTGATGCCAAATCCTTCTTATTCATATATACATATTAAATATATGTAAACAAATAATTTATAGGTAACATTTTAAACAAGCCAGAGCTCATTTGCTTGCACACAATTAGATAGTTTCAATTATTGCTATCAAACACTAACAATTTAATTTAACATCAGTCATTTGTTGCACACAAGTATGTGGTTTTACAGTTTTATTTGACCCATGGATGGGACTCTAACGGATACTACTACTTCGGGCCAGAGTGGACCTGGAAGTATTGTATATGAAGGGGTTACCCCACATTACCATGAGTTACAAGGCAGGAGCCTCATTATGTGATTCTTTAACGTATCTCGGACATTCGTTGGAGGAGCGGGTCTTACCCCTCTACAGAAACGCAGTTGGCGTATTCTACAGCCTAGCATACTTGGCAGTTATATCTACTGTAATAAAAGTTTAATGGTCGTGTTTACTATCAATTTTTATGTTTCCTTATTATAATTTCATTATACATTGGAAAATTTTAAAAAATGCTGTGTAATTGATTAAACTTAAGACAATTTATTATTATCTTATTCCTGGGGAGTTTTTCCACCCAAGTCTAAGTGACAGTCAAGTCTCATCAAGTCTCCAGGATTCTTGCATGTATTCTGAAAAATTTTAACAGTTCTATGGTCTGGTTAGTCTCAATTCTTATGTTAACAAAAAGTGTTTTATGATAAACAGTGTATTAAGAATGCTTTCGAGGGTTTAATATCCGGCCTTTGATATCAGTTCCTACATTTAGTTGAACGACATTTAATAGATTGTTGAGGTTGGATGATAAATGCTGTTATTTTTAAGTGGTTGTAAAATGGACTGATCAGTGGAATTTTAAGATGATCAATAGGGCGGTGTTACCATTTACCATCAAGCTTTCACGTTCTTTTCATCCCAGTGATCTGGATGATAGGCGACCATCTATCTATCTATCGATTGATCTATCTCAGTGCCTTCAGATCTATCTATCCGTCTGTCTGTCTGTCAATCTATCTGTTCATCATGACTCGTTAACACACCAAAACTGTAGAACCCAAATGTGTCGTAATTTGTCTTTTGGTTACAGAATTTTGAATATATCATCATCATCATCATCATCTCGCCCTGCTCGCACAGATTTCCCGGGGACTCTCTCTCTCTCTCTCTCTCTCTCTCTCTCTCTCTCTCTCCCTATCCATCCCACTCACCCATCGCTTCTGGTAAGTCTTCTAGACTATATCCTGTGTCCGTACATAGCTGTTATAGATACGTTCTTGTTGGTCGTCCAGCACTAGCACGACTGTGTAAAGGGGTCGATAGAAGATATCATTTATGAGTTTGTACTTGATTATCTAGCAGTGTCCTTCATGTCTTGTTAGTCTTACTTGGATGGTTGTAGAGATGGGAGGTTGATGGCCGTACAGCTGCAATTTTGTTGAATGCTCTGTCCAGGAATTGTTCAATAGAGCTCGTAGTATTCTTGTCCAAATCCTGTTTAACTTTTTCTCTATACGCTGTCAGCGTCCATGTGGTGCAATCAAATATTAAAATTGACACAAAAGGCTGTATCCTCTCCTTTCCTCAAAAGAGACGTATTTGAGTATATATAGATAGGTAATTAATAATGATAATAATTGATAAAAATATTAACACCTAATGACAACCGTTTTGATAATATACTGTTACACAAGAAATAATAAGAATTGTTACCCCCTTTTATATATAATAAGGGTCTGTGGTGTAATGGTTACCGTCGTAGGAAATGGACATGGCGATAAGAGTTTAAATCTTTGACGCGATTGTTTTCATTACATATAGCCGTAATACCCTTGGGAAAGTTCTGAATCTAGTAATTCTCCCTTCAGCTATGGGTAAAAAGAAGGGCAGAATGGGTTCTTTAGCCTTAGTATAGCATCTGATCAAGGAGAGGGAACTCTGAATTCAAACCTGTTAATCTCCTCTTAAAAATTAAGCTGGTGTCACATCCGGCTCATACAGTGAGCTTGGGTATATATATATATATATATATATCCGGGAATATGGAAATAATCACACACACACACACACACACACACACACACACACACATATATATATATATATATATATAATTGTTCCATGTTCACAGATGATTGCCATCTCTTGATTTTCCAGTATCGTCTGGATTGACACTTTCTCTTTGACTGAGTGTTTCAGATAACTCTTCAGTCCAGCAGCCATCTTTCAAACCTTGAAGCAGAGATGACAGACAAACGGAATCATGACTGTAGATGGATGTTACTTGATTCGACACTTTGAAAAGGTTTTTGTGCAACACTTTTTGAGCCAGTCAAAGACTTCCAGACTTTATTGCAAATGATGCAAATGGTCTCACCTAGCCTCAAAGGAAGTGTGTCGTATTTAGATCTCCTATGAGACTTTATCTTTGTGACGAATCCAGCTTTAAACGCAATGAGAGATTGGAAGAATCATATGTGTCTATGCACACCTCCTCACAAGGCGCTCTACAGTCCACAGCCAGCGGAACCGAAAAGACGTTGACTGCAGCCTAGAGATGATTCCTCTACCCTACTCAAAAAGTAAGAGGTCATTGATATACACAAAATTGCATCCAACAGCGAGGCTCGAGTTCTGGAGCTTTGGAGATTAAAGATTGAACCTTCCTTCCTTCTTTCCTTCCTATTACTCCCAGTTCCACTGTAATCCGAAATTGTAGTACCTGTTAGGATCCCACTATGAGTGATATAGATTTGTTTAAGATAATGGAGGTGTTTATCAGCTCGAAATATTTTTGACGATGCCTTTTTGCACTGTATATGATTAGAGACCTGAATTCGGCATAAAATAACAAAAACTGAATTCGGCATAAAATAACTCAAAAATGATTGACGAGCCGTAAAGCCAACAAATCAGAGACTAAACTCTATGCTTAGTAATTATACATACATGTTCATATCTCAGTGAGCTGTTGAAATAAAAGACAGCATTACAAGGAAATGCTTAAAGAAGTTGAAACTCCACCGTACATGCGAAATGGATACTCTAAATATTTATTCTGGCTGATGGCGGACTATCCAATGTAGAATTTACCTGTCTCTTCTTGTCTGAAGGGGGAAAAGTCGTTGTTTCGGCTGTATATTATTTCCTAATAGATAAAGCAAGAAGAATTTCATAAAGTAGAACTGGTAGAGAAGCAAAAAGAAAGTATCATATAACTCATGATTGAATCATTGTTCTTACAAAAATAATGGCATGAAATCAAAGGTATGTATTTCAGCGGCCTTTTACCTTATTAAGTATCGCCTACTCTGACACAAGATCATTAAAATAGGGCCATCAGTGAGAATCGAATCAACTACAATAATAAGGATGAATGAAACTATCATGCCAGATATTTATTTGTTAGGCTTCATTTCCTACTAATACCCATAAAGGAGTAACATGAATACCTCTTTGTCTCCATTGCTAGAGAATGATAGTTTAGCAGATTGAGTTCTTAAGATTTGGGAAGGCAACCAATCTTGGAGAACGGCAACTCTGAACCGAAACTCTCAACTCATTTATCATAGACCATTGTGGCATGATAAAACCAATTACTCAGTGCATCTTACAAAAAAGCCTGAATAAATTGAAAAGATGATTGATCGGTTGATACAAACACACACACACACACACACACACACACACACACACACACACATATATATATATATATATATATATATATATATATATAACCCCTATCAAAAAATATAGACTCTCAACTCATAAAAAACTTTTTTCCATTATTTTTAATCCATGAAAAATAAATGAAGCACAAATCTAAGACAACACCAAACTTATCTAATTAATTTGATTTAATTAGGGTTTCCATAATTTGTTCTTCTAGCTTACGTTGAAAAATCTAGATTATTAATTGAAATAAACTAGTCGAATTTGAGATATGTTTTATGATGACTCAAAATTTGGTCCATAAACAAAAGAAGTTTTGATTCAGATTTAGGTTATGTTTTTTTTTTTTTTTCGTGGATTCAAAATAATGCAAGAGACGTTTTCTAAAAATGATCAGTCCGTATCTTTAGCTACGAATGATATATATATATATATATATATATATATATATATATATATATATATATATATATTTGTGAGTGTGTGTGTGTTCTACTTTAAGATAAATATAATCAATCTTCGTTTAAAAGCTAAAAGCTCTAAAGGCAATTTAAAAACTAAAACAGCAATCGCAAATGAAATAGTGCACAGTCAAAAAATATCCTAAAGACACTGAAACAATATAATAATAGAAAAAAAAAAGAAAAATATCTCCCATCTGGAAATTCCTTCAGTATCAAGTATATATTTACCCACCCCCATTTGCCGGCAGCCGGATCCAACACTAAGACAATTTTCATGGAGAGAATATCTGGTTCGAATCCAGAGTTTTCCTCAACTAGTTAGATTATTGAGACTAAAGAAACAGTCCTCTTTACTACTTACTCATAGCCGGGCGAGAAGAAGAGAAGGATTCATGCCTTTCCCAAGGGCATTAACAAGAAATTTAACCCAAATAGCATCATCCAGAATTTGAATTAAGGTCGCTAATTCCATTTCCTCAAACGATAACCTTTACACTAAGTCCGCCTTTTTATTATATCTATTATCAAGTTAATGATGATGAAGATATTGTAAAACTAGCAGGCTGATTTAGTGGGCAGAGCGTTTGTGGATGGCTCGGGAGACCAGGGTTCAATCCCAGGTCGAGTCATACCAAAACTCAAAAAATGGTACTTGATGCCGCCTTACTTAATACTTAGCATTATAAGAAACGAATCAAGGGTAAATTGGAGCAATCAAGGGAAAGGAGTAATATCTTTCTCTACACATCGGTGTAGTAGCTACTACAAAGGGAGCCTTCGGGTCGCCTTCTACTACGGTCGCCAACTTTACATATATATATATACACACACACGAGGGTTATTCAGAAGGTTCTAAGCCTCAGCCAGATTCTAGATTTGTTACACACTTCTAACCTTCATATGAGCTTCACATTCACATAAACAAAGACATTAATCTGAATTATTTTTTCTAGTTTTATAAGAAGTAGTCGTATGTTTCCACAACAAAAATGTTTATCTGTGGCTTTTCTTTCTCAGTGAGGTTTATAACTTTTTGAACGATCCTTATATATATATATATATATATATATATATATATATATATATATATATATATATATATATATATCCTTATATATATATATATATATATATATATATATATATATATATATATATATATATATAAATTATCCAGTCAGTGTCCAAGGATTATTCTTGTGGATTATTCTTTACATAGAATATATGAAGGTTATCATATAAATCTATGAGAGTGCTCAATGTATGGCTATTGTTAGTTCCCTATTTATTCTCTCGGGTATAACAAAATTCACATTCAGAGCGTATATAGTACAATTAAATGGAGACTCAAACTCGGTTAAGCCGTCATATGACGGCTTAACCGAGTTTGAGTCTCCATTTAATTGTACTATATATATATATTGCCAGAATAACACAAAAATTAAAACCAAATATTGTAACTAACAGTTCTACGCGTTTGTTATATTCAGGCAATACTATATCCAGAAAAATTACGAGTATTAAGAGAGTGTTGTAGATAGAAAGAGCGAAATGTAAAATGGAATTGGATCTACAGTAAAGAAGAATTGAAAAATCTTTAGAGCAATAGGCTGAAGAAAAATATATTAGAATAAATATTTGTTTTAATATTCATGTTTAAAATTCCTTAAATGCATCTCGTAAATTCTTAATCTTTTTTAAAGGTCTCGTGATAAACGTAATCAGCATTTCATGTGCCGTTGTTTCGTTTCTTTAGTCCTATTTTCATAATCACCGGCATTTCGTTCCGTTTCATTTATCAGCCGTTACTCAAACTTAAAGTAAAACATTATTTAATTTTGTGAATTTTGGGGAAAACAAAAAGAAGTTTCTTGATATTCATTGAATGATCTTCAGTTCGTAATTTGAAATTAAGGGCAAAGCTATATTTGTTTTAAAAGGTATGTTTTGAGGCTTTAAATAAGATATTTTAGGGACATCCACATCCAGTTACGATACCGTATCGTCTCGTTATCGGGAAAAGTCTTGCTTTTGTTTAACTTTAACATCACTCTATCCTCTTCTTGTTTCATTCATGGAGAAGGTTAAATTAAGGAAGATACAAAGTCTCTCCGAAATAAGCTTCCCCCCTCTAAACGAGCGATAAGGTTTACTTTCCGGGGGTATAATGTAGCACAAGATCACCTCAAGAAGTAAACCTTACATTGAAGTTGCAGATACAAAAATTATCCAGTCCCTTCAACATCCCATCTAATTAGAGCGCCTTAGGCATCAAGTGATAAAGCCAACCATTACCCATTTTTAGGGAACTAGACTTAGTGAATTGGCAGGGTGCAGATGTTGTTCTCAGAAAGTCGTCGTCACAGTGTCGTCACATAAGTATTCTGATAAGATAGTTTTGTCGATAAAAGAATGGCACATGAAAAAAATAACTAACTTTTTAAAAATGAAGTTATGCGGTTGGTCTTTTGAGTCAAACGATATATCTTTTTAGCTATTTGTGATATATTATTTTATTCTTCGGGAAATGGCGGCATTTTTCATTAACAAATGTTAAAATTGTTCATGGGGAAAATGATAGCATTATCCATAAAAAATGCTAGCATTATTCACGGGAAAATGTTAGTATCATTCATTAAAAAATAATAAATCATCCAAAAAAATGTAAAAATGATACCATCATTCATGTAAAAATGATATCATTAGTCATCGGCCAAATGATCCGCGAGACCGAGAAAATGTTAGCCATTATTCATTAAAAATGATATCATCCAAAGAAAAATGTTAGCAGTACTCATGTTAAAATGATATCATTATTCATGTAAAAATGATATCATTTGTCATCAGCCTAATGACCCGCGAGACCGGAATTCAATCCAAGGTCGGGTCATACCAAAGACTAAAAAAATGGCACTTGATGCCGCCTTGCTTTATACTCAGCATTATAAGGTAAGGATGAAAGGTAAAGTGAAGCAATCCAGGGAAAGGAGTAGCGCCCTCCCCTACACCTCGGTGTGGTAGCTATTGAAAAGGGAGCCTTCGGGTCACCCTCGACTAAAAGTCGCCAACTTTACTTTTTTTACTTAGTCATGGAAATATTATTATTCAAGTAAAAATGCTAGCATTATTCATGGAAAATTGCATTATTATTCATAGGAAATGTTGGCCTTATTCATAGCTATTTGATTTGGATTTCACCATTGAATATATAAATATCTAAGTTATTTTTGTATTCGCTTTCTTGAGCTCATTTTTTTCTATCAAAAGGCCCTTCATTTTGGACTGTTGTGATTCTTTGCTTAAGTTTTATCGGATCAATCATCTATCACTGCTTCAATATTATTCTTCAGCTGTTGCAATATCCTTCAAATAGCCTTGTCAAAAGAAAAACAATCGAGTGATAAAAAGGCCATTTGAATTCTGGTTTACTTTGAATTATTCTGCAAAAAAAATTCCATGCAAAAGCTTCGTGGTTCCCTTGGCATGATGAACACGGGCTCAGTCCCGTTGAAAACAAATGTTTGAGTTATTTTCAAAAGTTGGGCAAAAAAATATACAATCATAACTCTGTACAGGGCGCCATTGATGGTCTTAGTAGTCCTTCATTCTGAAAAAAATGAGCACTGACCACTTTAATCGTCATTACTCCACACCAAAAAGTCCACTGAAATGAATCTAATGAGTTTTGATGCAGTTTCCTTATTCGACGTAGAGCATTTAAATCTATCTGAGACAACTTAAAACATTATGGCTTTATTAAGAGGAAAATGACACAGAGAAAAGTATCTGCCATTCCATTCAACGCATTCGGTATTTTCAAATTTCTTTAAACTTTTTCTAACAAATGCAAAGAAACTTCTTCCTCTTTTAGTCGGGACAAGGACTTTCTATCAGACCTTCATATACTTTCTTTCTGATATCCGGAAAATATACTGTGAAATAGAGATAAAAATGATAGAAAAAAAGAAATAAGAAAATACTTATTATTATTATTATTATTATCATCGAAGTTCATTAACAAAATACCATTGGGTAGTAAGGTAAGATTTTTAAACAAAAAATGCGCGATATTTCATTGATAATATAAAACTTCGGAAAATCAACAAAAGATAAAATGCTTATTAAATTGTCAGTACATATACATTAACAGATGAAAATAAACTTAACATTTAATCCAAAATGGTCTAACTTATTTATTTATTTCCAGTGAACCGACTACGGAATAATAGTAATAATGATAATGATACTAATAACAATAACAAAGTCATAAAGATCTGACAGTCATAAAGTTCATCATGGAAACCATGAAAAACTGGAAAGTGGAAATGACAGCAGGTGGAACAGCTTTAGCAAAGGTAAAAATCCAGGAAGGTATTTTTCAGGGAGATGCGCTATAGCCATTATAATTCGTTACAATGATGATACCACTCATTCACTTGTTAAGACAATCCTCTGAAGGATACAAACTTCATAAATTACAAGAAAAAAATCAACCATAGACAACATCAAGGTGTTTGCAAAAAGTTAAAAAAGAATCAGAGATGACTCGAACTGAAGCAGTAATGATATACTGTCAGGACGTATGGATGGAATTTACCCAAGAATAATGTGCCATGCTAATAAAAAGAATAGAAAGAAGACAAATAATGGATGCAAAAAAAACTGCCAAATCAAAAAAGAATCAGAACGCTCGGAGAAAAGGAAACTTTCAAGTACTGGGTAATATTGGAAGTGGACACTATCAAACAAGAAAGCATGAAAGAAAAAACTAAAAAGGACGAACGAGAAAATTTCTCGAAATCAAGCTCTGCAGAAGGAATCTCATCAATCGGATAAACGACTGTAAAACCCTTAGATCCATACTTGAAATGGACGAAGGAAGAACTCAGACAAATAAACCAGAGGAAAAGAAGAATAATGGCGATGCAAAAGGCCTTGCATCCGAGAGATGACATAAATAGACAATATGTGTCATGAAAAGAAAGAGAAAGAGAGCTTGCCCGCATTAAAGATAGTGAGAATGTATATATACGAGGACCCAAAGACTACATAAAAAAGAGCAAAGAAAGACAAATTACAGCGACCAGCAACAGCACAGGCAACTTAAAGATAAACAGAACAGCGAAAACAAGAAAAGAGAAATAGGAAGAAAAACAACTGTATGCGACAAACTGACGAAATCTCACTCGAGATTACCTGGACATTGCTGAGAAAATTAAACTTTAAGAAAGAAACTGAATAACTACTTATAACAGTGCAAAACAACCGCATAAGGACCAATTATGTTAAAGCGAAAATAGATGAAAATAGAATATCAAGTGTAGGTCATGTGGTGATAGAGACGAAACGATCAATCACATAATAAGCGAATGCAGCAAAATATCACAAAAAAAAGTACAAGTCTAAACCCGACTGGATGAGAAAGGTAATTAACAGGGAACTGTGCAAGAAAATTAAATTTTACCTTACTACTAAATGGTATGTGTATAAATCAGAATCTGTCCTGGAGAATGAGACGCACAAAATTTTCGGGGATTTTGAGACACAAACAGATCACCAGCCAGAAGACCAGACCAAATGATGGTTAACAAAAGAGAGAGAGAGAGAGGGGGGAGAGAAGGGGGGGAAAGAGAGAACGCACTGTGTAGTGGACTTTGCCGTTCCGGCGCTCAACAGAGTGAAATTCAGAGAAAACGATAAGAGTGAAAAATTCTTAGACCTTGCAGGAGAACTAAAAAAAAAAAATATGGAACATGAAGGTGACGATGATACCAACTGTAATTGACGTGCTTGGAAAGATCCCCAAAGTTTTGAGGAATTAGAAATTCGAGGACGAGTCAAGACAATCCAAACGACAGCATTGTTGAGATCGGCCAGAATACTGAGAAGAGTCCTGTAGACCTGAAAAAAAAACTTACTGTCACTAAGACGCTTGTAAAAGATCATCAGCAAACACTGGTGTGAAAAATTCGCAAGGAATAATAATAATAATAATAATAATAATAATGATAATAATAATAATAATAATAATAATAGAAAATGCCACGCATAAACTCCTATGGGACTTTAACATACAAACGGATCACCTAATCCCGGCCAGAAGACCAGACCTCATAATAATCAACAAAAAAAAAAGAAAATTTGTAAAATTGTCGACTTTGCTGTCCCGGCGGACCACAGAATATATCTGAAGGTAAGTGAAAAGAAAGATAAGTACCTCGAACTTGCTAGAGAATTGAAAAAGCTGTGGAACATGAAAGTAACGATTGTGCCAATTGTGATCGGTGCGTTAGGCACAATAACTAAAGGATTATTAAAAGGCCTGGAAGACTTGGAAGTAGGCGGACGGACAGAGACTATCCAAACGACAGCGAAAAACTATTAGCTAACGCTGGCAGGAAAATAATAATAATAATAATAATAATAATAACAATATATAAAAAGATAACATCAATTCCTAAGCAGAAAAATCAAATCCATAGAATGTAAGGACATTTTCCTCTTAGAACAAAATGGATGCAAAAAATGTGCCCACATAGATCAGTTCCTCGTAAACAAGATGATCATGAAGGATTGTCGATCCAAACAGAAAAATGTAAGTATTAATTAACTAAGCTTTTTGCTTAGATGTGGCACAAGGTCATAAGTATGGGACACCCAATGAGACTCGAACTCACTCGTATAGGTTTGAAAGTTTAGCTTGCTGACCATTACACCACCAGCGGTGGACAGTAAAATGTAAGAATGGTTTAGATTGACTAAAAAAAACTTTTAATAGCGTACCACCGAATGGATTCTGAAAGTCCTAAACATTTTAAAGATGTTCCCTAAAATACAATATGAAAAGGTGGCAAAGTAACCTCAGAATAATCCATAAAAATAGGCATGCTCAAAACTAATAATCTGAACATTAATAATGGAATCTTCCTTGGAGACCCACTTTCTCCCCTTCTTTTTGTGTAGCTCTAATATCTCTCTCCATAGAACATGAAAACACTGACTATGGATATAAAACTACCACTAAAAATAAACCAACAATTCTATATAGATGATTAAACGTTATATGTAAAAAAAAGACGATGTATAAGGTCTACTTATCTTTATAAAGATATTTAGTGACGACATTGACATGCAATTTGGTCAGGATAAATATGCGAAAACCACATTTAAGAAAGGCTCGTTGGTAAAAATCTAAAAACATTTCTTTAGCGATAAACACGAAAATTAGAGTTAGAACACAATAAAACCTATAAATACTCGGGAATTAATTAAGCGAATGGTATCAATCATAGAATAAATAAAGAAAAGATAAGGAAAGAATTCTATAGGAGAATAAGAGCCAAATTAAGAACAGAATTGAATGCAAAAAAATGAAGTTATAGCAATGAACATCCTGATAATACTAGGAGTGACATACAGTTTTCATCCAATAAACCGTACGACAGCTGCAAATAAATAAAAAAAAGGATACTAAAGCTAAGAAACTAATAACCTACAACGGAATGCATCATCTACGAGCAGAACAACTCAACATCAAGAGAGAGAAAATGATGGAAGTGGATTAATCCATCTAGAATCGATTAGGCGTTTGGTCGTGTTTTATGGCATATCAACCCATATTGGTTATTAAATGCCAAATCCTGTTCATACATATATCAAATATATATAATTTGTAAACGAATAGTTCAATGTTTACAATTTTTAAATGAGCCCAGTTGTGTTTATTTACACACAGTTAAAGAGTTTCAAGAATTGCTATACAATAGTTTCATTTGCGCACAGTTAAATAGTTTCAAGTATTCCTATCTAACACAAATAATTCTATTCATCATTATTCATTGTTTTGCATATCATTAAATGGTCCCATGTATTATTATGTAATGCTAATAATTCAATTTTACAATCATTTGTTTGCACCGTTTCAAGAATAGAAAAGGACTAAATATTTCTATTTGACCCATGGATGTAACCTTAACAGATACTACCACTCCGGGTCAGAGTGGACTTGGAGTAATGGCAGTAAAGGCTTAATCCATATACCCCAATGCTCCTGGACTAGTGCCTCACCATCAGATTGTTTAGAATCACATCTAGGACACTCGTTGCCGGATCTTATCCCGCTACAAAGATGCTGTTAGACAATTCTACCGCCCAGCCGAATGAGATGAACAAAAAATGACATATAAAGCAACCACTGTAGGATTGAAAAAATCTTAGACACGTCAATAGATTGGATGCAACTGTTTGCAAACACACACGAGAAACAAAAGAAAATATATTCTACTTGTAAAGAAAGTAATAAATTTGCTTCTCAAATCAATCTCACGCCGAAAGAAATAGACATAAAAGATAATGTAATTGAAGTAGAAAAACGTAAAGACAGAAGCAAAAACATAAGGAATAAATCAGTTGAAAAAAAAATTGGAACTAAAACTCGAGCATGTTAATACACACAAAGAAAAAAAATGGTGATATAAATATTGTAAATTCTTATCAATGGCTAAAAATACTGGACTGAAAACGGAGATAGAGGAGTTAATGAAAGCAGCACAAGATCAGAGCCTACAAACTAGAAACTATCAGGCAAATATATAAAAACGCATCAAACCCAATATGTAGATTGTGTGGACAAACAAATCAATCAACTGACCACTTTGTATCAAGTTTCCGAGTCCTAACACCAATAATGTATAAAGAAGAGCATTATAAGATAGGACATTAGTTTACTTGCAAAGTATGTAGATACTATGAAATATTGAATGGAGGTATAAACATCAACCCGAAGCAAAGACTTTGCTCTTCAAAAATGATAGAAAGAGCAAAAGATCAGATATATTGATTAAGGATTATAAATTTTAAAAAATGTCTTCTAATTGATATGGCATTGCTAACAGATAACATATCAGTCAAAGTATATAATATATAAATACAAAGACCTGGAAGTAGAATGTAAAAAAATGTTATACCTTAAAACTAAAACCGTATTATTAATAGTAGTATTTCTGAGTATGATCAAGAAACGGACAGATAAACATATCAACATGATACCTGGAATTCCCAGTCAATATGAAATACAAAAAACTTACTTGGCAGATCTGCGCATCATCTTAAAAGAGTTGAATCAATGTGATGGAAAAATATCACCCAAAATAGGCATAAAAAAGATAGATATATTGAATTCATGTAATCACTAACTTACCTCAGCTTAGCTCTAAGATAAAGACTCAGTGAAGGATTTTAAGAAACTGAAAATAAACTGAAAATTAAGTAACAAATATATTAATCAAAACAAACAATAAGGCTGTGTGCCCCACTCACAAAAATTTAATAAATAATAATTTGAGACTTCTGTGCTGGACTAATCAAAGGCAAGTCTATAATAAGGTCAGCACTGTGTGCCGTACTAATCAAAGTCAAGTCAATAATAACTACAAGTCTGTATGCCGCACTAATCAAAGCCAAGTCAATAATAACAACAAGCCTGTGTGCCGCACTAATCAAAGCCAAGTCAATAATAACTACAGGCCTGTGTGCCGCACTAATCAAAACCTTGTCAATTATAAGCTCAGGCCAGTGTGCCGCACTAATCAGAGTCTAATCAATAATAACTTTAGGCCTATGTACCATACTACTCAAAGAGAAGTCAATAATCAAAGCCATGTCAATAATAAGCTCAGACCTCCGTGCCATGTTATTAAAAGCTTAGTAAATAACAATCAGAAGCCAGTGGATCAGATTA
Organism: Sepioteuthis lessoniana; assembly: GCA_963585895.1. Taxonomy (NCBI): domain Eukaryota; kingdom Metazoa; phylum Mollusca; class Cephalopoda; order Myopsida; family Loliginidae; genus Sepioteuthis; species Sepioteuthis lessoniana. Next base: position 60,834,623 of record OY757922.1, read on the forward strand.
AACAATGCCTACTAATAAAAACATATGATTGATTGGTCAAAATTTAAAGAATGCTAAACTGTTTTCTAAAAAAAATTAACCGTAAACATTAAATGTTTGAAAAAATTTTTTAAAAAAGAAACAGAAGTTAAATTAAGTGAAGTAACGGTCATTTTTGTTCATATAAAACCAATAAATTGTTCTTATAAATCATATAAATTTCCTAAATATCTTTATTCATGCGGCAGAAGATGCACGCTTATCCGATTTTAGGCGAAGGTGCTAATAAATAAATTATAAAGGAAAAGAAACAGCTAGAAGAAAGATTACTTAATATCTCGTTCAGGAGACTTGATATAATAAGGCATGCTTGATCCTCTATCCTGGATCAGCTCTTGCCAAGTTCACCAGCGTTCACTCATCTGAGTGGTATGGAATGTTGGTCGATCGATGACAGTGCGGGTAAAGTGTTTTGTGGACCCCAATATAGTAAAGTTGGTGACTGTAGTCGAGGGCGACCAGAAGGCTCCCTTTTCGATAGCTACTATCCCGTGTAGGTGTAGGGGAGAGCGCTACTCCTTTCCCTCGATTGCTCCACTTTACCCTTAATAAGTACCTTATATTGCTGAGTGTTAAGCAAGGAGGTATCAAGTGACATTTTTAAAGTCTTTGGTATGACTCGACCTGGGAACGAAGAATTTCGTGGTTCGCTCTCTTTTTGGTTGTTGGGGCGCGAGTAGACAAGTATTTGTGTGTAAAAGAGAACGAGAAACCTTTCCACGTTCTCTTTTCACACTTGAACGAAGGAGCCAGCCAACACGTGGTGTCCGTAATCCATTTATTCCTGCTCTGGGACACAACACAAAGAATAAAACAGTGCGGTTCCTAATGCTTGACACTAGTTGTGCTTTCATATTTCTCCGATACCCTCATCTGACGATTAGGGATCACCGACATTGCTGATGTTGTGGACTAGACGCCACTCTACGGCAAATTGAATGTTCCGTTTTCTACCCATGTCTCCATTTGTGATATACTCTGCTTTTTATCTTACTCTGACTCGGGCCTACTTGGGCCTATATCTTATGTCTTATATCATTGTTGGTGGACTTGTCTTTCGTTAGTCACTTTGTCTGTCTTCTATCGTCAGCTGCCATCTTTCTCTTTATTGGTTCCTTGTGTCGCATCTTTGTGTTTTCTTTCGAGATATTGTTCGTATTCTTGTACTCATTCTTATGTGCCCATTTCTATTTTACCATATTTACCCAACCCCTCCGCTCGGGCAGGATATGACACAAGGTCAATTTTTTAAGCGGAGTTTAACAGGTTTGAATTCAGAGTTTTCCTTTTCCTAGACTAGTTGCCTCACCAAGGCTGAAGAACCTAGTCTGCCCTACTATTTACCCATAGCTGGAGGGAGAATAATTGGATTTATACCTTTCCCAAGGGTATTAGTGCTATGTGAAATGCAATCAGTCCAGGATTTGAACTCGTGTCGCCGTGTCCAATTCCTGCGACGATAACCATTACACCACGGGCGCCCATTTCTATTTTACGATAACTATTTTATCCACATGTGCTTCACGAGGAGTTGAAAGCACAGCTGGAATACAACCTACTCTGAATTACTCGGGTTTACTCTTACATCCTCTAGCTTCAACCTTTAATCTTGCTCTCGTCTTTCATTTGTCGCTGTAACTGTCTTCTAATAGGGCTACCATCTTTATTGTTGATTGTGCCTCCTGTCGCATCTCTGTATCTTCTCTTGTGGTTTTATTCGTTGCTGTAACCCCAACTATATTGGTTCTTTTTTGCTGGGATAACATCAACAACCGACACCATTGTTATGTGTACATTTTTATTTTACGATAAACATTTTACAGGCGCGCTCCAAGTGGATGGGACAGAGAGAATCATCTGACTCGCCTGATCCCAGGGGTGCAACCCTCCCCGGCAATATCTACTTTGCAGCATTGAGTTCATTGCCTGACACCCGAAGCGCCTCTCTATAACCATTTTACCCTCGCAACCTTTACGGGGAATTACAAGCATCGTAGAAATCATCGGCAACTGATTTTCTTAATTCTAAATTCTAACCCTCTAGAAACATTTTAGTTACTTTACATCCAACTAGAGCCCTAGTCTCAAATTCACCTCGGGTTCAATAGCTTTCAATCATAATAAGTGCACAGTGTTTTTCCATGGGGTTAATGGCTTAGAACCTAATCTAAATGCGACACTACATGTCAATAATAGATATCACCAAATTATTATAAAACATTTACTAATATTTAACCTCAACTATTGGATTTACTTTTAGAAAGTACATTCCTATCCTGTAAAAATATGCTCGTGGTATGCAAATAACACTAATATGATCTTACTAGGAGAATAAAAGATGATTAACAGCGACTAAAGATGGAATTAAATACACCATAATACCTTTAAAATGTTAAAAGTTTGTTTTTTTCTTGTACTTTTGTTAGTTTGTTCTTTGTTTTCAAAAGTATCAACCTCTCAGCATAACTTTTAAATAAAATTTATCTCGTAGACTATTTGATTAACATAACAAAATCGATTTTCTCAGGTGCTCTACATTTATAAGCGCTGGGCTAGACTAAAAGATTAGTAAATATCTATATTCTTAGCTTCATAGATAAGTTGTTCGAAGACGTTTTTAAACGAATATATCAATTGGTAATCTTTCATAGATAGATAGATTGATAGATATAATGCATCCTGAAAAATATGCTGGGGTCAGGAAAAAAAGAACAATAAAACTTATAGCTTCAGCTAGTACATATAACTAGCGTAGTAACTTTGCCCAGAATACACCGACTGCAGGTGCCCGTGGTGTCATGGTTATCGTCGTAGGAAATGAACACAGCGACACGAGTTCAAATCCTGGACGAGACTGATTGCATTTCACGTAGCACTAATACCCTTGGGAAAGGTATGAATCCAATTATTCTGCCTCCAGCTATGGGTAAATAGTAGGACAGACTAGGTTCTTAGTTAGGCAACTAGTCTAGGAGAAGGAAAGCTCTGAATTAAAACCTGTTAAACTCCGCTTAAAAATTGACCTTGTGTCATATCCTGCCCGAGCGGACGGGTTGGTAAATAGGATACACCGACTGCATTTGTGCAGAGAGGTAATACCTCCAAACGAGTGTCCTGAATATGACACTAAACAATCTGATGGTCATGTTCCCGTAATGCTGAAGGTTTGGGGAATGCGGAGTACCACTTCATTGCCATCGCTCCCAGGTCCACTCTGGCCCAGCGTGGTAGCACCTGACAGGGTCCTGTCTATGGCTCAAATAGAACTAAACTGCGTACTTATGCTATATCAAATTGCTTGAAATAGAGCTGTTTTGATATTAAACTGTGTACTTAAGCTAAACTGAATTGTTTGAAATAGAACTGTTTTGACATTTAACTGTGTGGAGACAAAAACTATACTTATACTAAACTGAATTGTTTGAATTAGAACTGTTCGACTAAAATAGCACGGTTTTGACAATTAAACTGCGTACTTATGCTAAACTGAACTATTTGAAATACAACTGTTTTTAAATATAACTAAACTGTGTACTTATGCTAAACTGAATTGTTTAAAAAAGAACTGTTTTCACATTTAACTGATTGTAAACAAAAACCATACTTTTACTAAACTGAATTGTTTTACCTGAAAAGGGCTGATACGTCGTAAAACAGAACAACCAACCAACCAACCTAACGCAGTAAACATTAGAAATAATAGCATTATACATGGTTATTTTCATTTGTAAGAGAGACTTTTTATCAGCCCTTCGTATCCTCTCTTTCTGATATGGTTACTATCTTAAAAACAAGAAAATGCTGTGTAAGGATTATTTGTTAAAAATTATATATAGCAGATGATTTTTTTCTATTGTGAAACCCGGTAAAATATTAAACCTTTGGCCCATCTCCAAGTTTTATTTTTGAAAGAAAAAGCAGTGAACGAACGTATTGTTACAGTCAGGGAAATACGGTAAGCCGAAGAGCGCATGCCATTTTGTTGACGTCAGCAGAAGGTTCGGAAATCTTTTTTCAGAAGAAGAAAAAGCCACAACGGATTTTGGCGTCAGTTCTTTCACTACACACACACACACACACACACTCACACACACACAAACACAAACACAAACACGCATGCGCGCACACGCTCATACACACACCAGAATCGTTATCTCTGAGTGAAAAAGTTATTTTTACAACATCCGGAGAGTTGATTTTATTAAAGCGAAGAAATGTTTCTATAAGATTTAACAATCTATTCTTATCTTGTTCATTTTTAGAAAAAAGACAGTAAAGACCAAACATCAAAAGACAAAAACCTTTAAAAAAAAATGAAAATAATAAATAAAAAAAAATTTAAAGCCCAAAGAATTGTTAAACATTTTCATGATCTTGACAGACTTAGAGATCGTTTTTATTTATTTGTTTATTTGTTTCAACCAAGAGTAATTCAAACTGATCTTTTGCTCAGACATTATACCTCTCTTAGATAAACATTCTCGATATGTTCCTATATCTTCAGTCTAAAAGATGAATAACATTCTGATAAATAAAAGTATCGTTATCTTCATTTAATTACAGCAATAAAACAAATTGGCATGTATATGTCAACAGAAAAACAAAAATTATTAGTAAATTGTCTGGTAGCAGGTCCTGCACGTCTTTGTGTATCTGTAAGTGTGTGTGATCATTAGTGTTACTGTTATATATATATATATATATATATATATATATATATATATATATATATATATGTGTGTGTGTGTGTGTGTGTGTGTGTGTGTGTGTGTGTGTGTGTGTGTATAATTATTAGACTTACAGACCTAATTTCTGTGAACCACTCGTTATTAATGGCGGTGGTGGGAAAAATCTTCAGAAGGTGTTGGGGTATTGTAGGAGTTCGGTAGATGTTTAGGCGAAATTAGAATAAACGTTATTAAAGAGCCTTGCCGGTTGTTGACACGAAATTTAAATATATTTCATTTAGGTGAGTGTAATTCACTCTTACCACTACTCATATTCGTGGTTAGAATTATAGCGTTAATTATGTAAGTAGTGTTGCATTGCTTTTATTTTATTTCAAATATATATATATATATATATATATATGTGTGTGTGTGTGTGTGTGTGTGTGTGTGTGTAAGGGATATGAATCAGACAAAATATATGTAGATAAAAATAAATGGACGAAAGATATATATTTGGTGTAATTGATAAATTTTTTTTATATTCATTTATCTATTAATTTTTGCTAACACGTGTTTCGACATCAAATTTGCTGGCATTCGAAAACATCCCATCAAAAATTATTTTAAGTTAGAATATAAATAGAGTAATATTAATAGAAAAATTTATCATGCAAGGCGAAAGTCATGATCGGGGCTTGATTAGTTACATGTTATCGTAAAACCAAAATATTTAGCCCTGATGATGACTTTCGGCTTGCACTAAAATGATATCATTTTATTTTATTTTCATACTAAAAATAATTTTTAATGCTATGATTTTATTGGCCGGAAAATTTGAAGTCGAAACACGTGTTGGTAAAAATTAATGAATTAATAAACATATAAGAAATCATCAATTACACCGAATATATATCTTTCATCCCCTTATCTTTTTACACACACACACACACACACACACACATATATATATATATATATATATATATATATATGTGTGTGTGTGTGTGTGTGTGTGTGTGTGTGTGTGTGTGTGTGTGTGTGTGTGTATATCAGTAGTAAATAATGGAGGAAAATCCGACAATATAGAGAAAAAAATTGATAACAAGGTTATCTAAGCAGAAGGAGAGATTTATTGAAGAAAAAAGTCAGCACTGTAGCCTTTCGGTTCAAATGAAACATCACCAGAATGATATTAGTGATGTAAAATCAACGATGGGTGTTTAAAAGATACAATAATACAAAAACTTATACATAGATTTTCCCTAGGTTTTTGTATTTTTGTATTTTTTAAACATCCATCGTTGATTTAACATCTCTAACATCTTTCCTCCCAGTCCTGATGATGGTTCATTAGAACCGAAATGCTATGGTGTCGACTTTGCTTCTCAATAATCTCTCCTTCTTCTTGGATTACTTTGTTATCAATTTTTCACTCACTCTCTCTCTCTCTCTCTCTCTATATATATATATATATATAAGTGTGTGTGTGTGTGTGTGTGTGTGTGTGTGTGTGTGTGTGTTAGAGAGAAAGAGAAAGCAAAGGTAAAAGAAAGAAAGAAAGAAAGAAAGAAAGAAAGAAAGAAAGAAAGAAACGGAAAAGAGAAAAAGAAAGAGAAAAAGAAATTTATTAAAAAATGAACAATGCTTATTTTTTAAGGATAATTTTGGAAGCTTACTTTTTAGAAAAAAAATTGCACGATATTTCATAAATAATCAAATCTTGGTAAAGTCAACAAATTATTAAACAGTAATAAAGTTATCGGTATTTATTCCCTAACTGATGAAAATAAAGTGAGCATTAAATTCGAACTGGACTAATTACATCTTTTTATTTGTTTATTATTTACTTGCAACGAATCGAGTCATCATCATCATCATCATCATCATGTCGTGCTGGTAGCACGGATATCCCTGACCCTCTCTAGCCACTTTTCCCTGCCGTTCATCGCCTCTGGCAGGTCTTCCGGACTACATCCCGTGTCCTCACATAGTTGTCCTCACATAGTCGCTGAATGTATGTTCGTGCTGGTCGTCCTGCTTTTGCTCGGCCATGTGTGGGGGTCCATAAGAGTACATCACTTATGAGTTCGTCCCTGTTTCTCCAGCAGTGTCCTGCATGTCTGGTTCGTCAACTTGAATAGTTTTCGTGATAGGAGGCAGGTGGCCATACAGTTGGTGTCTTGTGGGGTGTTGCCGCCAGGACATGTCGAGAAGGTTAATGAACAACCCTATACACTAAAGACTCTTTAAAAGGTGACATAGTTCGAGTAATATCTGACATGAATAAGAAGCAGTTAAGCAGAGCTTGCAACAGATTTCGGCCTCGTATAGATGCAGTTATTGATGCTAGTGGTGGTTTTATTCAATAAAATTAACCAATCGTTTGCTAACTTGTTAGTTGTAGTCGAATAAGATCATCTTCTTTTGTTCTAAAAGTGTTTTTCTCATCCATAAAATCTGTCCTCAAATACTAGCCGCACCCTATAAATATAACTAACGTTTTACTCATAAAGAATGATAACATTATCCATGGTTATTTCATTTGGATTTCTTTCTTGAAGATTTAAAAGTCTAAATTACTTCGTATTTTTATATTCTCTTTCTCAATCTCATCGCATCTTTCCCTCGACAAGTGGCATATCTCATTTAGATTTTCTACGCCAATTAAAAATTGGCCTTTTCAAGGAATTCAACAAATCAACATCATTTAAAAAGATAAAAACTATAAATGACTAATTGTATCAATCAGGTGTTTTGTTAAAATGTTACTTAAAAAATAAATTTTAGTCAGTTCAAAGTAATCGTTTTGATAATTGCTTTGAAAAAACTCCAAAATTACTTAATAAATAAGACAAAAAGCAATCAGTTAAAAAAGAGACTTTATTGATAGGTTGGGCATTCTCTTTCAACTTAATACCTTATTTACCGTGTCTGCAAAACGTTATTGTATTCTAATTGGGTGATTTCACAGTTCGGCACTAGTTTGCATTGCGTACTGCTCGTGACCGTACAGTTCAAGCCATTGTTGGTACCGACTGTGGTTGGTAGTATTGTGATAGCTGGTGCGCAGACACGTGGTGCATTGCTTCACTCCATGTGTGATTTCAAAACTGTACAGATGAAAGTACTTTAATTCGCAGACTTATGTTTTAGACGTTCTAACTGGGCTATAACGCTGCTAGAGCCACTTTAAATATTTACAGTGCAAAAGGTGAAGGCGCAGTTGATCACCAAACGGGGACCAGATGGTTCATGGCCCACTCGGCTAGGGCAGTAGAATACACCGACAGCACCTCTAAAGTGAGATAAGACCTCCCCCAACGAGTATCCTGCATATAACATTAAATATTCTGATGGTGAGGCTCCAGTAATTCCAGTGAATGTTGAGTACCCCTTCATTGCCATCGCTTCCGGGTCTAATCTGGCCCTGTGTGGTAGCACCGTTTAGAGTCTTATATATGGGTAAAATAGAACTGTTTGAAATTTAAACTAAGTGAAAACAAATGACTTATGCCAAATTGAATTGTTAGAAATAGAACTGTCTGATTATTTATTTGGGTGAAAACAAATGAGTGATGTTTAATTGAACTGTTGGTGATACATAGCAATACTTGGAGCCATTTAACTTTTTTGACTAATGCTAAATTGAATTGTTATAAAGAGAACTATTTGATCATTTAATTATGTGTATCAAGAAAATGTATTTACAAATCATATATTTGATATTTATGTATAAGCAGAACTTGGCATTAAATAACCAGCAATAGTTAAGAGGTCATAAAACCAAACTAAATCTCAACGAGCAGATAAGGTCAAGTATACATAAAAGCAGGTATTCACAAATTTTTCTCCAAACTATAGAAGTAATTCCAACAAGTAGCACTCGGAGAGTATCAGGTGAGCTCGGCATCTTCCAATCTAGAGTCGTTCGTCACTTTCATGACCTAGACCAAAGCATCCAGTGCTACCGAATTATGACTTACGTTACGACTTGTTACGATTCGTACTAGTATGTTCATTTTTATTCTCACAAATTAATAATAATAATAATAATAATAAAACTCAGGAAAGTATTTTGAAATACATTTTTCGGTGAATAGATGAATTTTTTAGTTATGAAGCTGACATGAAGTGGTGAAATGACAATAATATTGATAATAAAAATAATATATATATTGAGAGAGAGAGAGAGAGAGAGGAGATATATATAGATGCTAAACTTGGCAAGAACTGATACAGAGCCATAGGTGTTGGGTGGAGTTACGGTTATTTAGGATCGAACACGCTACAGGAGGAAAAAGCTGCAAATTCATTTTCGAATATCGTACAGGGAAAAGATTATATATATATATATATATATATATATATATATATATATATATATATATATAATTTTTTCAGTGAAACCCGGGTAGTATACTTCTGTTACTCACTCAAGTTTCTTTTAGCAAACTGGTTCTTTTTTTTTATTTTTGTTTTCCTGGCCAGTCATTTTCTTTTATTTATATATATATATATATATTATATATATATATATATATATATATATATATATATATATATATATATATATATATATATATATATATATATATATACCACTCCGCACAAGCAGAATGTAACACAAGATCAGTTTTAAGCAAAGTTTAACAAGTTTGAAATTAGAGTTTTCCTTCTCCTAGACGGGTTAGCATCAAAAGGTTAAAGATCTCAGTCTGCCCTGCTATTTACTCAGAGCTGAAGAGAAAATAGTTGGATTCATTCCTTTCCCAAGGATATTAGTGTTGTGCTAAATGTAAACACACCTCTCTGTACATTTCCAATTACTCTTTCTCTCTCTCTCTCTCTCTCTCTATATATATATATATATATATATATATATATTAAAACTCGAAGTCAACGCACGCTGATATATTGCCAGTTTGATAGTCGAGGAGGAGCAAGAAAAATCTTGACTTTTTACCCCGAAACGAACGCCAAAATCGGTCAACAGAACAAAATAGAAAAATTTCTTATTCACCATATATAAAGCTAATTTATGGCAGATGTGTTTGGGGATATTTTTTCCTCTAGCATCATTAGTCGGTGTTGGAACTTACATAAAAATGCAAGAATTTCGAATGCTATCTACAAGACATAGACAGGTAGACGTTTTTCAGCTGAAAATCGACCGAACGTAATTGCTCGAACATCCATTAACCCTTACTTGTCCTTCGACTGGTTCGAAATTAAGTAACTAGGTTTCTCGCAATGCCTATATGGTTCCATGTATGTATGTATGTATGTATGTATGTTTGTGTAAGTATATATATATATATATATATATATATATATATATATATATATATGTATGTATGTGTGTGTGTGTGTGTGTATGTGTGTGTTTATATATGTAAGCATTTAATATTTATACGACCTCCCAACAAACCATAACTAATACAAGGCTATTTATTGTGGTATGGGGCCACATACGAATCGAGACGCATGCGCGGCTGTCACAAAAAATGCTTGATCCTGTCGGAAACCCCGATTTTTAGAGTGCCTCAGATGCCAAGTTATATATATATATATATATATATATATATATATATATATATATATATATAAAGAGATAATATTGAATCTGTTTGTATATTCATATATATATATATATATAAATGTGTGTTTATGTACATATGTATGTATATTTGCTTATATACATGTGCATGAGAATACATATGTGTACATATATATATATATATATATATATATGAACATGTGTAGGAAGTGTTTGAGTTTGTGTGTGCATGTGTTTGTGTATTATATTAAATGTCAAATATTAAAAAAAGTTTCTAGAGACAAAGTTTTTGCGAATGTCTTTCCTCAGACACTTACATGTCATAGGTCAATTGACGCCATCTTTAATTATCAGTTTCACGCGTGCGTTTTATTTATTTCAGATTTTGATTACTTTGCAGCTAACTAGTGTCATTTGGACACGATCTGTGGTGAGAGCACCACTATGACGCAATTTACTTCTCCAGAAATCTGGAAAGAGCATGTTTTACTGCATGGCATTCAGGTTGGAAGTTCCAATTCGGAGATTTCAGAGTGTTTAGGTGTGCATCTGAGAACTAATCCAGATTCATCTTGATGAAAACCAAATACTCAGTCCAAATGATGTTTTTTGGGGGGGAGTTGTCACTAACGATGATGATTTTATGCCTCCATTCATCTTCCCACATGGCCTCACACTCTACACGAGCACCTACATCTAATGCCTGGATCGAGAAGTTGGTTGCTGGATGACCCGACGTCTGGTAATAGGATTCCGTGCCCTGCCACACAAGCAAGAGCACCCAGTGTTGGCTGTAAGAAAATTTCTGCGACAATATCACCTCCTAAACACTGGCTGCCTAACTCCTGGGATGGTAGTCCCCATTATTGTGTTTGGGGCTCGGTTGAATTAGACCATCGAAACTCAACATCAAAGATAAACTGAAGGCAAGGATAACGACAGCATTTATCAATTTAAACAAGGAGATCATCGGAAATACTAGGATATTTCGATGTCGTCTGGAGCTGAAGTTGAAGCCAATATTGATTTCTTCGAATAAATTTAATATATTGTTATTTCTACAAATAATAGTGTTATCTTGAGGTTTTTTGCACGAACACCTTCTAGAATTCGACGGATGGTCAAAATACACGGCGGGAACATGGAACAAATACTTCTCGCCTACAACCTCTCCAAAGAAACCGCCGCAGCCATGATATAACATAAAAACACGAAAGTAAAAGTTCGCTCACCAGATGGAGACACAGTCTACTTCGACATTGTAACAGGTGTGTTGCAAGGAGATACATTAGCCCTATACCTATGTATTATCTGCCTAGACTACGTGCTTCGAACGTATATAGATTTAATGAAAGAAAATGGCTTCACGCTGGCAAAGGAAAGAAGCAGAAGATTACCCGCACAAACTATTACGGGCGCGGACTACTCCGATGACATAGCACTTCTGACATCCGCCTAAGCCGAATCCCTGCTACATAGTCTGGAACGGCCGGTAAGTGGCATAGGCCACCATGTCAACGCAGACAAAACAGAATAGATGTGCTTTAATCAAAGACGTGACATCTTCACACTAAATGTCAGTCCTCAGAAAATAGTGGACAAGTTCACCTACCAAGGAAGTAGCGCCTTATCAACCGAAAATAAGATCAACATGCGACTAGCAAAGGCGTATGGACAGCTAACGATAGGCTATCGGTCATATGGATGTCGAACCTGAATGATAAAATAAAACACACTTTTTTTAATCAATGATCGTATGAATACTGCTATATGAATGCACCACATGGATGCTAATTCAGCGTATGGAGAAAAAGCTTTACGGCAATTACAGCTGTATTGGACCAGCTGTATTGGATAAGGCCTGGAGACAACAACCCACGAAACAGCAGTTGTATAGCCATCTACCACCTATCACGAAAACCATCCAAATTAGACGAACCAGATTGTGGGAAACGGCTGGGGAAGTAAGGGCTAACTAATGAGCGATGTACTCGTGTGGACCCTTCCACACGGACGAACAAAGGTTGGACGACCAGCTAGAACCTATCTACAACAGCTCAGCGTCGATACAGGATGTAGCGTGGAAAATCTGCTGGGAGCGATGACAACTAGCGAGAGAAAGATTCACGGAAATCTGTGTGTGCAGCACGACACGATTATGATGATGATAGTTATTTCCATTTATTTTATGTAATTCTGATTAGGTGAGATGTCAGTATTATTTTCATTTTTGCGTAATTTAGACGACAGTTTTCCCATCGCATTTTGTATATTTCAGTCTAAATCTAAAATACTCGTCATTTTTAACATGTATCACGTGATCAAACTATTCTAACAATGACGAATTTAAATAGATATATATGTGCCGTTGATGTACGTTTTGTTTTTAAATTTCCGTAGCATTTAAATTAGGGGTTACGGTTTTATTTATTTATTTATTTATTAAAGGATGTATAAACATTGTATCAAATAACAATAGATATGATATTTCCAACGTAAAAAAATTGATTAAAAAATATAAAAATTCATATTAAAAAAATTATTTTAATTTAAAAAAAGCAAAATTTTTTAAAAATCTTATTCTCGCCGGAAGCAAACCCAAGTCATTTCTTTACTTCTTTATTTAAATATCTGGAGAGGGTCATCAGAGATCTGAAATAAATTTGTAATGACACGAAAGAACTGATTTCTTTATATATATATATATATATATATATATATATATATATATATATATATATATATAACCCATTCATGTGTATATACCTCTATTCTTGTTATATATATATATATATATATATATATATATATCATTGAGTCAAACTGATAGCATTAACTTATCTGACTCTCTCTCTCTTCATCCCTATGATCCATAACCCCCGGCAGGGCAGGTCTTCTTGGTTGTATCCTTTGTCTGTAGAGAGCTAATGTCAGCCTTTGCTGATCGGCCAACACTGGCATGTCCATATAAAAGAGTCCATAAAAGAATATTTCTATCTGAGTTTGTCCTTGCATCTCCAGCTGTGCCCCGCATGTCTTGTTCGTCTTACTTGGATGGTTTTTGTTATGTGACGTAAATGGCCGTACAGCTTCTTTTTTGTGGTTTTTGGCTTCAAGGTTTTTCAAGACAGCTCAAATTTTTTTTTTTTTTGTATTTCCTCTCTATCTTTTTCTCCATGTGGTTTGTTACATGCAGTGCATTCATTATACTAAGTAAGTAAAGTTGGTGAACGTAGTCGAGAGCGACCAGAAGGCTCCCTTTTCAATAGCTACTACACCGAGTTGTAGGCGAGGGCATAACTCCTTTCCCTAGATTGCTCCACTTTACCCTTGATACGTTCTTTATATTGCTGTGTTAAGCAAGGAGGTATCAAGTACCATTTTTAAAGTCTTTGGTATGACCCAACCTGGGATTGAAACCCAAGTCTCCCAGACCATTGGCGAAAACTCTACCCACTAGACCATACAGCCGGTTATTCATTATAATAATATGGCTCCCTTTTGTTTAAAACACATGGACTCTGTTCTATTGGCTTTCTCCATGAGACCAATACTTCCTGCTGCTTGCTCTTGGCTCTGCAGTAGAGATTCTAGTTAGGCTGGTATATTTGCGTGAAGTGCTAAGTCATCAGCGTAGTTCGCGGTATATCATCTGCTTTTTGCCTATTTCAATGTGAAACCATTTTCTTTTATTAGATCTATGGATATTCGAAGTAAGTAATCAAGTTTGACCATAAAGAAATATAGGGCTAATGTACCTTCTGGCAAAACTCCAGTGACAATAAAGTCTATGTCTCCATCAGGTGAGCGTATTATTATTCCTTTCCTGTTTTTATAGAGCATTATTTAGCTGTAACAATTTCTTTGGGAAGATCATATGCAATTTGTATTTGATCCATCTTTCCAATATATATAAAATCAAATGACTTAAAGAAATCTATGAACAGTAGTCTTATTTCGAGATTCTTTGCCCGTACTACTTTGAAGATTCGACGGATTGTCAGAATCTGAGGTTGTTGAGCGATTCCTTCGAAAGCCGTTCTGATTTTTCCCAAAGAATTTCTTGGTTTCAGATTGGATACGATTGAAAAGCTGAGTATTAAAAACCTTAGCAGCTCCGACAGTAAAAGTTATGCCTCAGAAGTTCTTAGTGATTTCGCAGTCGGCTTTCTTGGGGAAAAGAAGGATGTGACCCTCCGTCTATTTCTCTACAGATTTTTGTTTATAGACTGTGTTATATTATCGTTGTTGTCAGATTTTCTTGTCTTCCAAACCACAGGGGTATTTCGTCGATGCACACAGCTTTTCTGTTTTTAATTTTTCATTATTGTGTCAAGTTATTCCTCCGTTATCTGTCAAAAATTAATGTCTAGTTGGCCATTAATAATTTTTTAGATAGTTGTTTTTAGTGTGTTTAGGAGGGTTTCCGAGAAGAATCTTGAAATGTTCTTTTCACTATTGAAGTATTTCTTCTTGGCTGGTAGTTTATAGTTTTAGTCTCGAGGTGCTCTTTCTTCCGCTCACTTCATGCTAATCATGGACGTCTGTCTTCTATAGAATTTATAATGTTATCGATTTAGCCTTGAATGTGTTCTAATTGTTCTTTTTGGTGTGCCAAAAAGAACAATTAGAACACATTCAAGGTTAAATTGATATTTGTTCGTTCTGTAAAGACTTTCCTGAGTTTCTGTGGATTCTTTCTTTTCTTTTGTTGTTTTTTGAGTAAGGATGACTTTTTAAGATACTTCGTTTCTTCCTAACTTCTTTTGATTCTCATGATATTGGTATGCATTCTGCTGTTATTTCTGCAGTAACAAAGTTTTCATATTCTTCATTCGGAGAAAGCGTTTCAAATGTCTCTTGAAGTGTTCCAAGTTTGTTACAAATACCATATATTAAATCTATACCGTATATCTATTGCTTACATCTCCGTTGATAAGTGAAAACCTTTCATAACGGGTGATTTTGAATATTTCTAATTTCTGCGCAAACTCAGATGGTTCTTTACTGAGACGATTCTGTAATTAGAGGATACTCCTTCAAAAGAGGAATATGCCTCACAGTTCAGAGTACTATTTATTCACTTCTCGTATATGAATATATACGAAATATATAATCTAGATGTACTTTAGCGTTATTTGGGTCGTACGTGGAGCCTTTAATAAGTTTCCAGACATTTTCGTACGGGCATTTGAAATAGTCGTTGACTCTTGAAAATTCAGTATGTTATGAGATGATTTATAAGATGACTGACAAAGTTTTTTGATTTCAGGTTTAAATAAACAGCTACAGCAGGAATTAAAATAAACCCTACTAAATCCTGATTGTCACAACTGGTGAATTTCAAAAATGCAATCTGGACGTGACGACACTTTGGAAGAACGATATGCAATAAAATTCTGGTTTAAACTTGGAAAAAATGCCACATAAAAGTATGGAATGCTTCAGACTGCTTTTGGAGCATCTTGCATGAATCGAGCATCAGTTTTTAAGTGGCATAAGAAATTCAAGGAAAGCAGGGAGTGTGTGAAGGATGATGAGAGGTGTGGGAGGAGTAAGGAAGTCAATTGGCCAAAGGATTGGGGTTAGGGTTAATATGTTGAGGTTGTAAAGGTTTTCAAGAAGAGATTCCGTTGGAAGAAGCCAGCACTCTTCAAATCGGGTCAGTGGCATTTCCAGCAGGACAATGCACCAGTTCACAACTCTATTCTTGTCACAGACTATTTGACCATAATGGGCAGCAAGGCAGTTCCTCAGCCTCCCTATAGTCCAGAGCTTGCTCCTTGTGACTTTTGGTTATTCCCGAAGCTCAGAGGCTGTCGTTATGAGACAATTGAGGAGATGAAAGAGGCTGTGACGAAGGTCATTGACATGCTCACACAAGAGGACTTCCATGGGGCCTTGAAGAAGTTTTTGGAACGGTACAACAAGTGTATAGCAGCCGGAAGAGATTACTTTGAAGGGGACTAGAGTTTTATGTGTGTACTATCAATAAAAGTGCCTATACAAAAAAAAGTCAGGCAACTTATTTAATGATCCTCGTAAGTGTAAGTCCATAGTTTCATCCCTTGCCAATAGAATTGGAGGTGCCCGTGGTGTAGTCGTTATCGTCGTAGGAAATGGACACGGCGACACGAGTTCAAATCCTATACGAGACTGATTGCATTTCACATCGCACTAATACCCTTGGGAAAGGTATGAATCCAATTATTCTCCCTCCAGCTATGGGTAAATAGTAGGGCTGACTAGTTTCTTCAGCCTTGGTTAGGCAACTAGTCTAGGAGAAGGAAAACTCTGAATTCAAACCTGTTAAACTTCGCTTAAAAATTGACCTTGTGTCATATCCTGCCCGAGCGGAGGGGTTGCTAAATAGTATCCCTTGCCAATAGAATTTAGTGTTTAAATATGAAAAACTTTTCTCAAGTGAAAAATCTACTGGATATTCACTATATCTATGTGGCAAATTGTATAAGTTGTAAGTAAAGTCGGCGACCGTAGTCGAGGGCGAACAGAAGTCTCCCTTTTCGATAGCTGTAGGGGAGGGCGCTACTCTTTTCCCTGGATTGCTCCACTTTACCCTTCATACGTACCTTATATTGCTGAGTGTTAAGCAAAGTGGTATCAAGTACCATTTTTAAAGTCTTTCGTATGACACGAACTGGGATTGAACCCAGGTTTCCTGGACCATTGGTGAACACTCTACCCACCAGGCTAATGAGCTGGTATGCAAGTTGTATAAGCATGATAGATATTCATCATTTTCATTTGACAAATTTGCTTTATAAACACACACACACACACACACACACACATATATATGTGTGTGTGTGTGTGTGTGTGGTTTAATTCGGAGGTTGATTTTACTAAATGCAACCATGCGAATTATATCTTTTCCTCGATAGAATATATTCTTATAATCTCTTCATTGATATAAATTTCCTGCTTCATCTATAGAATTCACAATCATCAGATTATATATATAAACTTATAGCAATGACACAATATTTGAGGTAGTTTTATATTACTCTGCTCCACAGTATTTGAGCATTGTAAATTGGGTTACCATGACCAGAAAATCGGGCAAACACTTGTTCGTGTCATACGGAACCACTGGAGTGAATTTTCGACCTTGTTAGGTCTCATCAGCAGTGTATACTGTTATCTCCCCCACTGGAGATCGAACCAGCGACCACGGAATGCAGAGTCGAAACCCTACCACTGAGACATCTGTCCACATTGCACACAAGCGATGCTAAACCAACAAGTTAGGGCAATTGCGAGACCAAAACACACGCGCGCGTATATATATATATATATATATATATATATATATATATATACATATCCTTTTTCTGTTCATCTCAAGACAAAACACAATCACAAGATTAAAGTCAAGAAACTCAATGAATACCTATATTAATATTTTTCATTATGTTAATTATTACAAAACTATTGCAACAAGTACAGTATTTAATAGCACATAATATTCTTTTTTTTTTCCAAAAGAAACGTCTCAGATATATTCCCTGGTCTTATATGCGCATCTGAAGTATCCAGTGGAATGATTACCCAGACAATATAAAATTCTCATAATTCTATCAAGTGTGATATTGGTGATTCTACAGTTTTATATCAAATTCTAAAAGCTACATTTTGCCATTTCGACCATATTCTATGTGTCTTGCTTACTGAGGCCGACTGAACTACAAATCAACAAAAATTCCATTTTCAAACGCTGCTCTTAGCGTTGCAGCATCGTTTGCACGATCGACTAAATCGTAATCAGCAGTGCTGAGCAATAACCAATGAAATTGAAACAGGATGTGATAAAGACGCAGATGTTTATGGCATCTCGGAGGAGATCTCATAGATAGATAGATAGATAGAGAGAAAAACACACACACACACACACACACACACACACACACATATATATATATATATATATAGTAAACGACTCGTTGATCAATTGTGTTCCAGCAATAATTTAGGAAATTAGAACAGGGTTTGCTACTCGTGTGTTTGTGAGAAGAATTTATCAGTTGACAGAGAATCATTACAATCCACTGGTAATCTGATATATATATAGAGAGAGAGAGACAGAGAGAGAGAGAGAGAGAGAGAGAGATAATATAAAGATAAAAAATGCAAATAAATCAACATTGAAAAGTGCTCGATGCTATTAATGCAGCGAAGAAGACCTAAAATACTATAATTATAAACACTAGAAGTTCTTTAATTGAAGTTTCATGTCGTGTGCGCATTTATTAGACGGAAATATTTGTGGATAGATATAGAGCGTAATGGGGTATTTGGATAGATTTTAGTTTACAAAAAATGTATATATATATATATATATATATAAGAGGATCATTAAATAAGTTTCCAGACATTTTTCGTATCGGCACTTTTACTGATAGTACACACATGGAACTCTAGTCCCCTTCAAAGTAATCTCCTCCGCCTGCAATGCACTTGTACTGTTCCAATAACTTCTGGAAGGCCACGTGGAAGTCCTCTTGTGTCAATGACCTTCGTCACAGCCTCTTTCATCTCCTTGAGCTTAGGGAATAACCAAAAGTCAAAGGGAGCAAGGTTTGGACTATATGGAGGCTGAGGAACTGTGTTAATCCCCATCTTGGTCAAATAGTCTGTGACAAGGATGCAGTTATGGACTGGTGCATTGTCCAGGTGGAAATGCCACTGACCCGATTTGAAAAGTGCTGGCCTCTTCCAACGGAATCTCTTCATGAACACCCTTTAAACCTCAACATAGTAACCCTAACACTAACCTTTTGGCAAATTAACTCTGGTGTATTGACTTCCTTACTCCTCCCACACCTCTCATTATCCCTTACAGACTCCTTACCTTCCTTGAATCTCTTATGCCACTCAAAAACTGACGCTCGATTCATGCAAGATGCTCCAAAAGCAGTCGGAAGTATTCCATACTTTTATGTGGCATTTTTTCCAAGTTTAAAACAGAATTTTATTGCATATCGTTCTTCTAAAGTGTCATCACGTCCAGATTGGATTTTTGAAATTCCTCAGCTGTGGCAATCAGGCTTTAGAAGGGTGTATTCCACTTGGTGCTGTAGCTCTTCATTTAAACCTGAAATCATAAGATGTCTAGCAGTAGCATACTGAATTTTCAAGAGCCTACGACAATTTGAAAGGCCTGAACAAAAAAAAAGTCTGGAAACTTATTGAAGGCACCTCGTACGAAAGAGTGAAACAAAGTACCTATCATATACGTAG
This sequence comes from Sepioteuthis lessoniana, assembly GCA_963585895.1. Lineage (NCBI taxonomy): Eukaryota > Metazoa > Mollusca > Cephalopoda > Myopsida > Loliginidae > Sepioteuthis > Sepioteuthis lessoniana. The sequence continues at coordinate 60,854,147 of OY757922.1, forward strand.
TGCCTTGTTTCACTCTTTCTTTTCTTGTGTGTTTCTGGTGAATTCTACTAGCATATTAATGGATTCCTTTTTTGTTATTTGACTCCACACACACACACAAAGTAGAGATGGGATCGGTCAAGTCATATTGGTGCCAGTTTTTAATGGTTATACAAAATGACCCCGTGAACCTAAGTAAACATGGAGCTATCCTCGGAAGAGTGAACAAAGAAACAGGAAATAACCATGCACTTCCTATTTCTCGAGTGTTGCGGAATTGCCTTGAATATTCAAGAGAATTATACAAGCCGGTGTTGGATATAAAAGCCGGTCCCATTACAGAAGGAGCAGAGAGTAGCCGACAGCCGACAGAAGAGATCAAGTCCTCATCCAAAAGTAGGAGTTAGCATTTTTATCCACAAGATTCAAAAAGCGAGGAAGAATAAAATAGACATCTCAGCTCCTTGACATTTTCCCAGCAGCCTACTCGATAGCAGTAACGTCACAGATAGATAGTTTTTAAACTAAAAACTATAATGTCAATTTAAAAACTAAAATGCCAGTATAATTAGCAAATTAAATAGAGCTCAACACAAGAATATCATGAATAAAATTTTGCTCTAGTCAAATCATTTAGTTTTTAATAGTGACTGATGCTGGTGAAACAACTATGTTTGACTTCATCACACTTACAAAAAAAGTGAGAAGTGTAGTAAAAAGAATGTAATTAAGAATTATTAAAGTGTTTAATTTTAGGAATTTTGGTCGTTAAAGGATTATATGAAGAAGGACCTCATCATCACCAAAATTCAGTGGCGTGTGCAACCCAGGGCAGCTCTTGAGTTTGTCATTTCTTCACCGTTAAGCAAAAGTGCCCCCGTGTCAGAAACCACCCTTTCCCACCCCAATCTTGTTCGCCTACTGACCCAGAGGAATATTGACATTGTCCTTCAGAGTGTTGCAATTTTATTTTCTGTCGGTATATATCAATATGTGTGTTATTTTCTCTTGAGGCGAAAAAAAAACAAACTGAAAAATAGATAAGAAATAATAAAAAAAATTGAATTGATTTCTCCTTTTTTTTTTTTTTTTTTCATTTTCTTTTCTTTTTTTTTTAAGGTTTAATAGTTGATATTAAATAACAAATTTAATGAAAAGGAATCACTAAAATCAGACTCTGATGCGAATTATATATATATATATATAAATTGCATAAATTTTCAAACTCCTCTCCACGAGTGTTTCGTACTATTATTTTTTATTATCAAAGATAAAGTTAAGATATCATTTTGAAATCTTAACCCAACAAACGTCATAGAAAAATGTTCATCTCTCGCATAATTCCAGGTCGACCATATCTACCACACAGTCATGTATTCATTTTATGCTAGTTTTCTCCTTTTGGATATTATGTCATTAACTGTTTCATCTCATTGTTATTTCAGTTCTTGTGAGTTTTTCACACCACTGGAGTCTGAGTGACAGCAAGTCTCTTCGGGTGTCCTGGACTGTTCTCAGTATTCTTGCTGATCTCAGTCGTGCTGTTTTCTGAATGGATTCGATTTCCCTCTGGTTTCTAATCCCTCCAGTTCCTTCTGCAAGTCCTTGGAGGTCGTTCAAGTTTACCAACTAAAATTGATACTACCGTCACTCTCATGTTCCTTCGTTTTTTTTTCGTAACACTAAATCTAGTCTTCTCTCCGGGATTAGGTATTCCTTTTTTAACTCAACATTTCAGAGGTTTTTACGGGTCTCATTCTCAAGGACTAATTCTGGTTTGTGGATTTATCATTGGTTAGCATGGTTTAATTTCATTTTCTTGCACAATTGCCAGTGGATTAGCTTTCCCATCCAGTTTAGCCTGGTTTTGTACTCAGTTTGTGCTAGTTAGATGCATCTGCTTATTATGTAATTAACCGCTGCATTTTTTCTCAACACTATAATAATTATAATTATTTACTCCATCGATAATTTTAAACACCAAAGTTAGCTGATGTTTTCTCTCTTGAATATGAGTGACAGCAAGTTTCCTTAGGTCTTCAGGAGACTTTTCACTATTCTGGCCGATGTTAGTATTGCTGAAATCTGGGTAGTCTCTACTTGACTTTGGATTTCCGAGGATTCCAGTCCCTTAATCAATCTTTTGGGGGATCGTTTCAAGTGCACCAGCTACAATTACCATCAACTTCATATTACATAGCTTCTTCAGCTCTCTGGCAAGGTCCAGATGTTTATCCCCCTTTTCACCTTCTTTTAATTTTACGCAGTGGTCTGTTGTTGACTATCTCTTGGTTTCGTCGTCTGGCCGAGATTAGGTGATCTGTTTATATTTCAAAATCACCGAGAAGTTTTTGGGTTTAGGACGGATTCTAGAATGTGCATATACCTCTTGTTCGTATTATCAAATTTAGATTTCTTGCATAATTCCCAGTGGGTAACCTTCCCCACTCAGTTGTGTCTAACCTTATACTTTTTGTGCTAATTTGCTGCATTCGCTTATTATATTTCGTTTCAATCACAACATAACCTAAACTTGCTATTTTGTTGCGTCTCGTCTCTTTTTTTATTTAATGCAGTTTGTCCTTATGATGTTGTTTTGTGTGGCAATTTGAAGAGATTCTGTTTCTCTGTTGAGGTTTCCTTTTTGTAGCCATATCTAAGTTTTCTTGTGTGGTATTTCGATTGTTTTTTGCTTAAAATATCTCTACTATTGTTCTCGTCTCATTTATGTTTTCTAGTTGTTGTTCTGTTGATCCTGGTGTTATTTGTGTTGTTTCTGATCGCTGTAATTAGCCTTTCTTTGTTCTTTTTGTTTTTGCAGTCTTCGAGTCGTCTTATCAATGTATTGACGCTATCTTCAATATTGGCTAGTCGTGTTCCTCCCTTTCTCGATACATATAACCTGTCTTTGTCATTTCTTGGATGTAAAGCTTTATGTATCGTGATGAGTTTTCATGTTCTCTGGTCCATTTATTGAAATTCTTCCCTTGTTCACTTTAAGCATGGTCCCAAGTATCTTACGAAGGGGATAGCCTTGGTGCTTATCCCTTCGAAGAGGTTTCTGCTTTATAGCTTTGTTTCGAGTAGTTTTCTCGTTCTCTTGAGATACTTTTCTTTAATTTTTTTCCTTTCATCTTTGCTTGTTTGATGTTATCTGCTTCCAATATTCTCAAGTACTTGTGATTTTCCTTTTCTTCTGGCATTCTGATTTTTTCCTGATTTGCTAGTACTATTTGTTGTTTTCCGCATCTCATTTTCAACATGACATTTTCATTATTATTATTTTACTCCTTGCGAGTTTTTCACACCAGTTGGTATTCTTTCACAATAGTCTGAATGACAGCTAGTCTCCTCAAGTTTGCAGGACTCTCCTGAGTATTCTATCCAACCTTAACACTGCTATAGTCTGGATAGTCTCAATTCTTCCTCTGATTTCTAATTCTATCAGTCTTTTTTCCAACCCTTGGCGAACCGTTCCAAGATCACTAACGACAAGTAGTACCACCATCAAATTTTTTATTGGCACTTCTTGTGAATTTTTTACACCAGCGTTAGCTGATGGTTTATAACGGGAATTTCAGTGACAGCAAGTTTCCTCAAGTCTCCAGGACTCTTCCAGGTACTTTGGCCTATTTAAAAAATTTTAGTCTCGATGATCTCTACTTCTCCTTTGATTTGTAAATCTTCTTGTCATTTTACCAATCCTTTCCCAGGACACCAATTACAATTGGTATCACCTTAGCTTTCATTTTCTATAGATTTTTTCTAGTTCTTTTGCATAGTCTAGGTACTTATCTCCCTTTTCACTTTTATTATTATTTTACTCATTTGAGAGTTTTCCACACCAGCGTTAGCTGTGAGTTTTCCTCTGGAGTCTGAGTGACAGCAATTCTTCTCAAGTCTCCAGGATTCTTCTTAGTATTCTGGTCGATCTCAACAATGCTGTCGTTTGTTGGTCTCCACTCTTACTCTTTTTTCATCCATTCCCTGTACCAATTCTTTGGGGGCTGTATCACCGTCACATTCACACTCCACAGTTTTTTCAGCTCTCTAGCAAGGTCCATGTACTTATCTCTCTTTTCACTTCCCTTCATTTTTACCCCGTGATCAGTTGGAAAGTCCGCTATTCCCGAGGTTCTCTTTTTTTGTTGTTGACTATTTCTGGGTCCGGTCGTCTGGCCAAGATCAGGTAATCCGTTTGCATCTCAGAATCCCAAAGAAATCTGTGTGTTTCTTTTTCTAAGACTGATTCTAAGCTATGCACATACCATAATTTCGTATGATAAAACTTAAACTTCTTGTACTATTCCCAGTAGATTATCTTGCTCACCCACTCACATCTAGTCTTATACCCTTTTTGCGCTAACTTACTGCATTCGCTTATCATGTGATCGATTGTTTCGTCCCTATCACCATATAATCTACATCTGCTATTTTGTCACTTCTTGTTTATTCTTGCTTTGAAATAGTTAGTCCTTATGGCGTTGTTTTGTGCTGCTATCAGAAGAGATTCAGTTTCTTTCTAAAGGTTTCCCTTTTTGGCTACGTCCAAGTCATCTCGTGTGAGATTTCGCTTGTTAGTCGCTTGTAATATTCATACAGTTGTTTTCCATCCCATTTTTGTTTTATGGTTATTTCTGTTCTGTTGGTGCTTGTGTTGTCTTTATTGTTTCTGATTGCTGTAATCGGTCTTCCTACGCGTTTTCTTATGTAGTCTTCTAGTCGTTGTATCGGTGCATCGACGTTATCTTGAATGCTGACGTGTCCTCTTCCTCCTTCTTTTATTAACACATACAGTCTGTCTACGTTATTTCTGTGATCTACGGCCTTATGCATCACAACGAGTTTTCACTTTCTCTGGTCCATTTGTTGACATTCTTTTCTAGTCAGCTTTATGAATGGTTCCGAGTATCTTACGAGGGGGACTGCCCAGGTATTTATCCCTTTGATGAGACTTTTGCTATGTAGTTTGGTTTCGAGTAGTTTCTCATTCGGTCTAGGTATTCTTTTCTAATTTGGTACTTCTATTACTTCCGTCATTTGTTGTTTTCCACTTTTCATTATTTGCAGAGCGCATTTTTTCTATGCTAAATTCTATCCCAATATATTCACTGTATATCCTCACTACCGGTATAAAGGTTTGCAATTCCAGTTCCTCATGGTATAATCAATAAACTTTATGACTTCGCCGGATATCTTGTACATTTTGAGTCAGTGTATAATCCGAATTTGCGGGAAAAAATCATATGCCTTTCTTAGTCAACCTATGCGATATCATCTCGTTTTATTCTCCTTGAGGAAGTGTTGATCAATGTATTGTAGCACTCCTGTTTCACGGGACCTCTTTTGGCATTTTTTTTTTAATTATTAATATTAAAGTTGAAATCTTCTAATGGGCAAGCAAATTCACATAGAGCATTGATAATATTGTATATATATTTATTTTCTGTCTCAATTTCTGAGATTAGAAGTTGTTATATATATGTACATATATATATATATATATATATTTAGATTGATATTTTGATAATTTCCTTATATTAAAAAAATAACCGCGACATATGCTGGTCTCGCTGTCAAGTCTGTTCTCTTATCAACATCCAATGTGCGTAAACGACAGATTTTAATTGGACAAACCGTTAAAGTGTGAATTAAATTCATATAAATTACCACCCGGATATGTTACAAGAGTTGCATTATGGAGACTGAAACCCATATATTGACCTTTTAAGCACCCGAACATATTTACATCTTGCATTTATTGACTTCTGGAAAGTGTTTAAGAAAATCAGGATTAAAAACAAATTTTTGAAAATGACAAAATGGATAAAGTTGTAAGATCTATTTCTTAAAAATATACTTAGCACAGTAATTGGTTTTGAAAATACAGATTTTGAAATAATGGAAGAGTGACCTTGGTTCGATTGATTAATTGATTGATTGATTGATTTTAACGTCTGGGATTATTTTATGCCAAGAGGTTAAGGAATTACGTACGAGATGCCTTTAATAAGTTTCCAGATTTTTTTTTTTTTTTTGTACAGGCATTTAGAATTGTCGTTGGCTCTTGAAAATTCAGTATGTTATTGCAAGACATCTTATGATTTCAGGTTCAAATGAACAGCTACAGCACCAATTGGAATACATCCTTCTAAAGCCTGATTGTCACAGCTGGTGAATTTCAAAAATGCAATCTGGACGTGACGACACTTTGGAAGAACGATATGCAATAAAATTCTGATTTAAACTTGGAAAAAATGCCACATAAAAGTATGCAATGCTTCAGACTGCTTTTGGAGCATCTTGCATGAATCGAGCATCAGTTTTTAAGTGGCATAAGAGATTCAAGAAAGGTAGGGAGTCTGTGAGGGATGATGAGAGGTGTGGGAGGAGTAAGGAAGTCAGAACACCAGAATTGTTTGGCCAAATAAAGAATTTCATGGATAAGGACCGTCGTGTGTCTATAGAGACAATAAGTTCACAGTTTGATGTCAGTGTGGGAACTCTACACACAATTATTCAAGAGGAACTGAAGATGCGGAAGATTTGCGCGAAGTTCGTCCCAAGGGTGCTCAGAGAAGATCAGAAAGAAAGACGTTGTCATGACAGCAAGGAGATGGTCGAGCTGATCAATTCAGATCCCGCAGTTCTCGATGCTCTGGTGACCCGTGATGAAAGCTGGATCTACTGCTATGACCCAGAGACCAAGAGACAGAGTTCCCAGTGGAAACATGCTGGCTCTCCCAGACCCAAGACTGCTAGACACAGCAAATCCACCCACAAACTTTTGATGATCCCTTTTTTGACAGCACTGGCATGATGTACAGGCACTGGGTTCCCACTGGACAGACAGTCAACAAGGAATACTATGTTGAGGTTTTAAGGGAGTTCAGGAAGAGATTCCGTCAGAAGAGGCCAGCACTCTTCAAATCGGGTCAGTGGCATTTCCACCAGGAACTCCACAACTCCATCCTTGTAACAGACTATTTAACCAAGATGGGCATCAAGACAGTTCCTCAGCCTCCCTCAAGTCCGGACCTTGCTCCCTGTGACTTTTGCTTATTCCCTAAGCTCAAGGAAAAACTTAGAGGCTGTCGTTATGAGACAATTGAGGAGATGAAAGAGGCTGTGACGAAGGTCATTGAGAACTTCCATGAGGCCTTCCAGAAGTTCTTGGAACGGTACAATAAGAACATTGCAACCGGAGGAGATTACTTTGAAAGGGACTAAAGTTTCATGTGTGTACTATCAATAAAAGGGCCCATACCAAAAAAAAAAGTCTGGAAACTTATTTAATGAGCCTTGTACATTGCAAATTCTTATTTACTCAGCTACGGGTAGGATGTGACACAAGGTCAGTTTTTTCTGCAGAGTACTACTGATTTGAAGTCCGTCTTCTATATCCGTAGATCAAGGCTAAAGACCTCAATCTACCCTCCTATTTACTCATAGCTGGGAGTGAGGGTAGAAAAGAAAAGATGAATTCAGGGTTTTCTAACGACATGATTCATCAAGCAAAGAGCCTTGTTCAAAATTTGAACTCGGGTCATTGGGTCCATTTTTAATGACGAAAACCGTTTTTAAGCCTCAAGATGCCAAAATGATTTTTCTTTAATCCGAGGTACTTTATGAACATCATTGATCATCTTCAAATCAGTATGTAATGAGATTGATTGAGTGATTGTTTGACTGATAGAGTGATTGATTTTTATGGTATTTCAACCTGCCTGGGGTAATTTTATGCCTATATATTTGGAAATCGCGTTTATATTTACTTTTTTAATGTAGTCGTTTCATAAGAAGTTTTTTTTACACACTGTCCTATAGTATTCGAATAGATTTTAATCTGATATTTTTTCCCATAGAGGTAAAGGAAGGCGCTCGTATTGTAATGGTTACCGTCATTGGAAGTCGACATGGCGACCCAAGTTCGCATCCTGGATGAAACTATCTTTATTTCACAGAGCACTAATACCCTAGGAAAAGGTATGACTTATTATTGATATTATTATTAATCCAGCTATAGGTAAATTGTTTGACTGACTGAACTCTTTAAACTTGGTATGGCAACTAATCTTGGAAAAGGAAAACTCTGAATTCAAACCTGTTAAACTCCGCGTAAAAAGTGACTTTGTGTCACATCCTGTTTGTTGGGAGGAGAGGGTGTGTTGATGGGATCCTAAAAGGCTCTATCACTCCGGATCAGAGTGGAACTAGGAGTAATGGCAACGAAGAAGAATGCCACATTTTCCAGATCTTAAGAACAGAAGCCTCACCATCAGATGTAGATTCGTGTCATACCAGGGGTAGCCCCTTTTAGAGGTTCTTATCTTTCTGCAGAGGATATAGTCTGTTAATTCTAATTCACACCGACAGGGTAGTATATAACGCGGATATTTACTGCTAGTATATATATATATGTCGTAAATTGTGGCTGTTGTAACAGGTTATGCTACCATACTGAACAACCCTGCCTCTTAGTATTCCTGAAAGTTTTCCACTTCATAGAAGAGTAAATATTTTTCATATTAAATTTACATATACGTATGTATGTAAGTGTTTCTATGAGTCACTCTGTTTAAATTTAATCCATGAATATATTTGTACAAAATTATCATCATAGTTATCTATATACATAAATGTAGAATTGATAAATTAGTCAGACTTTGTAAGCAAAGGAAAGGAAGGAACTGAAACCAACAAACTTAATGATCGTCTAGACAAATCGCATTTGTAAATATTCTTCATGTATGAAAGCCAAAATAAATATCGAAATGAAAATACTATATAACATAATATCCTCTCTTCCGTGACTGACAAATGTGTTTCCGTTAAACGAATAAAAAAAATTAATTTAAACTTACAAAATAGAATAAAATTTTAAAAAGAAACTATAATGGCGTTACCCATTTTATTCTAACCATACTCTTTCACATTCTAAGACATCAAAACTTATAGAAATCAATCTAGTTAGGTTGTTCTGTTGGTTGGAGCATCAAGCACAAAGAACAGGGGATTTTCAAAATTCTATTTTGTATGCTCTTGATCGTAAAAGAACCAATGAAAAAATGTTTAGACATATTTCAGAAAAATGGAGTTATGTAATACAATGGCCGACGGATTTCGTTTCATGCCTTTGGGTATAGTTAGGCTGAGAACCTTTCGGCTAATGCATGGGTTACTTAGGTGCAACATTAACACAGGTGTTCACGCGCGCGCGTGGAGCGGACGTGTCACTCAGAGATGTCACAACAGTCCAAGATGGGAAACGGGGTTACAGAGTGCAAATGACGTCACGCACCAGAAGCGCGCGGAAGATTTGGGGAGATTTTGAAAAAGTTAGTGGAGTTGAGACGAGACACCGGATGAGAAGGGTTGACTTTCGCTTGCTCGCGAAGGCCTTGGGCAGGTGTCGCACGAGATGGGGTTGGGGGGAAGATGAAAAGGCCAGCATAGAAAGATTGTGCCTCTCTCTCCTAATGTCGAAAAACTTTTAAACTCAAAGGTAATAAAAAGTTTCGTACCTGAACAAAGAAGTCGTAAGAGTTTTCCATGTTTCGAGATTCCTATGTTCTATGTTATATATATATGAACATCCCATGTACATTTCGCATATTCATGTATATGGCTATGGTACAGTTATAGATGAAAAATTGTTATACCTTCTTAGTGACTCCGATTTAGGGTGCCATTTAAAACTCCCGAATAGCTTCAAAATATAAGCAGACAGCTTTCATTATTCCGTATCATTTGCACTGACAGCCAACCGAATAATCATGGTAATCTAATGCATCATTTGACACAATTTTCTCCACTGCATCTTTAAACATCGATATGACAATATAATTAAACATCTCATGAACCGTCTAAATTCTTTCCATTTTGACGATTGGGGGCCATATTTTTTCTCCATGTTTGGCTGCGATAGTTACATCTGTCTGTCTGTCTATCTATTTTTCACTCTCTCTCTATCTATGTCTTTCTTAGTCTGTCTCTCTGTCTCTCTCTCTTTTTTTCAAGAGATCGGTGTTTGAACCCATTTAAAGGTCATAACTTTGAATGATAATTTCATTGAAAGAGAAACTATCTCCATTTTGAAGAGAAGCTTAAGGGCAACTTCCTGTTCTTTATTCTCCCCATGTAGTTAAGTTTGTGCCATATCAAGCTTATATCGGTGTACAGAAAAAATATTTAGATTTACCATCAAGTAAGAGTAGACACGACTGGGTGGGCAAGGTGATCCACTGAGAATTGTGCAAGAAATTAAAATTTAACGATACGAACAAAAGATATATGCATTACGCAGAATTTGTCACGGAAAAGGAAAAGCACAAACTCCTCAGTGATTTTGAAATAAAAAAGGAACGTCTAATCTTGGCCAGATTACAATGCCTTATAATAACAAAAAATAAAGAGAAGTTGCCGAATTCTGAACTTTGCTGTTCCGGCTTACCACAGAGTAAAATTGAAAGGAAGTGAAAAGAAAGATAAGAACCTGGACGTTGCTAGGGAATTGGAAAAAAAAACATGGAACATGAAAGTAACGTTGACACCAATTGTAACTGGTGCTTTTGGTACAGTCACAAAAGAATTGGTACAAGGACTGGAGGACTTGAAAATAATTGGATGAATGGAGACCAACCAAACGACAGCATTATTGAGATCGGCCAGAATACAAAGAAGAGTTTTGGAGACTTGATGAAACTTGCTTACACTCAAACTCCGGTGAGTTTACGCTAATGTAAATTAACAAGAATAAAGAAATCTTGGGGATTTTGCACTTCCAACGAACCACATATGGAAAATGAAAGATAGCGAAAAAATAGACAAAAAGGTCTTGCCGGAGAGCTGAACAAAACAAGGGAACTTAAAATAGTGGTGATACCAAAAGTTTTTTCTGGAATGGTCTCCAAAGGCCTGTGTAAGAAAGTGGGGTTAGTGGAGATCAGAAGCAAAATCGAGACAATCCAGAACACAGGAGTACAAAAATCAGCTAAAATACTTAGAAGAGTCCTGGAGACCTGAGGAGACTTACTGTCACACAAACTGAAGTGAAAAACCAGCAGTTAGAACTGGTATAAAAATTTGAATAATAATAATAATAATAATAATAATAATAATAATAATAATAATAATAATAATTATAATAAACTGAAAGAATGTGAAAAGATGGATAAGTACCTCGACCTTGCTAGGGAATTGAAAAAACTGTGTAACATGCAGGTGACAATTATACCAATTGTAATTGGTGCGTTTGGAACAGTAATTAAAGGATTACTAAAGGGATTGGAGAACTTGGAATTTGGCGGACTGGTGGAGACCATCCAAACGACAGCATTATTACGAATGGCCAGAATACTGAGAAGAGTCCTGGAGACTTGGGGAGACTTGCTGTCTCTCAGACTCCAGTGAAAAACCATCGGCTAACGCTTATGTGAAAAGCTCTAATAAGTGAATAATAATGATATATCCTAATATATATATATATATATATATATATATATATATATATATATATATATATATACTCTAATATGGAAAAATATATCGTTAAAAGCAAATTTTGACGGAGTGTTTATTTATTGAATACAACGTTTCGCTTAGTTACAAACTTCGTTAGATAATGTTTGGGAAAACAATTTAATTTATGAAAAATGAATTTGATACATGAAAAAGGATCCTTGAAAAAAAAAACTGAAGTATCAACAAGTTTATCATGGCAATGAACCTAGGGAGCTGGCTATTTAAAAATTTGAGAATGAAAATCATTATCTTATGAAGTTCGTAATATATACGAGGGTCGTTGAAAAAGTTCTAAGCTTCACCCAGAAATAAAAACATAGCAGAACGTTTTTTGTTGTTTTTTTTTTTTTTTGTTTTTTTTTTTTGGAAACAATAACACTTTTTACAAACCTAGAAAAACTAATTCAGATTTTTCTAGTTTTATAAAAGGTGATTGTGTGTTGCCACAAGGTAAATTTTTAGCTGCGCTCTTTTTTCTGATTGAAGCTTAGAATTTTTTGATGACCCTCGTGTATATATCAAATTTCAGTTTTCACATCATATTTCTTCCATTCTCCCGGATATTTATTCAATCCATTATATATATATATATATATATATATATATATATATATATATATATATATGTATATATATTGGTGTAATAGTCTACCAATGTGTATATGAAACGTAAACGTCCGTAAAAACTGAAAATAATTTTGATACACCCTTGGAGATCACTTTTTAACTGCTTATGTTTCAGATAATAAATTATAGCATTTCACTTCTTGTCTATATTCAGTGTTGTGCAGACCCCCAGTGCTTCAGACTTTTCAATAATTGGTACTATAATGATTAGTTGTGGGCACCTTTCTGCTATGAATAGAACATATCACCTTTTATATAATTATATCAACCCTCTTGTCTCTGGTATTTATTTCAAATACCAGACCAGGTAGATTTAGATTTTTCTCTGGATATCATCAAAGAAATGAGAGGTAGTTAGAAAACCGTGTTAGTTTTGGGGGAAAACATCTCCAGCTTTTCTTTTTAGCAACTTTAGATTAATATTGATTTATTAAATATTATGAGATTCTGAAGTAAACTCTCTAGAATATTCTGCTGAGAGAAGGGTAATAAGAGGGAGAAGGACTGATATCATAGAACGAGTATGAACCGGACCTTCTAGTATTGTTTAAAATCTTTTTAAGCATGAATCTAACAATTTCTAAAAGTGTGATTGAAATCTAGTCAAAACGGGGGGGGGGCTTGACATATAAACGTATGATGAATGATGAGAGTTGTTCATATCAACATTAGCGGATGGCTTTTTATTGTAGTCTTAGTGACATCAAATCTTCCCTGGTCGCCAGGACTCTTCTAAGTATCCAAGCCGATTCTTGTAGTTATATTATCTGGATGGTTTCAATTTCTCATCTGATTTCCGGAGAGTTTCCTCATGATGTAATGGTTAGAACGCTGGAGTGCGGAATCGTAATAAGTGTGTTCGAACTCCAGTTCACTTTCGGACAAATATCCTCGGGAAAGGGTTTAAAAAGTACCACTACTGTTCTTCTAGAAGAATGTATTTGGCATTAAATAACCCAAGAAGGTTGATATGCCATTAAACGACAAAACGATCAAAAATTCCTCTGATTTCCCCTTCGTCCAGTCGCTTTTCAGGGTCCTTGGGGATTATTCTTAGGGCCTCAACTACGGTTCTCATTTTTTTTTAACTGCGTTTCATTTAATCGGTTAAGTCTGACTTCCATATGACCGATACCCTATCTATAGCTGTCCATGCCTTTGCTAGTCGCGTGTTAATGTCAGTCTCGGTTGATTAGACACTGCGCCCAAGGGTAGATGAACTTGTCTTCTAGCTTCAGAGAACTGCCGTTTAGTGTGAAGATGTCACCTCTGATTAAAACACCTATATTCCGTCTTATGTGCGTTGAGATGGAGGCTTCTGCCAGCAACTGCTCGTTCCAGACTAAGTAGCAAGGTTTCGGCTTGGGCAGGTGTATTTGCCAGAGGCGGTATATCATCGGTGTAGTCCGCGTCCGTAAATTGTTTGTGCGGGGTATCTTCTGCTTCTTTCCTTTGTCAGTTTGAAACCGTTGTCTTAAAAATGAATCAGTATTATAACCGGTGGAAATTTGGCTCCTTTCTCGGATCACTTTTGGTACGCTGTGCCTCTTCCTCATGATGAAATATTCCTTTTAAATCTTTGAGTTTGGGCCTGTCAGCCTGCATGATTCTTTCTTGATGTATATTTGTCTCACGTGTTTATGATTGGTAAACGGTTAATGTTACTTTCCCATGTTGGTAATTCTTTCCCCCAAAGAATATTTTTACTATATAATTAACAATTTGTCGGATGAGAAATTCTAGTTGCTATTCGTGTCACATAAGAGAAATTACTTGTATAATTTGCATTCATTTATACTCTATTTATTGCGATTTGGGGGCATTTTAATTGGGCGAAATTTTAAGCCTAAGGGAGAGAAATTATAAAAAATCCATTTCTTTTCATAACTTAGAAGATTATTCAATAAGATAACTTTACTGATCTTTCATCAACTAAAAGACTTCTTATCTTTTATAGTTTACTGTTTAAGTATAAAGCAATGCACCGGTCCATTGCCCTAGCGGTTAGAGTGTTCGCCAATAGAGCGGGGTTCAATACCAAAGACTCAAAAAATGGTACATGATGCTGGCTTCCTTAACACTCAGCGTTAGAAGGTATGGATCAAGGGTAAAGTGGAGCAATCCACGGAAAGGAGTAGCGCCCTTCCCTACACCTCGGTGTAGTAGCTATTGAAAGGGGAGACTTCGGGTTACCAACTTCACTTTTTTACTTATTAAGCAATATTAAGATGCGTTCAACATCTTATTAAGTAATGAATAAATATCTTTGTAAAACTTAATTACAAGTCAACATCATCATCAAAATACCGTTCGGTAGGCAGGGTATAGAATACGCTGGCCGTGTCCATGGCAGAGGGATAAGATCCCCCACCCTTCATAAAATAGGGATGTCCAGTGTAGGATAGTAAACTGCACTTAACTTTATTTCAAGAGATTATGGAGAGTGTAGAATACCTCTTCATTGCCATTACTCCCAGGTCCACTCATACCTAGAGTGTTAGTTCTTGTTAGGATTTCATCTATGGGTCAAATAGAACTTTGGGGTTCCATCTATGGGTCAAATAAAAATTATACTGATTCGTTTGGATCGTGTGCAAAAAACTCTTATGAAACAACTACACAATAAATGTGAATATGTGAATTTAAAAAATTAATAGAATATATATGTAGATATATTTTGATGATCATATATTTTTTAACGGTTCTTACTCGTGATTTTATGAATAAATTTCATTTGGGATGATTCAGTAAACTTCTGGAAATAGCAATCATTTATGGTAAATGGTAATAACGATCGTGTAAAACATATTTTATGGGATCCTTTATAAACGTCTGGTAACAACCGTTATTTATAACATCATTTATAAACTTCTGGTTATAACCAGCTTTTATAACAGCATTTGTAAACGTCTGGTAATGACCAATATTCATAATATCATTTATAAACTTATTCGTTATATCGTTTATCAATATTCATGATATAATTTATAAACTTCTGGTAACAACCAGTGTCTATAACGTAATTTATAAACTATAATTATTTATAACATCATGTCTGGTAATAAGCAATATTCAAAATATCATTTATTATCGTCAAGTAATAACCAGCATTTTTAATCCTTCCACTTGTTAAAAGGATTTGCGCTTTAATTTTTTTTTTTATCTAAAGTAGTTTTTGTTTATCTGCGAATGTGATAACAAAACAGAGAGAGCAAAAAAAAGAAAAATATGTGAAATCCTTATTGTTTTGTCCGTATGTATCATTGATGCATGTTTGTATTGGAAGTTAAAGAAATAATGGGAAGGTTTCTCCATAGCCGGTAATGATGCATGAGAATTTTTATATCTTTTCATTCCAACTTCTCATTCGTTGTCTCTTAATATCCAGCCAAAAAACCTTTTCCTTCTATTTAAGAAGGCATTGCACTTGGTTCAACACATACCCACAAAGGGATTTAGTGACAACCAATACTCTTATAATATATATATATATATATATATATATATATATATTTATATTTATATATATGTATAAGTGTGTGTGTGTGTGTTAGATATGTATATATTTAATTCATGGAATATAGACTGTGACCCTGGGTTTCATGGAGTTTTTTGCAGAAGACTCCATGAAACCCAGGTTTGCAGTCTATATTCCATGAATTATAAATATATATGTATATATATGTTTATTTATTATCATTATATAATAGCTCTATCATAGATATTGAGCACTCTCCATATTATATCGCACTTGGTTCTACACATACCCACAAAGTGATTTACTGACAATCAAGACTCTTATAATATATATATATATATATATATATATATATATATATATATATATATATATATATATATGCGCTTCTGTATTTGTATGTGCGTGTATTCGCTGCTGCACTTCTACAAGGATGGT
The DNA here is from genome assembly GCA_963585895.1 of Sepioteuthis lessoniana. NCBI lineage: Eukaryota > Metazoa > Mollusca > Cephalopoda > Myopsida > Loliginidae > Sepioteuthis > Sepioteuthis lessoniana. Next base: position 60,870,192 of record OY757922.1, read on the forward strand.
TTTAGTATCATATATATGTATATATATATATGTGTATGTGCGTGCGTGCATGCGTGCGTGTGTGCTCACTACTGTTTTTCTACAAAGATGGCTTTAGTATTCAATGATCCCCGATGGTTAATATGTCATTAGACAAAAGATACCAGAAAACCTAAACGTCCTCTAAATAACTAAATCATCTATCATCTAAATCCCTAAAAACTAACTAGATATTTTCAAATCAACTAAAACTTCAAAAACCAACTTAATATTTTTTTAAAAGCAACTAAATCTCTACAAAGTAAATAAATAACTACAAAGTACTTAGATATCTACAAAGTAACCCAATATTTACTGAGTATCTACAAATCGACAAACCAACTAAATCACTTCAAAACATGTAAATAGAAAACAACTAAATATCTACAAACCAATCAATCATCTACCACAAAAATGTGAAGAACATAAAAAAGGGTAACGACGAAGAAAAAGAGGGATGAAGGAAGAAAAAAAAAGAGAATCAAGTGAAAGAAATGAATAAAAGCAAACGGAAAATGAAAAAGATAAGCTATAAAAATGAAAGTAAAAGAAAAGAAATATAGAGAAAAATTGAAAGAAAGAAGAATAAGCACTGGTTGATTGAATAAGAAGAAGAAGAAGAAGAAGAAGAAGAAGAAGAAGAAGAAGAAGAAGAAGAAGAAGAAGAAGCTGGACAACGGCAAAAGATAGATAATGATGAATAGAAGGTATAAACTTAAATAGAAAACGAGAAAGTGAATTCATAGAAAGAAAGAAAGAAAGAAAGAAAGAAAGAAAGAAAGAAAGAAAGAAAGGATTACTATAATGAAAATCCAAAGAACAAAATAATAAGAAAAAAGAAAGAAAGAAAGAAAGAAATAATAATAATAATAATAAGGTGCCCTGCTGATAATGAAAAGTGGAAAAATACAAATAATAAAAGGAAGGGAACTGCCAAATCAAGAAAGAACCAGAACACATGATTAACAGGGAAGCTATATGTACGTGAGAATATTGGAAGCGGACACAATCAAACGAGCGGAAATGAATGAAAAATTGAACAGAACACCTCAGACGAACAAAACAAAAAAACTACTCGAAAAGAGGCTGCGGAGAAGAAATCTCATTAAAAGGTTAAACTCCTAGGCAGTTCCCCTTGTAAGATCCTTGGAAAAATTGTTAAGATTAACAAGGGAAGAACAGAGAGAATGTGACCAGAGGATAAGAAAGATGATAATGATGCACAAAGCCTTACATAAAATAAAACAGACTACATGGGCCAAGAAAAAAATAAGGAAGATGACTGGCCAGTACCGATGCTTCAATACTAAGACTCAAATGATACAGAAAAAAGAGCAAAGAACTATTTATTACAGCGGTTAGTAACAGCACGGACAACATTAGAATAAACAGAACAACAACAATAACTAGGAAACATAAATGAGATTTAAAAACAACTCTATGAATATTTAAAGTGACAATTTGGCGAAATCTCATTCTAGAAGACCTGGACATAGTTTTGAAAGTGAAACCTTAAGAGAGAAACTGAATTTCTTCTCATATCAGTACAAAACAACGCCATAAGGGCTAATTATTTTAAAGCCAAAATTTATAATATACAACAGAACAGCAAGTTTAGATTAAGTGGTAACATAGACGAAACGATTGCTCACATAATTAGTGAATGTAGCAAACTTGCGCTAAAGGAGTATAAGGCAAGACCTGACATAGCACTAATACCCTTGGGAAAAGTTTGAATCCAATTATTCTCCCTCCAGCTATGGGTAAATAGTAGGGCAGACTGATTCTTCAGCCTTGGTTAGGCAACTAGGCTAGAAGAAAGAAAACTCTGAATTCAAACCTGTTAAACTCCGCTTAAAAATTGACCTTGTGTCATATCCTGCCCGAGCGGAGGGGTTGGTAAATATGATAAGGCAAAACCTGACTGGAGGAGAAAAGTGATCAACAGGAAATTGTGCAAGAAATGGAAATTTTACCAAATTACCCATTAATATATGCACAAACCAGAACCCATCGGCAAGAAGACCAGATCGTGTGATAATCAACAAATGAAGAGAACTCGCCATGGTTGATGATGCCGTACCAGCTGAACACAGCGTGAAAATCAAAGAAAAGAAAAACATGGAAAGGTACATGGACCTTGCTAGAGATATTTATCGTAATTGGCGCGCTTAGTATAGTCCCAAAAGGTTTGGTAACCGGGGCCGGAAGACTAGGAAATCAGAGGACGAATCGAGACCATCACAACTACACCATTATTGAGATCGGCCAGAATATTGAGAAGGGACCTCGAAAAAAAGAGAAAACTTGTCACTCGGACTCCAGTGAAAAACAGCCGGCAAACGCTGGTGTGAAAAACCCGTAAAGAATGTAATAATGATAATAATGGTGATACCAATTGTAATTGGTGCACTTGGAACAGCTCCCAAACGATTAATAAAAGGACTGAAAGATTTGGAAATAAAGGACAAGTGAAGACCATTCAGATTAGAGTATTGTTTAGATCGGACAGAATATTGAATACTGAGTCCTGGAGACTAGAGGAGACTTGCTGTCTCTCAAACTTCAAACGCTGGTATGAAAAAAACAATAGTAGTAATGTAAAAAAAGAAATAATATTCTGAAGAAAGAAAGAAAGAAAGAAAGAACTTTGATTCTGCCCTTGGGATCACCACTGCAACAAATAATATTTATAATTGATTGTCATAAAAATGTGCCGTTTTAGAAAGAGATAACGTCTGGGCGTAAATTCAATTATGAAATGAGTAAATTTAATTTAAGAATTGCAGAATATTCCTCAACAAAAAAGAAACTAAAGAGGAAAAAATACCATTTCTTTTACTTCATGCACAGTAGTATAAAAACTGGTGAACTTCAATGACCTGTCACCAACCTAAATAATGACTGGGGCAGAAAAATACACCGACTCCATCTCAGCAGAGGATAAGATCCCCTAATGAATGTCGTGAATATAACACTAAACTGAATCGGGTGGTGAGGCTCGAGTCCTTGAGTTTTGGGGGATGTGGAGTATCTCTTCAATGCTATTACATCCAGGTCCACTCTGACCAGGAGTGTTAGAACCCGTTAAGTCCTATATTAGAATCAAATAGAACTATTCAATCATTTACTGTAATTGAAACTGTGTGCAAACAAAGGATTAATATTGAATAAAATTATTAGTGTAAGATAGTAATAATTGAAACCATTTAATTTAGATCGGAATACTTGATAAAAATTATTTATAATGAATAGCAATACTTGCAACCATTGAACGGCATGTAATCAAATAATCTCTGGGTCATTTAAAAGTAATGTTACGTACAAACTGTTCGTTTACAAATTTCACACACTAACTCACAGATAGTTAGATAGTTAAATGTGTGTGTGTGTGTGTGTGTGTGTGTGTGTGTGTGTGTGTGTACAGGATTGGGTATGAAATAACCTGCAAGGTTTGATATACCAAAAAACCCAACTAACCAACCAGCCAACAACAAATTATGTTTCAAGCAGTATCTGGCGTTTTTTACAATAATTGATGAAACGTTTTCTCAGATCAAAAAATAAAGAAACGAAGCCTTAGGAACGAAGGTGAACTATCTACACCAATGGGGGCGCTTGTAACGTTATGGTTATCGTAATAAAAAATGGACATGACGTGCCTAGTTCCAAATCTTGGCTAAGGCTATTTGTGTGTGGATAAATCACGAATCCAGCTGTGGGTAAATAGTCGGGCAGACTGCGATCTTTGGTCTTGGTAAAAACACAAAAAAGCATAAGGAAAACTCTGAATCAACTGTATACCGCTTTTACAACTTGACCTTGTGTCACATCCTGCCCACGCTAGAGGGGTTTGGTAAATACACGTAACCGTGCATCTGCTGATAAAATTATCCACAACTATTTACCTACACAATTATATTCAAGTCCTCTCGCATTTGATTGGATGATTAAGTGGTTGAACACTTTATAAAAGCTTCAAAATCGGCCATAATAGTTCGTTGTAGTTGGAGAGATCATTACGTGGTATTTCATCAACACTTAGATGAAGAAGAATGAGGTTGAAAGACCCGAAACTCGAAATGATCTCAGGATTATATCAATGAAGATATTGCCAAGTTCATCTTCCAGGTGTATTTTTTGATATTTTTAGATAACCTTGCAAGTAAATTATATATGTTGATAAATTTGTATTTATTTAACCCTGATAAATTGGGATAAAATGCCATAAAAAGTGATAGCAAGTGAGAATATAACTCACTAGAATTGATTAACAATAAAACAATTTAAGGTGCCTTTTTTAACTTATGGGGAGTCTTTGTGGTTAAATAGCTGAAGTAAGCGAGTTCGAACTCCAGTCACGCAATTACGTTTACTTTCGGACTAATACCATTGGAAAAGGTATAAACCCTCTTATTCTTCTAGTTCTATGTTAAATAGTAACACTGCTGTTCTTCTACAAAGGTGTTTTTGGCATTAAATAACCCATGAAGATTGATATGACATTAAAAACAAAGAAACCAGAGAAAAAATATTTCAAGATATAATGTATCTGAAGATAAATTATTGTAGATAGATATGTTGAGAGATTGATATTAAAAGACTGGAGATAGATAGATAGATAGATAGATAGACAGATAGATAGAAAACCGTCTATTAGATTCAACCACTAGGGCATACAATCACGGAAATACAAACTTCTCCATAGAAATAAATTAATTTCATGATTGTACCGGCAGTCTTATTCAATTCATTGCGCAAACATTATCCTATCACCCAAAGTGTAATGTGACATGGACAAATGAGACCTGACTGTTAGGTCGTGTCTAAGATACACAGTTCTTGACCTGTTGATAAGAGCAGAAGAATCAGCGAAGCTGCTGACATAGAATCGTATGAAACACGTCAATCTATCAAATTTCAGTGGTCTCTTTATTTAACACGGCTCACACTAAACATGGCGTCACTTCACCGGGTGTTCAACAGCTAATATGGCGAACAGCCTTTCAAAACTTGCAGGTCAAGACTTCCGTTTTTGACTTTTCGTACCAAGTGTATTTCTGCTTGTATGAGAGCTGAGTCAAACAAAGCTTTGTATGCGATGCCTTTTTAGCAGCTTTTTTTTGTGTGTGTAGATGGGGCTATAATAGAATTATCTTGCGATAAACTCTCCCTAAAGGTTAAAACTGTCTACTGTTTCTATTGCCTACTCACTCCTATCCTTGAACATCTTACACCAAATGGAAAATGTCATCTTTATCCCCATCAAGGCGTGCAGAAAGTACAGATTCCCCGACTTTCTCTCTTGCAAAGCGTCCCTATCACTCATTGCTCTTGGAAAGTCCTCTTCACAGTATTCAGTGTCCGCACAAAACTGATGAATGTAAGCTTTTACTGCTCAGCAAACACTGGTTTGTCCCTGTGTAGGAGTCCATGGGATAATGCCACTTAAATCTCCAGAAGTGCTCATCATTACTTGCTCATCTGACTTGGAAGTTTGTGAGAAGAGAAGTAGCTGGATAATTTCGGTTTTGTGAGGTGCTAGATCTAGGATTTGCTAAAAACAGCACATAACATCCTAATATCGTTCCCATCTAGCTTTTTCTCCTGGCTTTTCGTAAGAGCTTAAGTGATGCATCATACAATAGTACTGACACATCTATAGTTTGAAAGAATATCCGTTTTATTTCATCAACATCAGATATTCATATGGTCATTAACCTGTCAATAGCAGTCAATGTTTTTCCAATGAGTATGTTTACATCGTTTTCAGTTGATGTGATATTGCTGCCGAGGTGTGTCTACTTATGTTAGAGGTTTACCATTTAAAGAGATGCCCGTGGTGTAGTCGTTATCGCCGTAGGAAATGAACACGGCGATACGAGTTCAAATCCTGGACGATACTGATTGCATTTCACATAGCACTAATACCCTTGGGAAAGGTATGAATCCAATTATTCTCCCTCCAGCTATGGGTAAATAGTAGGACAGACTAGGTTCTTCAGTCTTGGTTAGGCAACTAGTCTAGGAGAAGGAAAACTCTGAATTCAAACCTGTTAAACTCCGCTTAAAAATTGACCTTGTGTCATATCCTGCCCGAGCGAAGGGGTTGGTAAATAGTATCATTTAAGGAGATGACACCATCTTGATTAAAACACATGAACTCTATTTTAATTGACTTCGCGTACCGACTAATTCTTCTTGCTGCTTGCTCCAGACTATGCAGAAAAGGTTTGGCTTGAGCTAGAGTATTTTCAAGAAGCGCTAGATCACCTACGTAGTTTGCATCGGTAGTAGTTTCTTCTAATGATCGACTGCTTCTTTACTTAAAGAAACTGGTTTCGCACACAGACAAAAAAAGGAAAAATATGCATACTCATATCTGTCTCTAATTCAATTGTTTTTTTCTGGTCTGCTTGTCTGTCTGTCATCACATCACCAAAAGATGGTTACTAATGGGATCTCAAAGCATATCTTAAGCCGATTGATTTTTGAAAACCCCTTAACATCCACATCATATCCAAGCGTGTTATTTTTTATCTAATTATATTTCTCAAATTTTTAAAAAATTTTCAAACTAAATTATATTCAATTCAAAGAATATTTTTCAGCTATTTTCAAACGACTTTTTTAATATATTAAAATATCAACCAATTCATTTTTAAATATTTACTTTTTTCTCTATTAGAACCAACAAAAAAGAAAAATTCATATATATATATATATATATATATATATATATATATATATATATATAATTTTTTATCATTTTTTTTTCTTTTGATTTTGGTCATAATATAGAAGAGTAGTCTACATTTTGGAATAAAACAGACTTTAGATATCATATTCATTATATTTATTTCATGTATGAACTTTCCATTATTTGGCAATCTGTTTCAAAGTTATCTCACTTCCTTAGAATATAATCTTTCCAAGGTACTGAATATATATATATATATATATATATATATATATATATATATATATATATATATATATATATCGGATGACAGCCATATAGAAGCAGCTGTTTGTGGTTAGATGACCTCAAAATGATCTCTGCATCGTAGGTTGCAGAGTAATAGAAATACAAGTGTTATCGATAGTCACCAGCCGAGATTTTAATCATGAACAAAATATTTGGTATTTAAGTTTACATTCTGTCCGTCTCTGACTCTGTCTTTGTCTGTCTGTCTGTCTGTCTGTTTCACTCTCTCTCTCTCTCTCTCTCTCTCTCTCTCTCTCTCTCTCGCTCGCTCGCTCGCTCTCTGAAAATATAATGAAGTATAATAGAGGATATATTATTTTTTATTATGAATTTGAAAATATCACTGTTGTTATAAAGGATGCAGAACATGAAATATTATTCGCAATCACACTTCGAGGAGACTCGAAGGCTGTAAGACTTTTAAAAACTATGATCTCTGTGAAATACTCAACGTTGATATATTTTATGTCGAGCATTTTTTTTTTTTACTATACTTCGTTATATTGTAATACCCACAAACGAGGGGGAAATTATATTAAAACACTCTGACACATATACACTCTCACATACATTCACAAATACTTTCTCTCTCTCTCTCTCTCTCTCTCTCTCTCTCTCTCACACACACACACACACACACACACACACACGGTTTCATATAGTATTAAATGAATTTAGCAATATTTGTATGATTTTTTATTCTTACTCTTATACGTTTTAGTGTTTCCTATAAAATTGTTTGTATGTTTTGGTTTAGCGCTTTATAATTTTATATGAAATTTTTCTGTCTTTGAGTTGTACAGTAAAAACAAATAACTATCCCGAAAAAAAAAGTGAGGAAAAGGGAAAAAAAAGATGAAAAAAAAAATGTTTAAATAACTCAAAGTTAATTTTTTTCATTTTTTTTTTTCTCTCTTTTCTTCACTTTTTTCTGGGTAGTTACTTGTTTTTACTGTAAAACTCACTCTATCAACAGATATTGAGTACTGAGAGAGTGAAGGCGGCTAATCCTATATTTTAAATCCTATATCCTTATCTCTATTGATATCATGCACGCACACCCTCACACACACATTCATGTATACATTTCAACAATTGAAGTATACATATAGAAACACACACACTTACACACTTACACACATATATGTATGTGTGCGTGTGTGTGTGTATGAGTGCGTGTATGAGTAGGTGTGTGTGATATCAATAGAGATAAGGGTTTAGCTATTAAACTATAGATAGAGATAAAGATACATACACGCGCAGACACACATAACCACACACACTTATATATATATATATATATATATATATATATGTATGAATATATATATATGTGTGTGTGTGTGTGTGTGTGTGTGTGTGTAAGATGCTATGGGCAATTGCTAATGATAGGCAGTCTCGGTTGAACTCTACTGCCAAAATCCTTATCATTATACGAAAACATTTTAGATATATGGTTAGACTTATGCACATCAAATGTAATTTGCTTAATAAAGAAACCTCTGAGCATGGTTTTAGTAAATTATCTTTTTAAAGTTACCAAACATTTAAACTTTACCGAATGGTCTAATTTACATTATCAGACAAATAGGTTTTCTGCCTATGTGTAAGGTCATCAAATACCTCCAGGAAATCTAGAATTAGGGCTATCAAATAATTACTATACTTACTAATCGGATATTGGAACATGTTTTTTTTTTTGTATATTGAGTTTGTTTTGGAATTCAACGTTTTTTAAGCGAATGGTTTGATTGACAAGTGGATCGTAACGTTGACAGAATATTCAACTATAAATAAAATTATCCCTCCAATGCCCTGTTTTTCATATTTTTATATTTACATACCGTCTGATTCATTCCCATTTTCTCATACACACACACACACACACACACACACACACACACACATATATATATATATATATATATATATATGTATATATATATATATATAAAGGCCCTTCAAAAAAGATATTACAATCATGGTAGTTTCGCATATGAGGTATATAGACATAGAGCTAGTTTATTGAATTCTGTATGGGATATTAAGAAAAATCTAGGCACTGATCCCATATATAAAGGGGAAATAGTAAAAAAAAATTCCGTAAGAATAAAGTAAGTATAAATATTGTAATTCATGTATGGAGGAGAAACTGCCATCACGTCCTACAACTATCCCAACGATTTACTTAATCAAGGAGACCGTCGAAAAGACTTGCAGGAGATTCCAAATTTTGGTAAATATATCTGATAAAATGAGATATTATTTATACCGAATTTAGACGACAATTGACTCATTGCACTCAGTAGTTTTCAGCGTACATATGCATCTATATATATATATATATGTGTGTGTGTTTGTGAGAGAGAGAGAGACAGAGAGAGACAGAGACAGAGAGAGAGAAAGAAAGTGAGAGAGAGGGCTGTCGAGAGAGCTAGATATAAATCAGCCCGCACTTAAGAGCGAAAGAGCTCTGATGATTCGAGAGAAACGGTCACTGTTTTTGCAGCCAAGGAACGCTGAACAGTCTAAGAAAATCAGCCACTGACCCGATCTTGTCAGATGCATGATAAGGTCAGCAGACCCGCTATCGTGAGCTCCCTACCCTCATCTTAACACTTCAGGCTAGAAACAGCTTCGATGCAAGCCCAGATTGTGGTGATAAGAAGAACCAGACCTTTAAATAGATCTTCCCATTCTTCATGGCCGTTGTGTAGGAACCGAAAAATTAAATAAATAACTAAATAAATAGATAAAAAGCAGCAAGTAAGATTTCTGTAGTTATCCTCGTACATAAAAATACACTTGAAGCAGCACTTAGCTTGTACACCAACCTTTTTATCTACGGTGACATTATAAAGTTAGTCTTTTTTTTTCTAATTTTTTCCTCTTTCTTGTGAAGGAGTTTGGCTCACTTTGGCAGTTTGTATTTCTGTCTTCTAAGTCCAAATACTCGTCTATAAGAAAATGGACGGTCAGATCTCTTAGTATCCTAATCTTCGCCTACAACAGGTGTTGGAAGTAAGGTATTGTTGAGACTAAGTCGCTAATGGCACAAAGCCATATTTGCTTCGTTACTAAATATCATTCTCTTTTTGGTTTCATATCTTCTTTAAGTTATTTTTAGTTATTTGCTCAACTTAGTAAATACTGGCACAAGACCATGATAATGTGATCAGAAGATGTAGATAAAGGAAACTACACTAAAGACTTGGATTGTAAGATAAACATAATTACAATCCTTATATGGCAACTGTTTATAGCTAGATACGTGTACAATCTATCTGTAGAAGTCTCTATGGTGAAATGGTTAAAGTGCGGTCTCGGAATTAGCGAGTTCAACCTCAAGTCGCTATTTCCGAAAAGATATAAATCCTCTTATACCTCCAGTTCTTTTAAATAGTATCACTACTGTTCTTCAACAAGGATGGCTTTGAAATGTTGATTTGTCATTAAGCAATTAAAGCAAACCAAATCTATCAATCTATTTCAGGCTGTTCATATCTATCTATCGATTGATCTATTTATCTCAGCCATTTAAAATCAATCCATCTATTTATTTCAGTCTATTCATTATCTCTCTCCCTCCCTCTCGCTCTCTCTCTCTTTCTCTCTCTCTCTCTCTCTCTCTCTATATATATATATATATATATATATATATATATATATATATATATAAATATATATATACATATACCAGTATGTTACTATCTAGCTATCAAACGATGCATGCATACATGTTTAAATAAATGTTAGAAACGATACGTGGGTAGAATGGGTGGGTAAATATGTACGTTTCTTGATCGGTTTTTCTAAGTCGGTCTGAGAACTTTTCAGCACCACACACACACACACACACATACATATATATATATATATATATATATATATATATATATATATATATGCATGTATGTATGTAAGAATCACAGTTATATTCATAAGAACAGGTGTTTTTTAGAACTCGTCCGCTGATCTGGCTGTCTGCCTAACATTTCTTGTCGGCCACCGATAAATGACTTGTTATCTCCATTGACTGCTGTAAATATGTTTCCATAAGTGAGGGAGGCAGACAAATGATATTCACCGTTTTTCTCAGCTATAAAAAGAACTTGTCTTCTTAGCCCTGTTTCTATGATAAGAAAAAAGGCCGTTACACAATGTGGCAGATAACTAGATTCGATTAAATCAAGTTATTGATGAAGATACGAATCTAGTACAACATGTACATTTAATGATGTTAGTCCACAAGTTCTCGAGATATTTGGAATGCCTGTCTGTGTATCTGTCTCTTTTTTCTGAATATGTATGTGTGTGTGTGTGTGTCTCTCTCTCTCTCTCTCTATATATATATATATATGTGTGTGTGTACCCCTCTGTGTGTTTGAGAGAGAGAGAGAGAGAGAGAGAAAGAGAGAGAGAGAGAGAAAGAAAGAAAGAGAGAGAGAGAAAAGGAAACAATATATAAAACAACAATGACATGTTTTGCTGCATGAGTAGTGCCATTAGCATAAATCCATTCCACAAAAAAAAAAAACAAATTTTAATGTAACAAGAGTGAGAATTGTGCTACTCATTTAAATTCCACATTCTCTCTCTCTCTCTCTCTCTCTCTCTCTCTCTCTCTCTCTCTCTCTCTCTCTCTCTCACACACACACACACATACATACATACACACATGTATATACATATCCAAAGTTTTGTGCGGACACTGGATGCAGACCAAAGACCAAAAGGATCGATGGAGGATGTGGACGGATGGCAATGAAGAATCAACACGACTTGATGATGATGCCTTAAAGAAAAATCAACGTACTCGTAGTGAAATTGTTACCATCGTAGGAAATATATACATATATATATATATGTGTGTGTGTGTGTGTATGTGTGTGTGTGTGTGTGTGTGTGTGTGTGTGTGTGTGTGTGTGTGTGTAAACTCAAACTTTGGCATATTATATATAAAAAAAAATATACTGAATATTTTGTTATTTCATCTCTCTCTCTCTCTCTCTCTCTCTCTCTCTCTCTCTCTCTCAGGCATACACACGCACACACACATGTATATAAGGAGTAGCGCCCTCCCCTACACCTCGGTATAGTAGCTATTGAAAAGAGAGCCTTCGGGGCGCACTCGACTACGGTCGCCAAGTTCACTTATATATATATATATATATATATATATACGGCGATTGATATGTATATCACTAGAAAATATTTACAAGAGGTTAATTTCTATCACTTAGAATATTCGGACGTTTGTTTTTTTTAATTGTTATATGAGCTATGGTAAAAAAAAATGTACATAGTTGTAAGTAGTATCTCTAAGTTGATAGCAACATTAGGTTTATATGTTCTAAAAATGCACCCAGTATTCTCCACCAGGATACGGGGAGCCGTGGATAAGACGTGGGGTCAGAAAGTACTTCTGAGTTAAATCATATGTAGTTACCTGGTTCAATCCCCACTACAGGTAAGTTAAGAAGAATATTTACGATACCTTAACACTTGTATCCAGTCATGGTTAACAGAGTTATAACAATCTACCCACGGGGATTGAATAAAGTGTTCAGTGGAGGGTCCCGGCTTCGATATGAAACATCTGAAGAAGGCGAAAAGACATATCAACCGAAACATTACGAAACGAAATTTAGATATGTAATAGATTGATTTCGTTCAATCATACAAGTATTTTATTAAAATTTCAATACGTACAATATTATTTATAATATTATTACCTCAGTCACCAGCATAAGCTACCTGAGTAACCTCCTCTCAAAAAAAAAAAAAAATCCACATATGTCTCTGCGTTAGTTAGTCCGTTCTTCTTTTTTAATGGAATACTAACCTTCGTGGGTTAGTTAGATCCAAATCCATTCTTGTAGAAGAACGATAGTGTAACTATTTTAGCCTCCAAAGGCGATATAGGGGTTCGTACCTTTCCCATGGCTATTTTTTCCGAAAGTAAGCGCAATTACGCAACTGGAGTCCGAACTCGTTTACTGCCTTATCGCAGTCCAGCTCGTTAGTCACTACACTACCAGAATGTCACCTGTATTGATTAGTTTTAAGCTTTATTTTTACTTTTGTTAAATGATTTTTGGTTTTTGTTGCTTTTGTTCAAGTATTTTAGTATACCATATTATTTGTGTATCAATTTATTGAGCAAAGGGGATATCTAGGGCGAATCAATAAAAACTAATAAACCAATGATTAGATCTAATTAATAGGTATATTTACATATATTTACGCGCACGCGCGTGTGTCTGTGTGTGTTCACTTTTTGTGGAATAATTTGTATTAATAAATTCGTTCAGAAGAATGATGAGAAAAGCAGGAATGTAACGCAGATATTTATTTTAAAACAGATTCCCTTTTTTTTATAAATTTACTAAATAAATATACCTACAGATATAATAGCCTCATTGATATAATATTGATAATCTGAAATTCGAAATTTTTAGATGAAAATTCATTTGATAACTACGTACCAAGTCATAGACTTGTTGATCTACTCTTGAATATTAGCACACTCATCAAAATGTCTGACATTGATAATTGAACTTGCTTCAAAACAAAAATTGGGTAATTTGATCATTTTTCCTTTATGTCTACTTTGGCCAACATTTTATGAATTTAATCTCGTCTATCGTGAAGTGATATATAGGGATAATCCGGAAGAGGGAAATTATACTTGGTCCTTTAATCAAGTTTTCTTCGATAGACATCTTAGATATTATTGTTTGGTTTGATTTGGTTTGGTTTATCTAAATAGAATGTCAACATTCGTGGGATATTTAATGCCAAAGCTATCCTTGTAGAATAGCCCATAACTTGAGGGATAAGGGAATTCATACCTTTCCGAAAGTAGATGTACTAACGCGACTGGATTTTGAACACGGTTACTACAATGTTGCAGCCACACAAATAAGCCACAATGCAAAGGGGGCTCCCTCTCGGATATTATTTGAGATAGTCATATGTGTCTTGGTGATTGGGTGGATGCGTGCAAACCTCTTTACACTGGCTAGTGTTCGTCAAGACTCTCACTGGCAATTCTTGTTATTCCTGTAAGAATCAGAAAAGCCATAATTCCAAATTTCAGTTTCTACCATTACATTGTTTTGCATAAGAAAACCTAACATTGTCTTAAACTATTTAATCAACACACCGAAGTGTAGGGGAGGGTGCTACTCCATTCCCTGGATTGCTCCACTTTTCCCTTGAAACGTACTTTATAATGCTGAGTACTTTATAATGCTGAGCAGGGATGTATCAAGTACCAGCTTTTGAGTCTTTGGTATGACTCCTGGGATTGAACTCTGGTCTACTGGGCCATTGGGGAACTCTCTACCTACTACTCCAATGAGCCGGAATAGACAACTGAGATTACTTGTCTTTATAAAAATGATTGCATTGAAGAAGAAAAGCAGACTGAGATCCTTTTAAAATGAGGTCCAAATAATCCAAGTGGAGGACCATGAGTGAATAAGATAAAACGTGGATAGTAAAGAAGTAAAAGAGGCAGAAAAAACTTTCATTAAGCGGAAGTGAAAGTAGAGAAAATATGGATCTTTTTCTTTGATGGGTTATTCATTTTATATGGTATAATTGGACTATTTTCCTTTGTTCTCTGTTTACAATATTTCAATCATACACGCTCTGGTATTCTTGGTGTGTTCTTTGTTTTGTAATGTGTAATTTACTTATTGGGATGTATATTATATTTGTAAAATGTTTGGGAACATCTGGCGCCAAAAGTTCTTGGCAAACTTCAATTACAAATTGATTTCAGTTATCATCGCGTAAAAAATGTGGGGGAAATATTCTGCGGGTTTATCAACAATCATTTCGATAAATCTGACAGTCTAACCGTCCAATAACGTGAAAATAGGTTACAGTTATAACAGAAACATGCCAAAATTAATCAATATTCCTAATTTGAAAATTTGAAAAGCACAAAGCAATAACGAGGATACTAGATACAATTGTAGACAAAGAGATAATTGACATTTAGATAACAATTGTCTAGGAGATAAAGCATATCAAGCAACAGTAAAAATGAAAAACTTCAAAGAAGATGAACGAAATGTTTACATTGGTACTACGAACTACCTACGGGAAAAGCGTTAGTATAATCGCAAAATGACTTTCTCAAATAAAATTAGAAAAAGTACTATCCAATTAGGTTTGGGTGGTAGAGAATGATACTGGTAGTTCTCCTTGTATAAAGTGATAGATTGTAAAGAAAGCTCCAGGTATTGTGTGTTGTACGAAAGGAAAAAGCTGTGTACTTTTTCTGTAGTCAGAAATTTACAGATTGCTGAATAAAAAAGGAAGAAAATGGAGTTAGTATCAAAATGCCAACAACGAAATACATTTGATACAATTTGCCTTCGGATGAAATAAAATATTCATTTTTTTAATACTTCCTTCTGTTCGATTGGAGAGCTTTCAGCCAATATGATAGATAGATAGATAGATAGATAGATAGATAGATAGATAAGCGGAATCCTAACTCCTCGACACATTTCCGTTTGATAAACGTGGTTTGATACTTGTTAAACTGTGAGTAACAGTAATGACGTATGTTTTTATTGTAGATTATATATATATATATATTGTCATCCACAGACAGATTTTTTCGTTGTATCACAACTCATCAGTGTGGCTCGACATGTAGGATGCTGAAAGCTGGGACTGAAACCCGCCCAACTTTGCGTTAGACTTAGTATCATACTGCTCAGCCAACAGTCGACATACGTCGGCTCAGGAATTATGAGACATTTTGTAGTAGCTTTAGTTTGTTTACATTATGCTTTACCGGATACCAGAGTGCTCAATTCATACGAAGAGCTTTGCATTACGCAAGTGGCAGCCGTTAATTCCTTCGCCAGAGTGCTCAACCCCATTGTCGTGTTTCGCAACAAGGATAGCTTTTTCAAAAGTTTTTTGGTTGGCACTTTTATTTGTTTTTTTTTATCTATTTTATTGGTTCTTAATTTTATAAAGTCTATTTTTATTTGAATGTTAGGTGATTTAATGACAACACATACACATAATAAAAAGAAATAAATTATAGCTAAATTGATAAAAACAAATTATAATAAAAAGAAATTATTATGAAAAGGAAAAAATATGATTATAGTTTAATTTAGTTTGGTTGTGTTTGATGATATATCATCCCTTTCGGGTTATTTAATATCAAATACATGTATTACATACTAGATAAGTAGTGCAATTATGACCAAACTCGGTTACAGAATAAATCAACGCCTTTTTATATTTATACCATTTTAGAGAGAAATTTAGTTCACTTTTTGAGTGAGTATTTCGAGTTTAAATACAGCTAACCCTGCCGGTCCACGAGCAGGTCAAGTTTAATAGAAGCATTATCACGGCTGAAAGTGATTATAAAAGCTACGATCAGAACAATCACTTTTTAAATGTATTAATCACTTATTTAAAAAAAAAGTCATTAGTAAAAATAATACTGAAAATGGATAATAAAACAGCTATTAATTTTGAAACTTTATCCTGTTTTCTTTTAATAATAAGTGGTTTTCAAAGCAAAATACATAAATCAGCAAACCTTCAGGCAACCTTGAAACGTGTTTGAGTTGTAAATTAAGGAAGTCAATATCTTTTCGACTCACTTGAAACAAATGTCAGAGTTAGCAGATGCAGTACCCAATTAGAAAATTGTAAGTTGGGCTCTTTACCCAACAAAATCATTTCAAAGTCAATGATTTCTGTCATGTCCTTTTCGATAGATGGCATCGCCAAATTATTTAGTCTCTATTGTGAAGAGCTACGTTTTAATCAGCTTTAGTTTTGAAAAACTTCATTTACGTATGTGCGGAACTCAATTTGAACAGATCTGTTTAATTGACTAAAATCTAGCCCTAATTCGGACGTTAATGTGCCTTCTGTAGACACAAGGTTACCATTCTAGACGCCCTAATACAGTCAAATTTTTGATCACTGTGATTGTGGTTTGCCGGGTAACTCGTTTTGTTGTAATAATTTGCAAGCTAATCATGTAGATCAATTACAAGTGACACGTGAGTTCTACTCTCACTAAATACCCCTAAGTTGCAGCTAAGTTTAGTTGCTTTAGTGATGCCTCACCTGGTCTTGCGGACAATTTGTATTAACTTCGATTCTCACTGGGTTGCACCATACTTCTGGCAATGTATGAAATTACCTAAATTGTACGTGCATGCCTGAAATAGCTAGAATCAGTATATATATATATATATATATATATATATATAGAGAGAGAGAGAGAGAGAGAGAGAGAGAGAGAGAGAGATCATGCATCTTCAGAGCCTAGCGAAATGAAATAGTTAACAGGCTTGTTAAGCAGACAATTGTGAGTGAGTTTGATTCTCACCAGGTTGACATACTTCAAACCTTGTGGATTCATAACTGACAAAGGTAAATCCAGTGTAGGTTATTTACAAAGCTTAGTTATGACACAGGCCAAAAATATGAGGCACCCATTTATAATCGAATTCACTAACGATGGTCTGCTAATCTAACTTGCAGTCCATTTCAGTGTATATCTCCGCATCATACACCCAGGGAGCCTCACCTTGTGTAATGGTTTACGAGTTAGTCTCACTGGCCATTGTTAATGAGTTTGATTCCTTTAGGCTGCTCCATATTTCTGTTTTTATACCGAACAGCTAAAATTGTAGATTCACGCCTGTCTCTAGGCGTATATATATATCATACGTGCTCGGAACCCAACGTACTGTAATGAATAACGGGTTATGGTAGCAGGCTATTGTCTTAATTTATCCAACCCCTCCTCTGCGGACAGGAAGGTTAGTTTTTAAAAGAGGATATTACTGGTTTGAATTCTGAGTTTTCCTGGACTGGTTGCCTTACCAAGTCAAGAGAACCTTGCCTGCCTTACTATATAACCATAGTTGGGAGGAGATCATGTGGATTTGTATAATTACCAAAACTATTAACGAGAAGTGAAATGCAAACAGTTTTGTCCAAGTCGCCGATTCCCTTTCCTCCGACGATAATCATTACGATAAGACAAGGCTATAATTTTTTTTTTAAGTTGTAGGAGGGGTAGTTTTCTTTTCCGGAAGCAAAGGCCCCATATATTCAATCTTGCAACCAGGAGTAGACCAGATCAGTTGCAGCAAAAAGCAGTGGCGTTTGGGGTTCTGAAGACTCTTACCGTAACTGCAGTCCACGTAAAGTCGGAAACAGAGCCTAGGGTAGCAAGCTGCTGCAGGTCACCTGAAAGCTATACTTCTGGCTTTGTGGCAAACAATTGAAACTGTGGATTCGTGTTTGACTTGTCATTGTACGTCATCGAAACCTCACATAGTGTAATGGTTAGCTAGCTTGGTTTGCAGATTATTGTGAGATTCGATTTTCCTGGCCTTGTACCACACTAAGTTAGACTTAAAGGAGTACACATCATACGTTTAATCCTGATGGCGTTTCTTAACGCTTAAGGTTATCTGATCGATAGTTAATTTATGACAGACTTTCTAATCAATAGTTCGATCTCATAGCTAATGGCGCTAGTAATCAGCCTCATTAAAAAGAATAGGTTAATCTAAGGAAGTCGTTTTCTGTGTCGAATAAGATTCAGGTTATTTTAAAGAAAAAAGAGTTTACTAAGAAATTAATGACTTGCTAAAATATTAGAGAAAAAAGGGTTTCTATTTTTTGTTTTATATCTCAATATGCCGGCGGCCTTTTTTCGCTTGACTTTATTTTTTTTAATTCTAATTATACAATAAATTAGTTTCTCGCTTTTTTCTAGAATAAATTCAAATTCAAACATTTAATTTTAAATAAAGTCTTCCGGCAAGACGTTGTTATTGATTAATTTCGTTGAAAACAATTATACACTTTAAGTATCGCCCATAAATAAGTACACCCTAACATTTTTTAAAATAAAAATTAATTTTCTTCTCAATATACCTTGATTTTCTTATTTTTAATGAAAAATATCGTTTAATTTACAACCAAATTCTACAGCAGTGAAACCTTGTAACCCTAAATAAACAAAATGAATAAAGTTTGGCTAAAAAATATTCTAACTACATAGAATTCACGTAGGGGTGCACTAATTTTTGAATGATTAAATGTTCATATTTTTATTACAGATAATCTATGTTGAAGATTTTGGCAATAAGTAATACTTAATGATATCCATTTTCATTGCATAATGTCCAACTAGAAATAATAGAATTCTGGTTTCTTTGATTGAGAAAAAAACATTTTTTTCTAAAAATTAGTATCGGCGAACATATTTGAGCGCGGCATTCCAATAATCAAATTTTCTAAGCAGCGATAAAATTCATAAATTGAAACGCCTTTCTTTTCTTACTGAAATTAGTTGTCAAAGTTAATTTTAGCAAATCATAAAATATCTAAAATAGAATAAATGAAATATACTATTAATACTACTTGAGCAAACGATAACAAATAAAAAACTTATTGTGCCGCGGGACTTTCCATAAATTTCATAAATATTACTCTGCAGAAAATACTGCTCATAAGTATTTGAACGAAAAGAACAACTATTTTCTAGAATTGCCATCAAGCATTTGGAGGAAGTGGGAAGAAAATTAACTTTCAAATTTAGCAAAGTTTCCAAATGTGAGTTCACCTTTTCGATCTTATTTCATATACATATGAGTGTACAGATCTCTTGGAGATTCGGCACTGAATAGTTCAATATTTTGAGCTGGATTAAAACCAAACTTTCAGAAATTGTTTGAGATCTACCTGGAGAAGCTTGAAATTGTACATGGAAATTCGCCACTGAATTGTTCTTTGGCATAGTTTGTTTACCGTCTTTATCGTCTTATTACTGCCTTCCCTATAAAAGGACGTCTGTCTCACAATGCTTACTCACTCTCTCGGTAATCATTAGAAGAGAACGATGGCGTTCCATTTCTCCTTACATGAACTTAAACTCTCTTTGTCGTGGCTAGATGTCAAGCCACTTAGCAGGAATTCCTTTCCACTCAACAGCCGCCCAGTCTCTCTCTCTCGAAAGGTTTTAAGACTCAAATTACTTTGAAGACTTAGAATTAACACAAACCCACCAAGCCTTGAAAATGATAAATATAAATCTTATTGTTCTCTTCTTCTTCATCGAATTATATCCTTTTTTATTTTTCATACTCTTTTTTCCAAAAATAATAATGTTGGTGTTCTTATTATTAGAGTTTTTCACATCAGCGTAAGCTGATGGTTTTTCACTGGAGTCTTAGTGACAGCAAGTCTCCTCAAGTCTCCAGGACCCTTCTCAGTCTTCTGGCCGTTCTCAATAATGCAGTAGTTTGAAAGTTCTCCACTCGTCCGACAAATTCCAAGTCCTCCAGTCCCTTTAGTAATCCTTTAGTTACTGTTCCAAACGCACCAATCACAATTGGTATAATTGTCACCTGCATGTTCCATAGTTTTTTTCAATTTCCTAGCAAGGTCGAGGTACTTATCCTTCTTTTCACATTCTTTTAGTATTATTCTGTGGTCAGCCGGGACAGCAAAGTCGACAATTTTGCAAGTTCTCTTCTTTTTGTTGATTATTATTAGGTCTGGTCTTCTAGCCGAGGTTAGGTATAATTATTATTATAATTATTCTTTTAAGAATTTTTCACACCAGCGTAAGCCGATCGTCTCTCACTGGAATTTGAGTGTTAGCAAATCTCCTCAAGTCTCCAAAACTTCGTAGTATTCTGGCCGATTTCAATAATGCAGTGGTTTGGATGGTCACCACTCGTCCTGTTATTTCCAAGTCCTCAAGTGCTTGTACTAATCCTTTGGTGACCGTACCAAGAGCATCAATTACAATTGGTATCACCGTCACTTTCATGTTCCACAGTTTTCTCATTTCTTGGGCAATTCTCAGATACTTATCTTTCTTTTTGGTTTCTTTCACTTTTATTCTGTGGTCCGCTGGAACAGCAATGTCCACGATTCGGCTAGTTCTTTTTTGTTGACAGTTATTAGATCTGGTCGTCTGACCGAGATTAGACGATTCGTTTGAGTATCAATATCCCAGAGGGGTTTGTGCGTGTTATTCTCCAGGACAGATTCTGTGTTGTGCATATACAATTTGTTCGTATTGTCAAATTTAATTTTCTCCCACAATTGCCAGTAGATTACCTTGCCTACCCAGTCATGTCTAGTCTTATACTCTTTCTGTGCATGTTTGCTGCATTCGCTTATTAAGTGATTGATTGTTTCGTTTCTATCACCACATAACCTATATTTGCTATTTTGTTGCGTCTTATCTATTCTTGCTTTGATATAAACGGTCCTTATGGCGTTGTTTTGTGCTACAATTAGGAAAGATTCAGTTTCTCTCTTAAGGTTTCCTTTTCTTTGCCACGTCCAAGATTTCTCGTGTGAGAATTTGCTTGTTCGTCACTTAAAATGTCTTATTGATTCCTACTTTGAGGTTTTTTTTACACCAGCGTTAACTAATGGTTTTTCACTGGAGTTTGAGTGCCAGTAAGCTTCCTCAAGGATGCTTCTCCGTATTCTGGCTGATCTTGATAATGCCGTTGTCTGGATGGTCTCTACTTGTCCTCTTAATTTCAAGATTATTATTATTATTATTATTATTATTATTATTATATCCTTTTTCTTCTTCATTGTTGTTCTTCTTTCCTTCATGTTCTTACACTCTTCCAACATTTGTACCTTCACTGTTGTTGTTGTTGTTGTTGTTCTTCTTCTTCTTCTTCTTCTTCTTCTTCTAGAATGTACTCTTATTATTCTCTTATTATTTTTTCTTCGATTTATATCATTTTCCTTCTTTTCTTCCTCATCTTCAAGAATTGTACTCTTGCTGTTGTTGTTGTTGTTGTTGTTCTTCTTCTTCTTCTTCTTCTTCTTCTTCTTCTTCTTCTTCTTCTTCTTCTTCTTCTCACAGTTATGTCCGCATTGCCCATCATTTATTTGTTCCACTATAATAAAACAAAGCAAATGAAAAATACAACCCAAAATTGTACACGTCATAAATAAATACGAAAAAAAAATGCCTAGATTTAAACTAGACTGATATGCCCAGCAAAAGATAAAAGCAGCTAAGAAACGACAACGACAATACAAGAATTGCGTTTAAATATAAATCGCGAATAACCATGCTTTTGAAAACACCTCTGCGTGTGGGACATGAGGCATCGGAGCGTAGACCAGCCAATTAACAGTGTAATATTTAAAAGCTACGCTTGTTCAGTTCTCATTGAATCCATTAGACGTAAACGTTCGCAACGATAGAGAAGTGAGTGATTCGTCGGTGCCCAGAGATATTGTGGACAGGATTTTATAGGCGCCAAGAGAAAACACGGTCCATAAATTGGCAGCATCACAACAGTTAATACACAGAGGAACAATACAGGCATACAGAGAGGAGTCTGCGAGGCGTAATTATAAAAGTACTAAACTGTGACCTCGAAGTTAGTGAGTTCAAACTCCAGTCGCGCTATTACGTTCACTTTCGGTTTAATATCATTAATTAAGGTATGATTCCCATCATACCCCCAGCTATGTATTAAATACTATCATTGCTGTTCTTCTACAAGGACGGCTTTGGAATTAAATAACTTAAGAAAGTTTATATGCCATGATAGAAAAAAAAACTAGACACACAAAAACACTGATTAGCGTACGGGGTCTCTCCAGAAAACAATCCGACCCTACCTGTTGGGCTTAGAAAACGCTGACTGTTTACCCAGCGGTGGGATAAGATCCCTGGGTATGACAATAAACTGCATCTAAGGATGAGGCTCCAGTTCTGAATATTTAAAGAGTATGGTGTACCTCTTTACTGCCACTGTTGAATATTTACCGGAAGACTCCTTTTGACATGCCGCGTAAATTGCGTGGGTAGCTTAACAGGAAAAAAACCTGTTTTCTAAAATAAACATAACGCAGGCGTGTCCTCAACGGAAGAACCGCATGAGCTACGTGGGTGGCATGCTAAACAGGAGGCATGTCCACGGGCAACGCTTTGCCGGGAGGCGTGACCAAAAGAATTGCGTAGGCGTACGGAAAATTATATAAACCAGGGAAGATTTAGACCCCAGGAGAGACGAGCGAAGAATAAAGAAGACTGGTAAAAGAGCTGCAAGACATTACACCACTCTGAGCTCTGACCTTATGTATTATAAAAACTAGCTGAAAACTTGCCCATGAATTTTAAGCTAATGACAGTTAAACCTCTCTTTCATTTAGGAGGATCAATAGTTATGATTCCCTTAATGTTTCTCTACGAAATAATTCGAAACACCATTGAGATGTTCTGATTTGGAATGGTTTCTTTATTTAATGTCATATCAAACTTTGTCCTTGGTTCAATTTAGCCTATAGCTGGCGGAGAGATAAAGGGACTCATAAAAGTAAAGTTGGCGACCGTAATCGAGGGTGAACCTAAGGCTCCTTTTTCATTTGCAACTACCCTGAGGTGTAGAAGAGAGCACTACTACTTTCCTTGGATTGCTCATCTTTACTCTTGATCTGTATCTTATAATGCTGAGTGTTAAGCAAGTCCTTAGTATCACTCAACCTGGGATTAAACCCCAGTCTCCCGGACCATTGACAAACACACTACCCACTAGGTCAATGGAAGCGCGGCTGTAGTTTAAACTAACTAACTACGATTTCGCAGCCCAGTACGTTAGCCATTACGCCATACCCAGGAAATCTCGAAGGGAGTCTGGTGACTCCCTTCGAAGTTTCCTGGGTATGACACTAAATGCATTCGGTGATGAGGCTCCTGTTCTCGAGTTCTTGGCATTATGGAAGATCTTTTCATTGCCATTATTCCCTGGTCCTCTCTGATCCGGTGTAGTTGCACTTGTAAGATTCCTAAGTGTCAAATAAATCTGTTTTGAAAATCAATGGTATTAAGTAGTAATAATTAAAACCATATGTTAATCACGGAACTTGATGTTGCCTAAGTTCCATAACTACCCCTACGTTTCCTGCTAGTTGTAATCTACAAAGCTTTTTGCTTAGATGTGGCAAAAGGCAATATAAATGGGGCACCCAGTGAGAATCAAACTCAATCGTGAAGGTTTGCTAGTCTAGTTTGCTAACCATTACACCCCTCAAGGTACCCTATGCGTTTCCAGTTAGTTGTTTTTTCAACTCCGGTGCCAACGCTGTGTTTGAAAGATCTACTAAAGGAGGATGATACAACGGCCAGAAAGGTTGGTTGTTGCCGGGTGTTGGCAACTCAGACAAGATAAACCCTCCATTAACAAATGACAAATATCTATTGAAACACAATTTTATAATAGTAATATATATAATACAGTGAAGGAAATTGCTTTTTGTGTGTTGAGAGTTCAACAAATTGAGAAATTTGGTTGGTGCTGTCTTCCTATGTTAATCAAACTGGTGAATTTTCAAAGAGTATGGTTATCGCTGGAGAGGTTTTAGTGCTTGTAGAGACTTTTTTCTTGTTCTCCTGCCTTCAGTGTGTTCTTCAAATTTTCTCCCTTTTTTAACCCTTAAAGAAATATCTTTATAGAGAATTTCCCTGGGAACAAACATTTCCGACTGGATAACCAAAACAGATTATTTCGTATTTTTCTACTCCTTTATGAATGTTCAGCCTATCAAAAGTTCTGATCTACATCTGTGGGAAGTGTATTCATTTTACGTATGAGATTTTATTGGTCATTCAATTAAGTCACAGTATAGGGGCTTAGCTAATCAAGAGTCCAAGATCACACTTTGTGAAGAGAGTATTCCTTTTATATTAACCAATAAAATAAAATTAAACAAACAGATGTGATTAATCTATTTGAAACCGAGATTTGACCATTTAATTTCAACAGGTGGACAGTGATTAATTTGGGA
This sequence comes from Sepioteuthis lessoniana, assembly GCA_963585895.1. Classification (NCBI taxonomy): domain Eukaryota; kingdom Metazoa; phylum Mollusca; class Cephalopoda; order Myopsida; family Loliginidae; genus Sepioteuthis; species Sepioteuthis lessoniana. Next base: position 60,895,060 of record OY757922.1, read on the forward strand.
TGTAATGAGTTTAAATCGTTCAATGCATCAACATAAATAACGTTCTTACCACTTGATTATTTTAATTGTTTCGACAATTTGTAGATGTGCTGAGTGCAAGTTTTTACTGACCTTTTAAATTGACTTTTGAATTTTTTTAATGAAAACTCAAAACGTTAATAAGTCTGTATTTTCATTTTTTACATTAGAAAATTACATTTTACTGATTTTTAAAGAAAAGTATTTTTCTTTTCATAAATATTTCGCTCCAGAGAATGTCTCATATTATCGTGATATTACAGTGTGCAAACCAATTACTATTATTAATCAGAAATAATTACTTTAACTTATAAAATTGTTCATAAATCATTAGTTTGGTTTAGTTTGGTTTGGTTGGATTGGGTTTTATTAGCATATAAAACATTGTTGGTTATTTAATGGCAAATCTTTAGACATATCAACCGTTCTATTTCAAACAATTCAGTTTAGCATAAGTACTTTTTTGTTTACACACAGGTAAATGTAAAACAGTTCTATTTCAAGCAATTCATTTTAGCATAGGTACATGGTTCAGTTCTATTTGACCCTATCAGGTGCTACCAATTCCAGCTAGAATGGATCTGAGAGTGATGGCAATGAAGGCTACTCCGCATTCCTCCGCATTACAGGAAACTCACTCTCAGATTATTTAGTGTCATATCCAACTCACTCTCAGATTATTTAGTGTCATATCCAACTCACTCTCAGATTATTTAGTGTCATATCCAGAGTTCTTCTCTTTCTGCAGAGATGCAGTCGGGGCATTCTGCAGCCCAAGTAGACTAGGCCACAGGACACTCATTGGCGGAGTATTACTTCTCTGCAAAGATGCAGTCGGTGTATTCTACAGCCCAAACCGACCGTGTCATAAATCATTAGCACAAAATAGACCCACTTGAAACTCTACAGCTCTATACAAATTTTCATTAGATAGGAATATTTAATATCATATAATATATAATACTTATCATAATATCTCATAATATATATCCTTTAAAGATTATCATAATATCATATAATATCATTTAATCATTTTCATATAATATCACATGATATCATATAATTCTGTGTACCAAAATGTTTATAGACAAATAAGTGCAATTGTATGTGGAAAATATAGTTATGATAATAATCAAGCATTTAAAAAGGAATCAAATTTCGGCATTAAGTTGCCCATAAGGAGTTGCTATGCCTGGAAACAAGTAAACCAAGAAATCAAGTTCCGTTGATGTATTGTGGTTTAATTTAATTCATTATTATTGCTTTTTTACTGCTCATTGGCCTAGTGGGTAGAGTGTTCGCCAATGGTCTGGGATACCTGGGTTCAATCCCAGGTCGCGTCATACCAAAGACTCTAAAAATGGTATTTGATACCTCCTTGATTAACACTCAGCATTATAAGGTACATATAAAGGGTAAAGTGGAGCAATCCAGGGAAAGAAGATGCACACCTCCCTACACCTCACTGTAGTAGCTATTGAAAAGGGAGCCTTCAGGGCGCCCTCGACTACGGTCGCCAACTTTACTTTACTTACTTATTATCGCTTTTGCAGAAAGCTACAAGTATGTAGTAACCAATGAGGATTGAACTCATACACAGAATCATCAATCCTCTAAACCTGCTTTTAATCAGTAAATTCTAAGGAGTTGACCCTTAAATGTTATCATTTACTAAATGTAAGTTAATTCAGACAAAGTTCATAAATTTGGAAAGAAAAGAAATTCAAAACTCAGAAATAAAAATCCTATAGGTCTGTTTCCTTATCGTTAAATTCCGACGAGACGCTCCCATGGTGTTTCTGTTATTTAATAAGAGTAGTTTACCCCAAGCACAAGACCACAATTATGTGGTACCCAATGAGGATCGAACTCACTACTCAGTTGTAATGATCCTTGATACATTTTCCTTAACCATTAAACTCGGATGAGCCTAAAAAGTTCACTCTGAAATTATGAGGTGCCCAATGAGGATCGATCTCTCTAGTTGTAATGATCCTTTATACTTTTTTTATAACCATTAAACCTCAACTAAGTGCTCCTGAGATAATGTAATTAAGAGCTGTTTAGTTTGGGCTCAAAGCCACAGGTAGGTAGCGGGCACCCAGTGATGATAGAATTTACCACTCAGTAGCAATGAACAGAAAGACTAGCTTGCTAACCACAAATCTGGCCAAGGGGAAAAGGGGGTCCTCGTAGCGTAATGGCTAAAGTACTGGACTGCGGACTCGATGTAAGCGAGTTCAAACTCCAATTGCGCTATAACGTTCTTGGACTAATACCTTTGGGAAAAGTATGACCCTGATACGCAGCGCAGTTCTGATTTAAATAGTATCATTGCTGTTCTTCTACGTGGATGGCTTTGGCATTAAATAACCCTCGAAGGTTGATATGTCCTTAAACAAAAAACCAAATCTTTCCAAGGCTCGATTATCATAAGTCCTGGTATAAGGTCACTGGTTTACGGCTCTCAGTGAGAATAGAAATCACTACACGACTGAATGTGTGCGCAAACGAGTTTGCTAATCATTACTCTAGGGTAGGCGACCAACCCACTAGTGGATTATAATTGTTGGTTCAGTTTGTTGTATGAAAGAAAAAAGGAAAAGAGAATCAAATCAAAAGAATTATGAGCTTTAATCGATAAATCGATCTAATCGAAGGTACTAAGTACATTTTTAACGTCTAATTTTTCCTTACTGGATGTCAGTCGAGACAGTCTAGGCTCTTGATCGTATATTTTTGTTTATATTGTATTTCTTTTTTATGTATTTCTTTTATTATGCCTATAAATTTCTTTAGAGAAGAATGCTCTTAGATATAGAATACTTCCGATGCAGTGTCTTGTGGTTTATCAGCAAGAGATTCATGTAACCATAATAGTCCAGTAACTTCAAGGTGCGTAGAGTTTGATTTGTGGCCTAAGTGGATTGAAATACGCGAAATTCAAATATTTGAGTCTTACAACAGTCAAGTGTACATTCTGAGTGAAAACTGTAAAGTTCTCTGAAATAAATGAATAGCCCTGTCAGCAAGGCTTTCAATACATTGACTGCATCCTGTTCAGAGGACTAAGACCCCTGTCCCCAAAAAGAGGCCCTATATATGACACTAAACTGTATTTAGGGGAGATAATCCAAGTCTGAAACTGGAAGTATAAAGTAACCCTTCATTGCCATTACTTTCCAGTTCATTCTGAATCGGAGTTGCGGTACCTGATCTATGGGTCTAATATTTCCGGAGTAGACCCCGTGACGTAATTTCTAAAGTTCTGGACAGCGGCCTCGAACTAAACGAGTCCAGTCACGCGGTTACGTACACTATCAAACTTGGAAAAGGGATGAACCCCCAAATGCCATAGCTATGGATTAAACAACACCTCTGCTGACCGTCTGCAAGGATGGCTTTGGTATTAAATAACACATGAAGGTTGACATGCCATTAAATAAAGACACAAAATCAATCAAATAGATTCGTTTTAAAATTATTCGTATTCGATAAGACCAGGTGCAAAAATAACTTATAGAAATAACTACAGAACATGTAAATATGAAGACACAATGAACGATCTAAGTATAAAATAACCCAAGAGTAGTTGACATGCCGTTAAAATCAATCAATCAACCAATCCGATATTTGGAAAAAATTGGACAGACAAGATAGTAAAAGTAGGCTAAATATAAATGATTAAATCTAATCTAATTTTACTCTCGGACAATAGGTTAAACCTTAAAATTATGCAAATTCATTTGACTAATTAAATAACTTATTCATTACACTTTTTTTTCATTGAAATTTCCTGATCACAGTAAAAAAATCATATTTTATTGGTCTTGAGTAAATATTAGGTAAGATAAGATTATTTATCTTATCCCCTATCCCCGCTGTCTCGTCTAATCTTTTCTGTATATTCGATAAAACTTTTTCGTTTAGAATACGAAGGCTGACAGTTGTAAAACTTACATATTTACATTTCTCATACTTTAATCTTCTTAGGCCACTAATCAAAAGATGAACATCAAAAAAAAAAAAAAAGATGAATAAATAAATTGGTCTCAGCTATTCAGAATTTATTACCAAATTGTGTGTTCAAACTTCACTGAGCGCCCATTCATAGCAGCTTTGTGTCGATATTAAGTTAGTCACAGTTAATTCCAATACGAGATCAGAAAGACCACCTCAGTGTGATGTAATTTTTAGTAAGTTAATCTCGAAGACCATTACGAATGTGTATCTGTTTACCCAACCCCACCGCCACAGGCAAAATGTAAAACAAAGTTATTTCTAGTGGAGTACAGCTGTTTTGAATTCGGTTTTTCTTCTTCCTAATTGGTTGCCTAAGCATGGCTAAAAACTCATTCTGCACAAGTTACTTTGGGAGAACATTCCTTTAAAAACGCCATGAAGTGAAACGCAATCAGTGTCGTCCAGAATTTTGACTCGGGCCGCCAATTCTATTACATACAGCAATAACCGTTACGCCAAGCGTGCTTCCCACCTCGACCAATGTGTAGTGAGTTCGATCTTCTCTATGACCTTATAATGGACTTGAACAGTAGACTAAGACTTTAGAATATGCCGATTGAAACTCTGCAGAGGAGTAAGAACTCCGCCCCCAACGAGTGTCTTGGTTATGAGACTTAACTATCTGATGGTGAGGTTCTAGTTCCGGAGCTTTGGAAATATGGAGTACCTCTTCATCGCCATTACTCCCGGGTCTACTCTGACTCGGAGTGTTAGTACCGGTTAGGGTCCCATCTAGGGGTAAAATACATCTGTTTGACCTTTTACCTGGGCACAAATAAATAATTTATGTTAAATTGAGTTATTACTATTACATAGTAATCATCATCATCATCATGTCGTGCTGGTAGCACGGATATCCCTGACCCTCTCTCACCACTCCTCCCTATCGTTCATCGCCCTAGGCAGGTCTTCAGGACAACATCCTGTATCTTCACATAGCTGCTGAATGTATGTTCGTGCTGGTCGTCCTGCTTTTGCACGGCCATGTGTGGGGGTCCATAAGAGTACATCTCTTATGAGTTTGTCCCTGCTTCTCCAGCAGTGTCCTGCATGTCTGGTTCGTCTAACTTGAATAGTTTTCGTGATAGGAGGCAGGTGGCCGTACAGTTGGTGTCTTGTGGGTGTTTTGTGGGGTGTTGCCGCCAGGACTTGTTCAAGATTGCACGCAGCATTCTTGTGTAATTGCCGTCTAGCTTCTTCTCGAGCCGTTTTGTTAGAGTCCATCATGTAGCAGTATCGATGTGACCGCTGCCCGGAAGAAACTGCGTTTCATTTTATCGGTTAGGTCTGATTTCCATATAATCGATAGCCTATTGACAGCTGTCCATGCTTTCGTTAACCTCGTGTCGATGTCCTTTTCGGTTGATGTGACGCTGCTTCCTAGGTAAGTGAATTTGTCTACTAGTTTAAGAGAGGTTCCGTCTAGAGTGGAGATGTCCCCCGTTTGATTATAGCACATATATTCCGTTTTGTGTGCATTAACATAGAGGCCTATGTCTGCGGCTGCTCGTTCCAAACTATGCAGTAGTGTTTCGGCTTGGTCGAGTGTATTTGCCAGTATCGCTATGTCATCGACGTAGTCGGCGTCGGTAATTGTTTTTGCGGGGTACCTTCTGCTTCTTTTCTTCGTCAGCTCGAAGCCATTCTCTCTGATTTTGTCAATCGATGTTCTAAGTACGTAGTCTAGACAAATGATAAAGAGGTACGGAGCCAGCGTGTCTCATTGTAGTACTCCTGCTACAATGTCGAAGTATTCCGTGTCTCCATCTGGTGATCGTACTTTTACTTTGGTGTTTCTATAGAGAATCGTTATTGCTGCTACGGTTTCTTTAGGTTTGCAGTACGCTCGTAGGATTTGTTCCATCTTTCCTCTGTGAATGGAATCGAAGGCCTTGGTAAAGTCGACAAATATTAATGTCGCTTGTAGGTTTTTTGCCCGTACACCTTCAAGGATTCTACGGATGGTCAATATTTGTGAGGTCGTGGATCTATTTCTTCGGAAGCCATTTTGGTCTTTCCTAAGTATGTTGTCAATTTTGGGTTCTATGCGGTTTCGTAGTAGGGTGAAATGAATGAGTAATGTTGAATAGAATTATTAGTGTTGAATAGTAATACTTGAAACTCTTTAACTATGTGTAAAAAGTTGGTATTACATTACAATACTTGTGTGCAAATAAAATTATTAGTGCAGAATGTGTGAAACCGTAAAACTGAGAGGAAAAATTGAATTATTTGTAATACTTGGAACTATTTGACTCTAATTTTTACAGTTAAATAGCAATACTTATAACCATTTAACTATGTACAAATAAATAATCAACACTATATAGAATTATTCATGTTTGGTAGCAATACTTTAAACCATTTAACTATGTGCAAAAAAATAATCAGTTCTGAATAGAACTATTCGTATTAAGTAGCAATACTTGAAACTATTTAACTGTGTGCAAACAAATAAGCTCGGCTCGTTTAAAAATGTTTCTCACAAACTATTTGTTTACAAATCATATATATATATATATATATAAACAGGATTTGGCATTAAATAACCTCCAAGGGTTGATATGCCATAAAACCCAATCAACCAGCTGTTATAATAAACTGATATAGATTTAGCAAACATTTACAGTGCTTGGTAATTAGTGGTATAGTTTCTCAGATCATTGCTACACGGTAAATTTATTTCATACCACGTTAAAACTTAATGAATACTGCTACACAATGAGAACAGACACCTAACAATGATATAATGCAAATACTAAGGAAATGGGGTGACTAAAAAAAGGAAAAAATACTGGTAAACAACGAAAGAAATCAAAGCATGTCGATAGAAAAATCCAAGCAATATGCCTTGGAAATAGAAAATGTACAACAAAATGAATTACTCTAAAGTGTGTCAATATTTGTGAAAAAAGAAACGATGCAAAGTCGGCTGAATGAATGGAATATACATAGAGAAAAGCCAAACAAAAACCAGTATGAACACACAAAAAAGTAAATGAAGTTAAAATGGCTAAATTATTTCAAAATTCAATCTCGATTTTGTTTCTTTGTTTAATGGCATATCAACCTTCGTGGGTTATTCAATTCCAAAACTATACTTCTTGAAGAACAACAGTGATGATATTTAACCCATAACTGGGGAGCCATAAGGAGGTTCATGCCTTTCCCAAGGATATTAGTTCGAAAGTGAACGTAATAGAGTGACTGAAGTTCGAACTCGCTTACTTCGAGATTGCAATCCAGCATTTTAGCCATTACGTTACGAGGACGACTCCTTTAAATTCAGGGTCTGTCGGTTAAAAAACAAACAAAAAAATATTGTTCATGTCATGTAGTTTCTTGAAAAAAAAACAAATGCACAAAATTTTAAACCAAACAAAGCTTAGTAATCATCTCTTGTATAAATGGTTTGGTTTTGGTTTTTAATGTTCGTTTGCCTCGGCGAATCACGTAAATTGTTCATTTATATTAACATTTTTTATGCAATTTCTGGAGTTTTTTTAGCAAAGTGATATGGTATCAAGTATTTCTATCTCATACTGTTGGAAGAGTGCCATACAAGTCTAATGACTCCGACTATTATCTTCTCTTTGTTTACCCTTTTTCTATCCCATAACCCCTCATTAAATTATTCTCTTCTCTATGTAACACACGTACCTGGTTTACTTCTGTTCAAGTCATTTAATTTCTGATGTTTTTTTCTCCACAGCAGTATGCCAACATTAACAAATACAAATAATTTTTACACAGATCTATTTGACTCATTGATGGGGACGTAAAATGTGTTCCAATCTGCTTCAGAGTGGACCCAGGAGTAATTAAAATGAATGTAATATAATTAAGGATTCTGATTAATTATTCAAGTTTATTATCTTATTTTAATGATGAGTTGTGAGCTAGTTAAAGACTTTGGGTTTCACTTCATAGTCACAAGTTCGAGTTGGAAAGATCAAAGTGGATAAACCTTGCTTGCGTACATATTTCATTCCTGTCATAGGAAAGGTTTGATTTAAGCGATGTGTTGGAGTGAACTGTCAGCTGATATTAGTATGACGTGTCTCTGGAAAGTTTTAATGATAAGAGTTCTTGGACGCAAAATGGTCAGTCGGTGAGTAGAAATCGGCCAGTTCGAGTTCCAGCTGAAGTTGGGCAGTTAGACGACAAACGGGTCCTTTAGGGTGAGGTTTGATCGGATTAAAGTAGAAATGATGTCAGTGATTGTCGTCTCGTCTGCCACAAGTTAAAGTTAAATAAAGTTCCTGCCTCTTTAAGGAGCTGACGCATATCCTTTATTCTATCTCTCACGTTTCGGGATGACTACTGTAAAAACAGTAAAGGTAATAAATAAGTTAATATCTCTCTGAAAATCAAGATAATGCGAATGCTGTATTACATCGGTATTTCTTAGATTCTCCACAAGTATATAAATAATTTAAATAATTAAAAGAAAAGAAAATAACTGTTTTAATGAACTCTAGGGGAGTTTTGAAGCGTTCTCCGATATTCTCGTATCGGTCTTAGCGTCGCTATATAATAGCAGGGGTAAAAAAAAAAAATAAAAAATAAAAAATAAAAGCAGTGACGCGTGTCAGTTGTTTCTGTACTTCCGCTACGACGACCGAAAATCCGGTTTATTCACTGTTTCATAGACTAGAGAGTCCGGCCGAAAGATTCCAAACTACATAACAAAAAGCTGCAAAGATGATAAATACTGTAAAATACCATTTTCTGACTTCACTGACCAATTCCTTAATTTTTATATATTTTATAATTTTTATATATTTCCATTTTATTTTATATATTTCCATTTTCTTTCGGAACCTATTATAACATATTAATTACTACTTATCGCTCATGGTGTCCGTGGTGTAATGGTTATCGTCGCAGGATGTGGACACGGCGACACGAGTTCAAATCCTGGACGAGACTGATTGCACTGATAGCACTAATACCCTTGGGAAAGGTATGAATCCAAATATTCTCCCTCCAGCTATGGGTAAATAGTAGGACAGACTAGGTTCTTCAGCCTTGGTTAGGCGACTAGTCTAAGAGAAGGAAAACTCTGAATTCAAACCTTTTAAACTCCGCTTAAACATTGACCTTGTGTCATATCCTACCCGAGCGGAGGGGTTGGTAAATAGGACTACTTATCGCTCATCGGTCGCTTCAGTTTTACAATAGATTTTTTGTCTTCCTCTTTCTTTCGATTGACACTCGGGTTAAACAATGGGGCCTTGATATTTGGATATTTGTATTATTATAAGCTGTTGTTGGTTATTTGTTCGGGTTTTATGGCATATCAACCTTTGAAGGTTATTTAACGCCAAAGCCATTTTCATGTAGATAATCAGTACTATTTCAAACGATTTAGTTTAGGATAAGTATGCTGTTTAAATATACGTAGTGCATTCAATACGTTTCCAGACTTTTATGTACAAGCATTTAAAATTGTCGTAGACTCTTGAAAATTCACTATGTTATTGCTTATGAGATGACTGACCAACTTTTATGATTTCAGGTTCAAATGAACAGCTACAGCAGCAATTGGAATACACCCTACAAAAGTCTGATTGTCACTGCTGGTGAATTTCAAAAATGCAATCTGGACGTGAGGACACTTTAGAAGAACGATATGTCATAAAATTCTGTTTTAAACTTGGAAAAAATGCCATAGAAACGTATGGAATGCTTCAGACTGCTTCTCGACCATCTTGCATGAATCGAGCATCAGTTTTTGAGTGGCATAAGAGATTCAAGGAAGGCAGGGAGTCTGTGAGGGATGATGAGAGGTGTGGAAGGAGTAAGAAAGTCAATACACCAGAGTTGATTAGCCAAATGGTTAGGGTTAGGGTTACTATGTTGAGGTTTTAAGGGAGTTCAAGAAGAGATTCCGTCGGAAGAGGCCAGCACTCTTCAAATCGGGTCAGTGGCATTTCCAGCTGGACAATGCACCAGTCCACAACTCCATCCTTGTCACAGACCAAGAGGGGTAATAAGACAGTTCCTCAGCCTCCCTATTGTCCAGACCTTGCTCCCTGTGACTTTTGGTTATTCCCTAAGCTCAGAGGCTGTCGTTATGAGACAATTGAGGAGATGAAAGAGACTGTGACGAAGATCATTGACATGCTCACACAAGAAAACTTCCATGGGGCCTTCCAGAAGTTGTTGGAATAACACAACAATTACATTACAGCTGGAGGAGATTACTTCGAAGGAGGACTAGAGTTTCATGTGTGAACTATCAATAAAAGTGCCCATACGAAAAAAGTCTGGAAACCTATTTAATGATCCTCGTAAGTGCAGTTTAATTGTGAAAACATTTCTATTTCAAGCTATTCAGTTTAGTCAAGCAATTATAATTTAGCTAATTCAGTTTAGTTTTAGTACAGATTTTGTTTACACACAGTTAAATGTCAAAACAATAGTAGTTCTATTCGAAACACTTCAATTTAGCATAAATACGCTGTTTAAATGCAAAAATCAGAATTATGAAGGAAGCACGGTATAGTTCTATAAATAGAACCCTATCAGGTGCTACCACTCCGTGTCAGAGTGGGTCTGGGAGCGATGGCAGTAAAGGGGTACTCCACATTCCCCAAATCTCCAGCATTACTGGAACTTCAGCATCAGAATGTTTAGTGTCATACTCAGGACACTCGTTAGGGGGGGTCTTACCCTTCTGCTGAGAAGCAGTCCGTGTATTCTACAGCCCCAAATTATAAGCTGTAATTAGTTAAAATCTCTCTTTTCTCTCTTTTATTATTATTTTTTACTGTGTTACGCCGGCCGTAATTGTATGCGTTACTACTTTGACCGGTAACGTCATGCTTCCGCTCATTTGTTTCCGTAGCTTTACATAAAGTGATACTCCAAACTCCCCGAGCTCCAGGATTGTAGCCTCTCCACCAGATGCACTTAAGTGTCATTCCCATGATGAGGGTCTTACCTCTTCACAGAGAATGCAGTCACCATTTTCTAAGAACTGCTGGTAGGTCGCTATAATTATGTATGTTTTTGTTTTTTGTATTTTGAGAAGATAGTGAAAAGCGTGCATCATGATGGAAGAATCTGAAAGAGGTAAAGAAAAAAAGATCGCAAAATACGTATTTGTATTTACCCAAGCCTTCTGTAACAAGCAGTACGTGACAAGATCCATTTCTGAGGAGATTTTAACAGGTCTGTATTCAGATATTTTCTTCTCCTAGACTGGCTGCCATACCAATGTTAGAGATCATAGTCTGACCTAATATTTGCCCATATATAGAGAGAAAGTTGATGGATACATACTTTTTCTAAGGTTATTAACTTTATGAGAAATGCAAACATTCTCGTCCAAGATTAGAACTCGGATGACCGTGTCTATATCCTACGACGATAACCGTAACACCCCGAACGCCTTTGGGGGTGTCCTTGTGGTGTAATGTTTCAAGCGATGGACTGCAGGATCGTAGTAAGCGAGTTCGTACTCCAATCGCGCTATTACGTTCACTTTCAGGCAAATAGCCTTGGGAAAGGTATGAACCCCCTTATCCTTCCAGTTATGGGTTAAATATAACCCCTACTGTTCTTCTAGGAGAATTGCTGTGGCATTAAATAACCTACAAAGGTTGATATGCCATTAAACAAAGAAACAAAACTAAACTGACGAACGCCTTCATGGTAAAATACGTTCGGCTCTCTTCATCATATTTTTCTATTAAATACATTCACTTATTCGACTCTTGTTCGTCCATAATCGACAACTTCATTGCCAGTTGGAGTTAAATATGACACTATCACATCTGCTACGGGATAGTGGAAAAACCTTGTCGGATTATAAATGGTTCATGATTTTTATTGACCTACACACCAAGATACGCAAAGTACCAGGCAAAAACCTGGTTTTGCGCCGAGAGTAACTTTATCAGTTTCAAGGAGAAGTGTGTTATCAATTAAAATTCCACTAGCTGAACGCCGTGCAAACAGATGTTGGTAAAGAAGGAACAGATTTACTAAACCTATTTTCATATAACATCAAGTGCTTAAAAACGAAGGGGAAGACAAATTTCTCCTTTTTCTCACTGACTCACTATATTTCTTACCACGTTCTGTTCAAGTTACGGCTAGAACACGTTGTCTGTTTAAATTCTTTTGAATCAAAGATGGATGCCTTGGAAAATCCGAATTCTATATTCAAAATGAAACAATATCTAATCCGATTTAGAAATTAATTTGCGCTTATCCTAATCCAGTCCTTTCAACAGGGCTAAGTATACACTGACTGTATCCCTGGCAGAGAGTTAAAACTCCCCACAAATGTATATCCTGGGTAGGTCAATAAGCTGCATCTAATGGTGAGATACCAGTTTTGGAGATCTTAGGAATGTGAAGTACCTCTTCATTGCCATTAATCCCAGATCCACTCTGACCCGGAGTGCTAGTGCCTGTTAGGCTCCTGTGTACAGACCCGATGGATCCGTCAATAATGATTCGTTTTCGATCGGAAAACTTTAAAAATCGGATTACGTATTGTATAAAGAATTTTTGTCTATGGGCTCCTCAATCACTTATATATATATATATATATATATATATATATATATATATATATATATATATATATATATATATATATATATAGGAGGTGGATATTTTTATATGTGTGGGAGGTAGCAAACAAAGGTGTAAATGACTGGATAAAAACACTTTATTACAAATTGGTAATTTTTTTTCTTTAAAATGTGTGAATAGTTTGTTGAAAAACAGAAGTTCCAAATTTTTTTCTACACGATAATTATAAAAGATGATATTACTCATTGCATTTTATGTTAGGAAGTGAAGATTCATGGCTGAAATATGGCAGTTTTTGTTAACCCTAATCTAGATAGAAATATTTTGTGTATGTGTGTGTAACTATGTAGTGGGAGAACAACGTTATGACGCTAATGTCAGTTTGTAAGCGAAATAAAAGAATCAGCCAGCGTGATACTTTTGTATAATATTAATCAAGCTACTTAAATAATAACATATACGTTCGATTAAAGTGATGTTGAAATTAAATTCATTCTTAGAAAAAAAGAATGTAGATTTTTATTTAAACGAAATAAAAAGAAAAAGTCTTTGAGAAAGATTTTAATTGGTTGTATTTTTTGTGTATTTTTAGTATTTTAGTGTGTTTTTAGAAATTTAGGGGGAAAAGATTTCTTGAATTATTTCAGGTTTTGATCATTCATATTTTTCACAGCCAGTCAAATATTGTCGTCTGCGATATCTAAAAAAAAAAACGTTTTTAAACTAGCGTGTACACACTGATTGGACAATAAATGCAAAAATACAGATACAAAAATTACAATTCCTTGAGCCGATTATTTTGCACAATTATTTTACACTTATTAAGTTTGTTTATTCTAAGCCTCGAAAACGAATAATAAGATTTTCAGCTGAGGACCAAGACCCCCTGCCCAAAAGATATATCCTGGATATGATACTAAACTACAGCAGTTGGTGGAACTCCAGTTTTAAAACTCGGGAGTGTCTCTTTATATGTATTAAGAATAGTTACTTGAAGATATAATTATTTACAAAGAATTATTACTTGAAATCATATTACTGTATGAAAGCAATTGAGTATTAGGAAATCAAATTAATTTCTTGAAACTAAATAATTATTAGCATTAAATAAGGATACTTGAATCCACAGAACCATGTGCAAATTGTTTGTTTGTTTGTTTATTTGTTTGAGTTTTATGGCATATCAACCTTTACAGATTATTTGAAACCAAATCCATTTTTATACAAATAAACACTTCTATTTCAAACAACTCAGTTTAGTATAAGGATAATTTTTGTTTACACACAGTTAAATGTCAAAACAATTCTATTTCAAACAATTCAGTTTAGCATACAAAAACAGTTCCATTTCGAACGATTCCGTTTAGCATCCAAAACAGTTCCATTTCAAACAATTCAGTTTAGCATAAGTACGCAGTTTAGTTCCATTTGACCCATAGATAGGACCCTATCAGGTGTTACCACTCCAGGCCAGATTGAAACTGGGAGCAAGGGCAATGAAGGGGTACTCCGCATTCCCCAAAGCCCCAGCATTACTGAAACCTCAGCATCAGATTATTTAGTGTCATATCCAGGACACTTGTTGGGAGAGTCTTATCCTTCTGCAGAGATACAGTCGGTGTATTCTACAGTCCCAGTCGATTAGGCAAGCAAATTATTTGTATTAAATAGGAATACTTGAAACCATAGGACCATGTGCAAATTATCAGCATTAAATAGGAAACACCAAAGTAAAAGTACGATCACCAGATGGAGACACGGAATACTTCGACATTGTAGCAGGAGTACTACAATGAGACACGCTGGCTCCGTACCTCTTTATCATTTGTCTAGACTACGTACTTAGAACATCGATTGACAAAATCAGAGAGAATGGCTTCGAGCTGACGAAGAAAAGAAGCAGAAGGTACCCCGCAAAAACAATTACCGACGCCGACTACGCCGATGACATAGCGATACTGGCAAATACACCCGACCAAGCCGAAACACTTCTGCATAATTTGGAACGAGCAGCCGCAGATATAGGCCTCTATGTTAATGCACACAAAACGGAATATATGTGCTATAATCAAACGGGGGACATCTCCACTGCAGAGGGATAAAAAAAAAACCGCCAATGAATGTCCTTAATATGACACTAAACAATCTGATGGTGAGGCTACAGTAATGCTGGAGCTTTGTGGAAAGCGGAATACCTCTTTACTGTCATCTATCCCATAAATAAATCTCTCCCAGGTCCACTCGAACCCAGAGTGGTAACACTTGATAAGGCCCAATCTATGGGTCAAATAAAACTGAACTGTGTAATTAAGCTAAAATAAATTGTTTGAAATTTACTGCTTTTACGTTTAACTGTGTGCAAGTAAATGACTGTCGACTGATACTAAATTGAGTTGTTAGAAACTGAACTGTTTTTACATTTAACTGAAATATTTGAAGATATAAAGACCTTGAAACATACTAACTTTTATCAAAATGACTTAATTTTGCGTTAGATGACTCAAAAGGGGTTGATATACCGTAAAACAGCCAACTAAAACTAAACCAAATGTAAACGTACAGTAAGAGCGATTTCCAATTATCTAAGCATAAAATAAATAACCCTACTCTTTAAAATCAGTCAATCGCACTGATCCTTGTCATTTCTAAAGGGAGATAGCTATTAAATGTTACTTACAGAGCAATTTTCCTTATTTATTTGCAATAAATAATAGATTCCATATGTAGGATATGAATGGATATACAGCCTAAAATCCACCTTTGGAGACCGTTAATAAGTGGATTTATACATCTTTCGGACTAGCTGATTTACCTGTATTATTAAATTGGTCTTTTAAGATGGTCGCTGATATAAAATACTTTGTGTAAAACCTTTTGATTTACACGCTTCTCCCTTTCAAAACCTAAAGTCACAAATACTTTCATTACTAAAGATTCTCTTAAGAGACAATAGTGTTTGTGATGGATTGTCTGATTAAATAAAGAAAAAAATCAAATGTCAACGATCATAGAAATACTAAGGCGTCTATTCTTGAATGACAAATTTCCTTCACAGTTTAGTTCTAACTGTTCTAAATAAAAAAATATTATAAAGATACTATTTGATATCGAATTGAGACTAGACGAACCATGAAGCTGTTGGGTTTCCATATTAAGTGCAGTCGATGATGATATCGATGCTTCTATTTAGAAAGGAAATGAAGAATTCTAATCACCATTTCATAGTTATCTTGATTATATCGAGAATTTGGATGGTTAAGATTGAGGTTCTGCTCTCAGATCCAGCAAAAGGATAACATTCCTTTGTATAGGAAAGTAGAAAATTCTTCATTTTCTAGACTGGGCCCTTGATAGCCAACGTAGGGGACACATCGTATAGAATGTTGACTATTATAATTTCAGGTACACAAACAATGCCCAAAGCAACCGCTAAACTTCAAAGGATGCTACTAAAATTATATAGACCAAATGTGTCTATTATTTAATCAAACATGCTTAAATGAAGGACTGCTGTCCAAACACACACACACACACACACACACACACACACACACACACACACACACATATATATATATATATATATATACGTTTGTTTTTTCTTTTCCCAGACAGGTGGATTATTTCGGATGGGAGCTATTATGACATTTTCTCTTGTAGAAACTTGGTTAAATCGACAGAAAATCGTCACCAGGCTAGTGTCTGTAGCTTTCCAACAGATTTCCTTTCGAAGCATTTGCAGTTAAAAATTCCGATTTCTTAGGCCCAACTAAACTAAATTATTTCTAAATCGATTTATTGTTGGGAAAGAGTCCCCAAAGGTTAGATAGCTATTTCACATAATTTCTCTTGCCATTTTGGGGGGACAAAAAATTTTCTGTTCTTTCCGTTGGGATTGTTCATCGTCCAAGATGATAAGTGACAAATTTCTCAACCTGATTTATTAAATCAGTTTTTTGTGATAACCCTAAAACACAGCGTTTAAAAGACAAACTTTCTAAGATAGATCGATATCTCGCACAGATTATATATCAGTAGTTAAACATAGAAATCAAAAACACGTTATATTGTATTTTATTGAATTGTATTGTTATATAATTGCGGAAGGATATTTTATATCATCATTTTTCGTTGGTTATATTTTATCTTTCGATTTAGTTAGGCTTAGAACTTTTCGGCTTAGTGCACGGGTAGGGGAACACATTAAGCGCAGGTGTTCATGCTTGCACGGGGAGGATGTGACAATCACAGATGTCATAATAAAAACCCCGGATAGGAAATGAGACTTGGGATGTGAATGACGTCATGCTTGGAAGTGATAGGCTGGGATTCTTGGGTATTTTGAGAAAAGCAATTAGTTGAGATTTGAACCTAGACGAGTCCAGTTGGGTCTAGGAGGTGCGCTGCGTATTGTCGGGTCAGATAATACAGTCAGCATAGTAAAAATTGTGTCTCTCTCTCGTCGTGTTGAAAACCTAAAAGTCAAGAAGGTAATAAAAGTTTCGTACCTGAACAACAGAAAGTCGTCAGTGTTTCGAGTATTTTACGGATTCATATGCATGTAAATATTTACATTTTATATATTCGTATATTTTGAATATGTTACAGTATAAACATCAAATCACTCAATAAATGGTGTTTTGGTTCATTAAATCATTCTATCTTTTAATAAACATTTGAATCAGGTAATTCTATATCGAATATATAAAAAATTCTATATCGAATATTCTATAAAATATTCTATAAAATTCTATATCGAATATTCTATAAAATTCTATATCGAATATTCTATAAAATATTCTATAAAATATAAAATATTCTATAAAATTCTATAAAACATAGTAATATTCTATAAAATTCTATAAAATATTCTATATCGAATATTCTATAAAATATTCTATAAAATATTCTATATCGAATATTCTATAAAATATTCTATAAAATTCTATATCGAATATTCTATAAAATATTCTATAAAATTCTATATCGAATATTCTATAAAACATTCTATAAAATATAAAATATTCTTTAAAATTCTATAAGATATAAAAATATTCTATAAAATTCTATAAAATATTCTATATCGAATATTCTATAAAATATTCTATAAAATTCTCTATCGAATATTCTATAAAATATAAAAAATTCTATAAAATATTCTATATGACTTAATTTATTTCAGCCTCTTAAGAGAGGTTCAGTTTCGATTTATTCAATGACATATCAACCTTCTCAAAGTCACCCCTGTAGACGAAGTGTGGTGGTGCTATATAACCAATACCTAGAGAATAAAGGGTATCATATCTTTCCCGTGTGTATTAGCCCAAAATTGAATGTAATAGCGTGACTGGTTTTCGAACTCTTTGACTAAAATGTCGTAGTCCAGCACGTTTGCGACAACACCACGGAGACTACCTCCCACCTCACTGCATGGTTGGTCTGGTAAATTTTTGAAATGAATATTTTTAAAGCCAATCAGTTGTATCACCTCCAATATTATCTCTTGTGTTTTTTGGTGAGATATTAAAAAGTTTGCTTCATCGCTGTCTAGTTGAATTACCATGACCAGAAAATCGAGCAAGAACTGCATGCAACAAACGGAAATACTGGACAAAAAGTGTATATCCATTTTCTTAACCATGATGTTATAATTAAGTCAATGCGTATCTCCAAGTTGGGAAGACGTGGCCTTGAAGGTGACCGTGTCCTCTGTAGGAATACAGATGTAACTAAAAGACATATCAAGTTAAGTTGTTACATGTTTACGATAACTACTTAATTTGGCTACGCTTTTGCGCGATTTGGACTAATGGCTTAATGCTTTCTTTGGTTGTTAGTTCAATCTCCAGAGGTTGGGGGGATCATGGTATACACAGATTAGACCAAATAAGGTCAAAACAGCAGTCCAGTATTTCTATATGTTGCACTCAGTGCTTACCGGATTTTCTGGGCATGGTAATTCATTTCAAAATATATGATTTCTTTATTTTAAAAAAACCTGTAAACTGTCTAGTATAGCACTGTCCTTGTTTATAATCAAATTCTGTAGATATTTGCATTTTTAGTTTTAATCTTTTATCATTTTTCATTACAAAACCTGGATTTAATAAAATATTTTTCGCAGTTACCTAATATATATATATATATATATATATATATATATATATATATATATATATATATATATATATACAGCCCAATCAGCTGAGGATTAAATAAATAAGAAATAAATAAAATGAATAAACAAATAAAAAAACGGAAGTGAGAAAAAACGAGGAGATAATTCTTCACCCCTTCTCCAACCCCACCCTTGTGTCTATTCTAATTCATTTTATCCATAAGATCTGAAGAAGTCCTATTAAATTTTTCTTCGTATTTTTGGTTTACATCAGAAACACATTACAGGATGGAAATAAATTTATAATCCTAAAGTAACCGGTCTTTGGTTTTTCTTAAAGAAAGTATTGCTCGGTAATATTAATTACATTGAGCTCTCTCCCTGGAAAATTTAAATGTTCAGTTTTTGAATGATTTTCTTGTCCTGAAGGAATTACTCCCAACTCTGGTTTAACTGGACCGAATAATACTATATATATGTTTATATATATATATATATATATATATATATATATATATATATATATGCGTGCGTGTGTGTGTGTGTGTGTATATATATATATTTATGAATGTTTGTACATGGAAGTGAGGAGCTAAGATATTTCTGCTTACTTGAACCATAAGTCTATATTCTAAAGACTTATATTTAAGAGAATGATTACTGTCTAAATATAGCTCATATATATTTTATACAGTGAGAGAGAGGGGGAGGGGGTAGAAGTGCTCTTAGTGTAACGGCTATTATAACATAGGTAATAAAATCGGTGACCTATTCAAATCGGTGAACTATTCAAATCGTTGACGAAGATGCTTTGCATTTCACTTCGCGCTCATGTCAATGGGAATATGCTGCCCGTAATAGAGGAGTTGGTTAATACTCACACACAAACACAAGCACACACACATACACACATATTTATATATAATGAATGTATAAATTGTATCCATTTTATTTTGCTATGAGAGTTTCTTTCTAAAATAGTTTTTGGTGAATTAAAGTTGAGTCTTTTGTGAGGTCTCAGATCGAACCAAATCACAAAGTCTATTTGGTTACTTAGAATATCTTTCCATATTCTCGATATTTGATTTAAAGGCAATAATCATTTGGAAATGCTAATAATCAGATATTACCATTTTCCAAGCACAATATTTATCATGTAGGGCATTTTGTTTCTGGTATAAGTATTCTAATTTCTGCCTATAACTAAGAATTGATTCAGTGATTAAAAAATTCTCTCAAAACAATACTCTAAAAATATCTTTTGAAGTGCAAACAGTTTAAAAGATGTGTTTCAGGTTTATTCTAAAGAAAATATTTCTAAAAATAGAATAAAAGGAAATTTCAATCCAAAGAGAACTGATCAAGTTTGAAGTAAATGAATCTTGTTGAAAAAATATAACTCGATTTTACATATCTTTCTTTTGTACTTTCGTGTTTGCGTCTATATTTTTTTTTATTCTTATTTTTATTTCTTTATTTTTTACTTCGATCACGTGATAGTTTTCTCTGCTTTGCCGTTAAAGAATCTTCGTAATTTAATGAAAAACTATCCTCACTGAACTTTTTCACTAAGACATAAAACAGTTCTTTCTTAAAGATATTCTTTCTTCACACGCATATTATCTTGAACACTATCCGGAAAGGTTTCTTTCTTTAATGGCATATCAACCTTCGTGGGTTATTTAATGCCGAAGCTTTGTATAAGAACAGCAGTGATACTGTTTAACCCATAGCCAATTCAAACCTTTCCCAAAAGCATTTCTTTGAGGCCGTAGTCTAAGACTTTAGCCAATGAACCACAGGGTCTTCTTCCTCCAGCTGCAAAACGTCATTACTAATGAGTGTGAATGAAGGGTCGTGCTCTATTCTAAAAAATAAAATAAAATAAAATAAAAATAAAATTAATAAATAAATTAGATAAAATTATCTACTAAGTAGCTAACTTTTCTTTTGTCTATAAACATTAAGTATTTCCAACCTTTGATTAAGTAATTCATTGGGACAATTAATGGAAGCTATGGCAAATTTCTCCTCCATACATAAATTACAATATTTATCCCCCGCTTTATATCAACGGCATTTTTTTTTTTTTAATTATGTTAATTTTCTCTTTCTAGCGGTCTTTTAATCTTTTAAATTGTAGTTTTGGTCCAATCAATCTTTAGTCATATTCGTCCTGATAAGCCGATTAGGTGAAACCTAGGTAAATTTTTTCTGACTCAGAAGGCATATATATATATATATATATATATATATATATATATATATATAATTTGTAAGCAAATAGTTTGTAAGTAATTTTATTTCTGAACGACTTGTGAGAGCTCATTTGTTTGCACATAGTTAAATGTTTTCAAGTGTTGTTATTTAACACTCACAATTCTATTTGATATTAATCATTTGGTGCCACTGAGTTTGCTCGTTTGGTTTTTATGGCGTATTAACCTTTGTAGGTTATTTAATGACAAAAAAATTCTTAATCAGATAAACATTTCTATTTCAAACAGTTCAGTTGAGCATTAGTACATAGTTTAGTTTTCAAAAACATTCCTATTTCAAGCTATTCAGTTTAGTCAAACAATTCAGTTTAGTATAAATATAGTTTTTGTTTACACACAGTTAAATGTCAAAACAGTTCTATTTCAAACAATTTAGTTTAGCATAATTACGCGATTTAAATGCCAAAATGCACTATTCTTCCATGGAAGAATAGTGCATTGAATTGCGAGGCATACTCCTCTTTTGAGGGTGTGTCCACCGATCACCGAATAGTCACGGCGAAAATACGGTTAAGCCTACGAAAAAACGACAAACGAACAGCGACCACCAAACACTATGACTGGGCCCTATTAAACAACAAAGATGTCAGAGATAAATACGTATTAGAATTAAGAAACAGATTCGAAACACTACAAGAAAAGACGGAAAAAAGTACACCAAACGACGAATACGAAAATTTCGTCAATGCACACCTTGAGGCAGCAGCAAAATACATTCCAACAAAAATTAAAACTACATATAGAGTCCCATGGGAAACTTTAGCGGTGAGAGAAAAACGTGCACTAGTGAAAACAGCCTCCAAAAACTATCGAAAAAACCCAACAAACACAAATGCCTTAAAACTAAAAACGGCACAATATCAATTAGCAGGCATATATATAAAGGAACAGACAGAATACATTCAAAATCAGATAGATAAGATTAGAGACTCGGTGGAAGATAGACAATCTAGAATTGCCTGGCAAACAATAAACGAAGTGAGCAGAAGAAAGAACACAGCCAAAGCAAAACTTAAAGCAGCAAACCAACAAGAAAGAATAAAACTGTGGAAACAGCACTTTGAAAACTTACTTGGAAACCCACCAAAAATAACGCCTGAACCAATCACCAGAATAATTAGCAAACAATTAGACATTAAACTTGGACCGTTCACACAAGAAGAACTCGACTCGGTTCTCAGAAAAATTAAAAATAGGAAAGCTGCAGGACTGGACGAAATTCCCCCGGAAGTATGGAAGACCAGACAATTCGACGACATACTGCTCCGACACTGCAACGCAGTATACAATCAAAATCCGATAGATAGATGGACGAAGGGATGCATACTCCCCTTCCCTAAAAAGGGGGACCTCGGATTAGCCAAAAACTACCGAGGCATAACACTTACATCCATAGCTGCCAAAATCTACAATGCCCTACTACGAAACAGAATAGAACCCAAAATCGACAACATACTTAGAAAAAACCAAAATGGCTTCCGAAGAAATAGATCTACGACCTCACAAATATTAACCATCCGCAGAATCCTTGAAGGTGTACGGGCAAAGAACCTACAAGCGACATTAATATTTGTCGACTTTACCAAGGCTTTCGACTCCATTCACAGAGGAAAGATGGAACAAATCCTACTAGCGTACGGCATACCTAAAGAAACCGTAGCGGCAATAACGATTCTCTATAGAAACACTAAAGTAAAAGTACGATCACCAGATGGAGACACAGAATACTTCGACATAGTAGCAGGAGTACTACAAGGAGACACGCTGGCTCCGTATCTCTTTATCATTTGTCTAGACTACGTACTTAGAACATCGATTGACAAAATCAAAGAGAATGGCTTCGAACTGACGAAGAAAAGAAGCAGAAGATACCCCGCAACAACAATTACCGACGCCGACTACGCCGATGACATAGCGATACTGGCAAATACACCTGACCAAGCCGAAACACTTCTGCATAGTTTGGAACGAGCAGCAGCAAGCATAGGCCTTCATGTTAATGCACATAAAACGGAATATATGTGCTATAACCAAACGGGGGACATCTCCACTCTAGAAGGAACCCCACTTAAACTAGTAGACAAATTCACGTACCTAGGAAGCAGCGTCGAATCAACCGAAAAGGACATCGAAACGAGGTTAACGAAAGCATGGACAGCTATCAATAGGCTATCGACTATATGGAAATCAGACCTAACCGATAAAATGAAACGCAGTTTCTTCCAGGCAGCGGTCACATCGATACTGCTATATGGATGCACTACATGGACGCTAACAAAACGGCTGGAGAAGAAACTAGATGGCAATTACACAAGAATGCTGCGTGCAATCCTGAACAAGTCCTGGCAGCAACACCCCACAAGACACCAACTGTACGGCCACCTGCCCCCTATCACGAAAACTATTCAAGTTAGGCGAACCAGACATGCAGGACATTGCTGGAGAAGCAGAGATGAACTCATAAGAGATGTACTCTTATGGATCCCTACACACGGCCGCGCAAAAGCAGGACGACCAGCACGAACGTACATTCAGCAGCTATGTGAGGATACAGGTTGTTGTCCTGAAGACCTGCCTAGGGCGATGAACGATAGGGAGGAGTGGCGAAAGAGGGTCAGGGATATCCGTGCTGCCAGCACGATATGATGATGAAATGCCAAAACATTTCCATTTCAAGCAATTCAGCTTTGCATAAGTACACAAATTAGTTCTTTGTGACCCCCAAAGCTTCAGCATAATTGGAACCTCAGCATCCGATTGTTTAGTGTCATATACCAGGACACTCGTTGGTGTGGGGGTCTTATCCCTCTGCAGAGGTGCATTTGGATTAATCTACAGCCCCAGCCAACTGGGTAAGGCTGTCCAGAGTAAAATGGTTTCAAGTATTAACATTAGTATTTTTCTTTTTTTAAGTATTCCTATATAGATAATTTACACACAGCTGTTTGGTTTCAAATAAACTAATGATAATAATCTTTAGGAATCGATTAAACAGTTCTATTTGACCTATAGATGGAACCATAACAAGTACTACCAATAAGCGCCTGAGTGGACCTGGGAGTAATTGCAATAAACGGTTACTCCTCATTTCCTAAATGCTTCAGGACTGTAGCATCACCATCAGATTAAGTTTAGTGCCATATCCAGGATATTAGATCAGTGAGAGAAAATGTGAAAAACATGCGCGTTCGATCCATACTTATCTATCTATCTATCAATATATATATATATACATATATATATATATATAACTTAGGATAGTGTTACATAGAATAAACGGATTTTGCTGACTGTCAGTTTCTTGTCTTTAAGATTATATATATATATATATATATATCCTGAACGAGGCTGTCTCTTTTTCACTTCGCACTAATACCCTTGAGAAATACATGAATCCATCCTTCTATCCAAACATAGTTCAAATAACATGCTCGGTTGGACTCTCTAATCTTGATTAAACAATCGGTCTAGGAAAAAGAAGTAAACAATACGTTAAATTAATAACTGCTTGTATCTTTCAATGTTTTGAAATAATGTTAAGTATTATCTTCGTTGCAAATGAAGACATTATTCCTGCCTTCCCTAGCTATGATTATAGGCAGACTGGACTGAATCTAAAACTTGTGGAGTATTGTTCAGGAGACTCTCTGCCCCATTCTTCTGTTATCATCGTATTCAAAAACATGCCGCAAGTTCTATTCAAGCATTCACCAATATAAACAAATCACTAGTGTAGATAATCCAACGGCTCAGATCTTTAACTGAATTGTTGAGCCCTCGTACATCGAGTTTAACAGGAACGCTCTTCACATTCATATCTAATGTTTCTATTTCATAATTCATGACAGCTGTTTCCTGGCGAATACAATTATTCAAATGGATGTTTTAACTTTTTTCTCATTACTTCAATCTCGTGTTCTTTTGTTTTTTCTTAGATTTTATCTGAGGTTGATATTTAAGATGCCTGGCTTAAAGGAATGGTTAGCTGATCAATAGTTCGCGTTGGAAGTATGTACATCACAGGTGTTGTGACCTAGGGGTATGCTAAGGTAGGCTTGAGATAGATAGATAGATAGATAGATAGATAGATGTACGGAGAAGAGATGGAAAGAATTCTAATTAGAATTTCATAGCAGCTGTCCATGATGGTATTGATCCTTCTATTTAAGCAAGAATGAAGGATTTTAATTAGAATTTTAAATTTGACAGTGGTCCATGGGGATATTGATGGTTCTACTTAGGAAGGAGGGAAGGATTCTCATTAACATTTCATTGGTATCTTCGTCATATTGTAAATGTGGATGCTTTAAAACTGATAATCAGAGCAACGCAGACCCTACAAAATAATCATTCTCCTTCAAATTTGTCTGGATCTTGCTTTATTCTCTGAGTTACATTTTAAATCTGCTGCTCTCATAAAAATCGACCTATGTTGGTTTAGCAGCGTTATAATTCCAGATAGATAGATGGATAAATAAATAATTTACAAACTGAGATAGATAGATAAATAGATAGATAGATAGAAACAGGCTGAGGTTGATCGAGGGAGTAATCGAGCTAAATAAAAGCTTCAAAAAGATGAGGTGAAAGATACTAAAGAAGAAAAAATGGATTCCTTAAATGACCATCTTGGATTGCTTTCAAGTCTTTTATGAAAAGTGCATCTACCTCGCTTTTTGTATACACATTCTGTCAGAGCGACTTTTTCAGCTAACAACATACGAACTGGTAGCAAATCTCGCTTGGGATGATAGGCTGCCCAAATGGCGCCAAATTCTCGCGCCAGTTGACCTAGATGTCTGATTCTGCGCATGCGTCAGCAATGATCAATCGGTATCACATTCTGAATGCTTCCAATGCAGAAAAGGTCATGCCTTTAGGTGGAGAATTGATTTAATCAATTGCATGCATGAACATTCGTGAATAATCCGAAAGTGCGTGTTTATGTACCAGGACATGTACACACACACACACACACACACAATATACACACATATATTCATGTGTGTGTACGCATATGCCTACATATATACATACCTGTGTGTATGTCTTTAGATATTCATAGACGTGCATGTCTAAATATATATATATGTGTGATTATATATATATATATGTGTGTGTGTGTGTGTGTGTGTGTGGTTATATATATATAGAGAGAGAGACAGACAGAAAGACAGGAGCAGTAGATACGTACACGACCTAGGGAGTTTATTAAACAGTACTAAGCTGTTTCCAGATCTAAATTACACACACGCGCGCGCGTGCGCGTGTATGTGCCTCAGTATGTGTGTATGTCTTTATATACATATACGTGCATGTGTATATAAATGAATGTCATTAAATGTATATATATATGCATGTGTGTGTCTGTGTGAGTGAGTATATATATGTATATATTTACATATGTATATATATAGAGAGAGACAGAGACAGAGACAACGACGGAGAGACAGAGAGGAGTGAGAGAGAGAGAGAGAGATACGTACACGACCTTATGAAGCAGTGCAAATTTGTTTCCAGATCCAAATTACATGCAAACACACACCCATACACACACCCATACACAAACACATACACAAACACACACACACAAACGCACATTCACACCTATACATAAACACACACACAAACACGCACAGACTCACAAGTACACACATACACGCTTACACACTGTACAAACACCCTTGTTCCGAATCAATTTGCTTCGGTCACGAACAGAAAAAGAGTGTTCAACGGAGAATTCTGTGGATATTTTGGCTTACTTTGGTTTAGTTTGCTTCAATTGTTTAACGGCTCATCAATTTAGTATGGGCTATTTAATGCTCAAATTTGATTAATTTGTAAATGTTTTATAGTAATCCTAACTATATTTCTAATGTTCCATCTTTTTTTTCATTTGATTTTAATAATTTTTTTTGCTTCAAATGAATAATACCAAGTCTTTCTAATACTTTATACACTGATTATTCCAAATAATTAATAATAACTCGTCCTATTTATTAAAAATCACTTGTTTGCAAGCGTTTATATGGTTTCAAGTATTCCTATCTGTTGCGTTCTGGTTAGTGAACGCTTGTAATATTAAATAAAGGACAAACCACGATGTGAGAGGAAATAGAGATATATTCACAGGAAAAAATATATACAATAGAGACTATTAGTAGACAAGAATATAGGATTAGTGAATACAGAATAAAGATATAGTCTAATGATAGTATTGGCTTCCGTTATTACGGTAGCGAGTAAGGTGATCTAGTGCGATTTCCAGTCTCCAACGCTCTAATACTATTCCTATAAGAAGCTGCTCTTCACCTTCTCATCCACTTGGTATTAGTAGCTACTGATATAAATGGCAGATAGACTAGTTCATTGTGTGGAAAAGATACCCAACAGTATCAAACACTGTTAATTGGTAAGGAATTACTGATATTCGGGTTACTAATATTACTAATAATTATTATCATTTTCGAACAATTACAGCTTCAAGTAACTATTGTT
The DNA here is from genome assembly GCA_963585895.1 of Sepioteuthis lessoniana. Lineage (NCBI taxonomy): Eukaryota > Metazoa > Mollusca > Cephalopoda > Myopsida > Loliginidae > Sepioteuthis > Sepioteuthis lessoniana. Next base: position 60,922,549 of record OY757922.1, read on the forward strand.
AATACAAATAATCTGCACAAAGTTATATGGGATCTAGTATTCCTGTTTAATAAGAGCAATCTTTCAACAGATTTATTTGACCCATAGTCTTACTGCGTGGCTATACTTCTAACCTTGTGCTGAACAAACCGACGTTTAGTAAATTACAGTATTACAAAACATGGAGGGTCTGTTAAGAGAATCAGTATTTTTCATTATATTGGGTTATTTTAAAACCAAATTCATTCTTTTTTCAAGTATTTATATGGATTCAAACAACTATTCCTATTTAATAATATTTAATTAAATAATAATAATCATTTGCTTGTACACAATTATATGATTTCAAGTCTTCCTGTCAAAGACTCATCATCATGTCGTGCCATCAGCACGGATATCCCTGACCATTTCTCGCCACCATTCTCTATCGTCCATTGCTTCCAACAGGTATCGGCACAGAGCTGTTGTATGCAGGTTCAAGCTGGTCGTCCTGCCTTTGCTCGTCCATATGAAAGGGTCCACATGAGTACGTCACTTATGAGTTCGTCTCTACTCCTCCAGTAGTGTCCCTCATGTTTGATTCATCTAAGTTGGATAGTTTTCGTGATGGGTGGTAAGTGGCCGTACAGCTGCTGCTTTGTGGGGTACTTCCGCCAGGACTTGTTCACTATTGCTCGCAGCATTCTTGTGTAGTTGCTGTCAAGCCTTTTCTCCATACGCTTAGCTTGCGTACATGTAGTGCATCCATATCGACACGACCACTGCTTGGAAGAAACTGCATTTCAAACTTATTTATTGACCCATAGATGGTATTCTAACAGGTACAGCCCACTCGGCTGAAGCTGTAGAGTACACCAACAGCATCTCTGCAGAGGGGTAAGACCCCCGCCACAAGGAGTGTCCTAGATATGACACTAAACAATATGGTTGCGATGCTCCAATAATATTGGAGCTTTGGGGAATGCTGAGTAGCCCTTCCTTGCAATCACTCCCAGGTCCTCTCTGTCCCAGAGAGGTAACACCTTATAGAGTCCTCTCTATGGATCTAAGAGAACTGTTGACATTTAAACTGAGTGCAAACAAATTATTTATGCTAAACTGAATTGTTTTCAATAGAACTGTTTGATGATTTAACTGTGTGTAAACAAATGGCTGAGGTTTGATTGAATTGTTTGTTATATATAGCAATATATGATAAATGGAGGTGCCCGTGGTGTAATGGTTATCGTCGTAGGAAATGGATACTGCGACAGGAGTTCAAATCCTGGACCAGGCTAATTGCATTTCACATAGCACTAATACCCTTGGAAATGGTATGAATCCAATTATTCTCCCTTCAGCTATGAGTAAATAGTAGGGCAGACTGTTTTTTTCAGCCTTGGTGAGGCAACTAGTCTAGATGAAGGAAAACTCTGAATTCATACCTGTTAAACTCCGCTTAAAAAAATAGACCTTGTGTCATATCCTGCTCAAGCGGAGGGGTGGGGGTAAATATGGTTATATGTAGCAATACTTGGAACCATTTAACTTTGTTGACTTGTGTAAAATTGAACTATTAGAAATAGAACTGTTTGATCGTTTAACTGTTTATCGACAAAATGCGTTTACAAATCATACATATTAGATATATATGTAAAAACAGGAATTGGCATTAAATAACCAATAATGGTTGATATGTCATAAAGCCGAAGCAAACCAAAACCTAACAGGTACTATCATTTCTAGTCAGAGTGAACTTGGGAGTAATGAACGGGAACTTCAAACTCCTCAGAGCTCCAAACCTGGAGCCTCACTATCAGTTTATACTTCAAACACCTCTTTTTTGAGAGGATGGGGGCATTATCCTTCTGTAGGGGATACAATCAATGTATTTTAAGACCTGCCGACATCTAAGATATAGATTCTCTAAAGATATGCGTTGTTATATATTCCTCTTCGACTGTCATGGATAGCTGGTGTTTTTCTACTTTACATTTAAGTACATTCACCAATTGCTTTGACTGTTACATAGACATATTTCTGGTTACAGTTTTTCAATGTTTCAGTGAATAATATCAAACAATATCCGTTTTGATTGCATAGTTTTTAATTAGAAATAATAAAATTCTGATATATTTGATTTAAAATAAACTTCAATAAATAGACATGAACTAATTGAAATAGATAGATAGATAGATAGATAGATATTATCACCGTAGTATAATAGATAGATAGAGAGATAGATAGATAGATAGATATAAATAATTGTTTTTAATTATAATACAACTGTCTTTATTTCTTTAGGACGGCGCAAGAGCCACGTACTCTTTTAAAACATAAACAGCGTTTGTTTTTATAAACTAATTCCTTTTCAAGTATATTATAGACCACAATTAGTTCAATGTAATTTCTAAAACTCAAAATAAATATAATTAAAAGTAAATTTTCTTTAATTTTTTATAACATGTTATTCAATTTGGAAAGTGGCAAGTGAGTTTTGCATCACCTGTATGCTTACCAAAAATCAAAGCTTATTTCTGATCATTAATCTGTGACTACAGCAGAGGTAAATCTGTCCGACTTTTCGATGAAGCCTGAAATACACTGAAGACATTTATATAACTCCATATTCTTGTAAATGTTTGGAGTGCTTGATAATCATAAAATATGAGTCAGTGTGTAAGTTTAAGTCATTGCTTCCAAGATAGATTCGTATGTCCATAGCCTAAAGATGAAAAAAAGAATTTATTTTATTCACAAATATCTATTTTTCAACGTGATATCCTTCTTTGTCAATGCATTTAATTGAATGGTGAATATTAACCATACCAATCGAATATTATACTGTGATAATTTCAGAACACGACTCAGCTATCTACTTGTTATAGAAAGGAAGATAGATAGATAGATAGATAGATAGATAGATATCGTTACATGGATTATACTTGTCCTTCATTCTATACCTACTGCAAAAAAAAAACTTCAACGATGATCGATTTGTAACTATAGGAAGGCTTTGTTGTTCTCATTACGGATGGTCTAATCAGTCTGCCCTACCGACTAAACTTAGCCGAATAGACTAAACAGGTCAATTAATCGAACCTTGGAGCCCAAGGTGAGTTGAGATTATTTCTATTTATATATCAATCAAGAAAACCCACTAAGTATCCTCTAATGTAAAAAGAAATTGAGGAAAATATCTTCGTACTTTTTCACCCGGCTCTGTGGATGTCGGCTAGTCCAGACTAAACTGTTTCTTTAGTCGGACGATTTTCATTTTTTTTTTTTTACCCAAATTGATTTTATCTTTTCAATTTATTTAATTATTCAACAAATTTCAGAAATTGTTTTGACTCTCAGAATGGTGATATCTTCGTGAGTACTACGGCTTTTACAAGAATACAAGGAAACAATTCCTCAAGAGAAATAAACTTTGATGAAGTTCACTTTAATTCGTTCCTCTTTTTCTTAGATTAAAATCGCCCCACGGGAGGTTTGCTCCTGCGATGTACCCCACATTAAATCGACCATCAGTCTCGTTTTGGCCTTATGGGGAGAGGAATAAAAAGATTCTTGGTCGAATATTCTCCGACAGTTGATGTTGTTTGTAGTCAGAACAAAGTATAAGTTTTCGACTGACTGATATAAAAATCTAGAATAATGTTATCACTTTTATCTTCTAACTTCATTTTGTTTGTCTGGTACCTAGTTGTAGTGCGCGACCCAATTACAAGGTTCCGCGATAGTCCCGGTTACAAACGAACAAATTGCTGGACAGTCCTCACACGCAGACAACAGGAGGTGAGCAGTAATTATTATAAGTCGGAATTGCACGTAGCGTCAAGCTGTGAACATTCGGATCGGCCTTTCATGATCATTTGGGATTTCCAGATAAATCTCAAATTTGAGCCGAGCGCGAATATCAAACTAATGTATATAGCCCGGTAAAGCGTTAAACAGGCAATGAACAAATTAGGCTAGCGGGTTGTTTTGCGTGGCTGGGGTTGTTGAATACACCGACTGTATATCTGCAGAGGGGTAAGACTTCCCCAACAAGTGTCCTGGATATGACAATAAGCAATCTGATGGCGAGGCTCTAGTAATACTGCAGCTTTGGGGAATGTGGAGTACCCCATTTTTGCCATCTCTCCTAGGTCCACTCTGGCCCGGAGTGGTAGCACCTGATAGAGTCAAATAGAACTAAACGGGGTACTTACACTGAAATGAAATGCTTGAAACAGAAGTTTTGACACTTAAACAGCGTACTTATGCTAATCTGAATTATTTGAAATAGAACGGTTTTTACATTTAGTCGTGTATGAATAAATGACTGGTAATTGATTGAATTGTTAGTGATACATGGTAATACTAGGAACCATTTAACTTTGTTGACTAAACTGAATAATTTGAAATAGAACTGTTTTTGACATTTAAACTGTGTACTTATGCTAAACTGATTTGTTTGCAACCGAACTGTTTAAATGTATAAAAATGGATTTGGCATTTAATAACCTACAAGAGTTGATGTGCCATAAAAGCAAACTTAACTAAACCATAAATAGTAGAATATAATTGTGGAAGTGTCCGTAGCGTAATGGCTGAAGTGCTGGAATGTGCCCTCGAATTAAACAAGTTAGAACTCCAGTCGTACTATTACGTCCACTACAGGAAAAGTAATGAACACCCGCATGTCCCCAGCTATAGATTAAATAGTATTACAGCTGTTCTTCTATGATTATAGTTTTGGCAACCAAGAAGGTTGATATGCCATCAAACAAAGGAACCAAGCTAAATCAGTCAAAATGTATGGAATAATGCATGGATATTTGATGTATTACAAAATTATTTGCCGAATATTTGTTTCTTGAAACTCCTGCGATAAACAAAAATCACTGACAGTCAAACTTCAACTTTATTTGATATTTCAAAAAAGCTCTGATGGTAATATAATTTTTTTCTGTATTTATACAATTATTATTTAATAACATATCAACTGATATTTTTAGAATGTTAAATGATATTGTTTTCTCTTTGTAATCAGTACAATTAAATTTTATAGATATTTAAGGAAAGTCCTTGTGACTCAGAAGTAAGTGAGTTCGAACTCTAGTCACGCTATTACATTCACTTTCAGACTAATACCCTTGGGAAACGTATGAACTCTTTTATTCCATCCAATTATAGATTGAATAGTCCCACTACTGTTATTCTACAAAGATGGATTTGGCATTAAAAAGGGTTAAGATACCATTAGCCAAAGGTTAAGATACCATTAGCCAAAGAAACCAAACCAGCCATCATTTGAAGATGTTGGATGGTCATGGTGACTCTCACAATAATGCCTAGTCTGAAAGCGCTAAATCTGCTGAGTATGGAGGGTGCGGTAAAGTTGTTCATCCGAATGAGGCGATTGCTTCACTTATCCTGATGCTCGTGAGGGGTCGAGTATTGTTGTACAGAAGGAGAACATAATCGATTAGAAAGATTTAGCGCCTTCAGATTATCATCTCTTCATCTCCATCAAAGAGGATTTAAGAGGCACACATTATGCCTGTGACGAGGAAGTGAGAACTGCAATGATGAAGTGGCTCATTTTTTACAAGGCAGGGATTCCATCTCTCATTCGAAGGGGGAACACTGCTATTAAGAGAAACGGTGACAATGTTGTGAAGTAGGAATGTGATCCACAGTGGAATAGTTTCATTTTGATGTATGATATATGTTTCTGTGTTTGTAATTATTTCTATACAAAAGAAAAAGGTATTAATTTTTGACTCAACCTCGTAATAAAATATCAAAACTTCACAATTCATAGTTTATCCTGTTTTATCATCTTATTTTATATTTTATACATATACATAAATATACATACACACACACACACACACACATATATATATATATATGTGTGTGTGTGTGTGTGTGTGTGTGTGTGTGGTTTTAATTGGCACTTTTGGGGATTTTCTGAGTTTCTGGAGTTGATTGGGTGAGTGACTTTCAAGAGTATTTTTGTTGAACCCTAAAATTATCAACATTCGCTTGTTACTTTGTTTATTTACATATGTCAATCATCGAGACACTGAACACACTTGGCTAGAAATCTAAGCTTTCGCCATAAAACAACTTAAACTTCATATATCAAACATCAAACAGAAAAAAACACTAGCTAAACTTATAGCCAAATTTAAAGAACCGTTAATTTCATGTCAAATTATAAATTCTCGCTGCACAAAAATATTAAGCTGACTCTACAAATCTGACTTCTTACATTCCTATTGGTCAATTTAGGGTTAACGTGTCGAATTATGATTTGTGAATCAAAACCGACATAAACTTTCTTACTGCCTATAATTGAATTTCGTCATGAAGCGAAAATAGTTTATAGACTGGGCAAAAGTCATTGACTTTTAAATCTCGTGGGTTAACGAAGTTTTTGTAATTGAAAGAAATAAACCATGAGTTTAAAAACTTTTTTATTGTACTTTCTGATAAAAATTAAGTTCACACGATTGTTTAGCTACTAGAACGAACATACATACATACATACATACATACATCTATCTATCTATCTCATTCCGTTTATAAGTGTTAATCTATTTATCTATTAATCTATCAATTTCACTCAGTTCGTATCTATCAATTTATCTTGCTAACTGGCTATACCCTTCTATTCATATCTATCTATCTATCTATCTATCTATCTATCTCTTTCCATTAATATCTATCGATCTATCAATCTATCTAATCGCTTTCTGTAAATCTGTTTCCATTGATCTACCTATCAGTCCACCTAGCTAGCTAGTAGCTCAGTCTAGTCATATCTATCTATCTATCTATCTTTCTATCTATCTATCTGCTTGTCTATCTTATTCTGTTCGTTTGTGTTAATCTAGTTATATGTTAATCTATCACAGTGTGTTCGTATCTATATTTACAGCTAATTATACCCTTCCGTTTCTATCTATCTATCTATCTATCTATCTATCTATCTATCTACCTATCTATCTATGTGTCTGTACATATCAATCTACTGATCCATATCTCTCTCTCTCTCTCTCTCTCTCTCTCTCTCTCTCTCTCTCTCCATATATATATAATTGTGTGTGTGTGTGTGTGTGTGTGTGTGTGTGTGTGTGTGTGTGTGTGTGTGTGCGCGATTGTGTCGATCTCAGTCCTATTCATATCATATCAGAATAGGCGTTCGAGTTTCAGAATAACTTTACATAGTACCACATAATCGTCTTAAATTCTTTGAATTATGAGAGGAAGTATTTTCGGAAATATTTTTTGCTTTACTTCTTTCATCTTACCGTCGTTTTTTTTTTTTTTTTTTTTTTTTTTATCACAGCTTTTTCGGTCGAGTAATTTCTGACTATAAAGGTAAGTAGTAGAAAGTACGAATAACAATTTTACATTTTCATGTCATATGCTTCCGTTTACACTACTTAAATCTATAGATAAAGTATTTTCCTGAGGAATCTTTGACAAGTTTCTTCCTCATCTTATTATTGCTTTTTATCTCAATTTTCTGAGTTGAATTCTACCCAACTGTTAATTTAAGTAGCATTATGTAAGAATAAAGACTCTAGATTTTCAGCCATTTTATTTTGTTTATAGTTCCAGTAATTGTCGTGAACCTCTTGAATACTGACATGAAGTACTTTCATTATTAATGTTCTGTAGCCGCTTCTTTACTGTTGTTTTTTACTTAGCTTTGCAGAGGCTGATACGCAGACCACGGGTTTCTTATAGTACAAGAACTTACAAAGTCATCACCTTTTGCTACTTAACTTCAGTGAGCTCACCAAATGAAATGCTTGCAATTTACTAAGTTTTACATAATTTGATACAAAAGCCTTCGGCGGTGCTCGTGGTGTAATGGTTATCGTCGAAGGAACTAGACACGGCGACACGAGTTCAAATCCTGGACGAGACTGATTGCATTTCATATAGCACTAATACCCTTGGGAAAGTTATGAATCCAATTATTCTCCCTCCAGCTACGGGTAGATAGTAGGGCAGACTAGGTTCTTCAACCTTGGTGAGGCAACTAGTCTAGGAGAAGGAAAACTCTGAATTCAAACCTGTTAAACTCCGCTTAAAAATTGACCTTGTGTCATACCCTGCCCGAACGGAGGGGTTGGTAAATATGGATACAAAAGCCTTAGAAAGGCTCATGGCGTAATAGCTAATGTGCTAAACAGCTACTTCGAAGTAAGCGAGTTCGAACTCCAGTCACCCAATCATGTTCATTTTCGGACTTATCCTACTAGCTTTGAGTTAGATAGCACTATTGTTCTTCCACAAGGATGGCTTTGGCATTAAATAACCAATGATGGTCGATATGCCATGAAATAAAGAAACTAAAGCAACCAAACCTTAAACTACTTACAATACCAGTTGTTACTGAGTGGTCACTCATCCACGCACTGAACAATCTCATTGCTACTTAACTTCAGAAATCTGAATCGGTGCTTTCAACGCAAATTGATCTCAAGTCTGATTTCTTTCGATGCCTTCAATGAAACTGAACCCCTTTCCATTTGTTGTTACAGGGTCACTTATGTACTTACTGAACAGGCTCATTTTTTGATCATTAAGGTTTTTCGGACGATAGTTCGAAGTTCCGTGAAGGTTCCCGAGTTCGACAAATACCTGAAGAAGGCCGGAGGACATATCGGCCGAAACGTTTTAGAAATAACAATAGAGATGAAGACAATAGTCCGAAAAACCTTAATGACCAAATCAACTAGCTTCGTCTCAGAAATTTAGACAACTAGGCTCATTTTTGCTTAACTTCAGAAATCTGAGTCAGTGCTTTCAACATAAACTGTCTTTATGTCTGATTTGTTTTTCTTTTCTTTTTTTTTTTTTTTCTTTTTATCTAATGAATCTAGGTCTGGTCTTCTGATTGGAACTGGGTGATATGTACGTATATCGAAATCCCAGATTATTTTGTATGTCTTATTTACAAGATAAATTCTCATGAGTGCATTCACCAATTTTGAGAATCGTCAAATCTTAGTTGATAACATAATTCACTGGGAATCATTTTTTGCCTACATTTGTGCCTATTCTTGTATTCTTTCTGAACCAATTTGCTGCTTTCGTTTCCCCCCGCTCTCTCTCTCTCTCTCTCTCTCTCTCTCTCTCTCTCTCTCTCTCTCTCTCTCATACAGACATACACACACACATACACACACGCTGACAACTAGTCACACAAACATATACACACACATATATACGCATATAACTGACATTTGCTGTTATTCTGTGTCATATATTCTAGCTTTTACATAAATATTACTCATTGAGTCATTCTGGACGCCATGTTTGTTGCTGTTATTTGTATACATATAATAATGAAAGCATTACTAGCCAATTCGCCTCGTTTATCAAGTCTTTGTTACTTGGCCCAATAGACGGCTTGATCGCTTCGCAGCAGGCTCGAAACGCTCATTCTTATTTCTGCTTTGCAATTGGGTAATTAGAAAAAATTTATTATTTGGGATTTTTTTAGTTTGGTTTGATTTGGTTTGGTTTTATGGCATATCAACCTTTGTTGGTTATTTAACGCCAAATCCATTTTTATGTAAATAATCAGTTCTATTTCAAACAATTCCGTTTAGCATAAGTACACAGTTTGATTGTCAAAAACATTTCTATTTCAAACTATTCAGTTTATTCCAGCAGTTATATATAAGAATTCAGTTTAGTGCAAGTACAGTTTCAATGTCAAAAACAGTTGAATTTCAAATAATTCAGTTTAGCATAAGCTCGCAGTTTAAATGTAAGTGCAGTTTAATTGTCAAAAACATTTCTATTTCACGCTATTTAGTTTAATCAAACAATTCAGTTTAGCATAAGTATAGTTAGTTCTATTCAACCTATAGATAGGACCCATATCAGGTGCTAACACTCCGGGTTAGAGTGGACCTGGGAGCGATGGCAATAAAGGGGTACTCCACATAACCCAAAGCTCCAGCATTACTGAAACCTCACCATCAGATTGTTTATTGTCATAATCAGGATACTCGTTGTGGGGGGTCTTACCCCTCTGCAAAGAAGCAGTCGGTGTATTCTACATCCCCAGCCGACTGGGCAATGGGATTTTTTTAATAATTTTTTTTTTATCCCCGTCCTTCTTGAAAAGTACACTAACAAAAAAATTCTGATTTTTGTTTCTGACAAAACCCCTCTATTTTAGCCAAGGTCTTTAAATAGCCTTTTTCTAACAATTTTTACGGTTTCCCCAATTGATTTTTCAAGAATTCAGAGCACAAAAATTCTTATTGATCAAATGTTTATTATGATAAATCAAAACTTTCAGAAGAAACTGGTTTGATCTAGAAGGAAAGACTGTGTCAGAAATGATAAATACCATAGATTTGACTGACCAAGGCTTGTTTGTTTGGTTTCTGTCGGCCAGATTTTACCTGTAAACCATTATTCATTTTTCCCCTTAGATCTTGCATCTGGTCTATTTTTTTTTTTTTGCCTAGTGCTTGTTGACTATTACATTATCATATATATTGTGCAATATATATTACCTATTATAAACCTTACCAGGCCATTGGCCTAATGAGTAGAGTGTTCGCCAATAGTCCAGGAGACGGGGTTCAATCCCAGGTCGAGTCATACCAAAGACTCAAATAATGATACTTAATGCCGCCTTGCTTAAAACAGCATTATCAGGGTAAAGTGGAGCAATTCAGAGGAAGGAGTAGCGGCCTTCCCTACACCTCGGTGTGGTAGCTATTGAAAAGGGAATCTTCGTGTCACCCTCGATTAAAGTCGCTAACTTTACTTACTTAATGGTTTAAATAGTACTACATCTGTTCATCCATAGGGATGGTTTAAAATAACCCACGTAGGTTGATATACAATTAAACAAAGAAACCAAGACCAAACCAAACCTATTATGGTTTACCTTTTACCGACTATCTTATTTTTTACCTAATATTTTTTTTTTTTTTACCTTTTACACATAGCTCCTTAACTTTTTACCTTTTACACAAAGCTCCTTAACTTTTTACCTTTTAAACATACCTCCTTAACTTTTTACCTTTTGCACATAGCTCCTTAACTTTTTACCTTTTACACAAAGCTCCTTAACTTTTTACCTTTTACACATAGCTCCTTAACTTTTTACCTTTTACACATAGCTCCTTAACTTTTTACCTTTTACACAAAGCTCCTTAACTTTTTACCTTTTACACAAAGCTCCTTAACTTTTTACCTTTTACACATAGCTCCTTAACTTTTTACCTTTTACACATAGCTCCTTAACTTTTTACCTTTTACACAAAGCTCCTTAACTTTTTACCTTTTACACAAAGCTCCTTAACTTTTTACCTTTTACACATAGCTCCTTAACTTTTTACCTTTTACACAAAGCTCCTTAACTTTTTACCTTTTACACATAGCTCCTTAACTTTTTACCTTTTACACATAGCTGCTTAACTTTTTACCTTTTACACATAGCTCCTTAACTTTTTACCTTTTACACAAAGCTCCTTAACTTTTTACCTTTTACACATAGCTCCTTAACTTTTTACCTTTTACACATAGCTCCTTAACTTTTTACCTTTTACACAAAGCTCCTTAACTTTTTACCTTTTACACATAGCTCCTTAACTTTTTACCTTTTACACAAAGCTCCTTAACTTTTTACCTTTTACACATAGCTTCTTAACTTTTAACCTTTTAAACATAGCTTCTTAACTTTTTACCTTTTACACATAGCTCCTTAACTTTTTACCTTTTACACATAGCTTCTTAACTTTTTACCTTTTACACATAGCTCCTTTTAAACATAGCTTCTTAACTTTTTACCTTTTACACATAGCTTCTTAACTTTTTACCTTTTACACATAGCTCCTTAACTTTTTACCTTTTACACAAAGCTCCTTAACTTTTTACCTTTTACACATAGCTTCTTAACTTTTTACCTTTTAAACATAGCTTCTTAACTTTTTACCTTTTACACATAGCTCCTTAACTTTTTACCTTTTAAACATAGCTTCTTAACTTTTTACCTTTTGATTGGTTTTTATTTTTATAACTTCATTTAGAAGGAGCCAAAATAGAGTTCAAAATTTAATCATAGCAAACTAATGATATTTTCATTGAATTTAGATTCGGACAGGGAATTTTTTTAAAATTACGCCTTTGCTTTCTTTTCTTATTTATTTTTTTAAATTTTTTTTTCTATTTTATTTTATTTTTTGTACATTAGCTTTGTTGGGTGGTCCGTTTTTAACGGCATCGACGAATTTAAATTACAAATTTAATAAGATAGAATGTGGCTCTAAGCTTGCTACTGATGCGAACAAAACTTCCGTAAGTATGGAACAAGGACATATGTTCGGAGCACAGAAGATCGAATTCACGTATGTTTTGCGTTATCAGTTGTTATTCATCGCTGCCAGGGCCTGTTTTATGCCAATTAGATAGATTTGTTCAAACTGGACTTCGCACTCACTCTCAAACAGAGAATGCGACGGAGAATTTTAAAATTTTACGAGGAGAGCCTCTGTGTTGTAGGGATAAACAAGCTGGGCTGTGACTGTCTTCAGATTCAAACTTTTATTACGCGATTACGCTTATTTCGGTCTCATACCTTGAGAAAGGAATGAATCTTCTTATTCCAAAAACTTTGGGTTAAGTAGTATCAGTCGAGTTCTTCAACAAGGATAGCTTTGGCATTAAATAAACGACTTTTAATGGTATATCAACATATGCCATTTAACGAGGAAACTAACGGATATGTGAGTACTATACCTACATGCTTGTAAGATCAAGGCGAATAGGTACTTCCTATTACATTAAATAAGATTATGCTCTGGGCTTGGCGTGGTACTTGAATATTGACGTTTCAAAAATAATCAATTCATAAAACCTTCTAAATAATAACATGAAGGTGCTCGTTGTGTAACGGTTATAATCGTTAGAAATGGAAACGGTGACCCGAATTCAAATCCTGGATGAAACTGTTAGCATTTCACAAAGCGTTAATACACTTGGTAAAAGTGTATCAAACTACTCTCCCCGCAGTTATGGTTAAACTGTAGGGGCAGACTAAGCTTTTTAAACTTGGTATGGCAATCTGTCTTGGAGAAGGTAAAAAAAGTAAGTAAAGTTGGCGACCTCTGTCGAAGGTGACCCAAAGACTCCCTTTTCAATAGCTACTACACCGAGGTGTAGGGAAAGGTGCTACTCCATCCCCTGGATCGCTCCACTTTATCCTTATAATGCTGAGTGTTAAGCAACGCCGTACCATGTACTATTTTCTGAGTCTTTGATGACTTGACCTAGGATTGAACGCTGGCCTCCCGAATGAGTTGGCGAACACTCTAATCATTTGGCCAATTTCGCTTTAAAATTAACCTAATGTCGTATCCAGGTCGTATGGGAAGATATGGGTAATAAAGACGTTCAAACAATGAAAGGATTACTAAGTTTCATAAAATGAAAATAAGTAAACAAATGGAAGAGATCACATTAAGAAATATAACTCCGTTGTGTATGTATAAATACGCTTGTTTGATTAAATAAAAAAAGGGCGCTGGGTGGCGTCATCAGTTATGTTTTTTTTTTTTTTAGCTGGGTCATCGTAGGGGTTTCGGGTCTTTCAATATAATACCCACTTCGTAAGCTTGATACCACTCGGTATAATCACTTCCCGGTTCGCAACCCGGAACTAAAACGCTATTAGCTAAATTCGCTTTATTAAGATTTGCTAACATAGACCTTAGTTTTTCTCGCTATTACTTAAGCCAACCAGTTTGCCAGAAAGTTGTTTTAACCGGGTTTACGTGGCGTTGACATTTTTTTCCTCGGCTCGGATTTAGTGGTGAGTTGACTAATTCATTTTTAATAAAAAGAAAAAACGCTTACATAACACGTTAAATATTTAATATTCGAAGTGGCCCGTAATAAAAATAAAAAAAACCATTCACATATATATATACGCATGGACCAAACCTTCCCCTCTGTTCAGTACGGTCATTTCTACGAATGTGATCCCTAACCAATATAAAAAAAAATCCCAACTGTTTCAATTCCTGCAAAAATTTAAAGATCAAATTCTTCAGCTAAAATACCGAAATCTGGTTGATGGAAGAATATATTATCAGTTGTTATTTGCGCAGAATTTATTCGACATAAGTTGCCGACCTGAGTCGAGGGTGACCCACAGGCTTCCTTTTCTATAGCTACTTCATTGAAGTGTTGGGGAGGTCGCTACTTCATCCCCTGGATTGCTCCATTTTATCCTTGATCCTTACCTTATAATGCTGGGTGTTAAGCAAAGCGGCATCAAGTACCATTTTTGAGTCTTTGGTATGACTCGACCTGGGATTGAACACCGGTCTCTCGGAGCATTGGCGAACACTCTACTCATTAGGCCAATGGCCCGGTTTATTAAACATAAAGATTCACAATTAACATGAACAATACTTCCGAAATATATATTCCCCAAATTGATTTTTCTTATGTAAATAATAATACAGTGGCTGAGTTATTTTGTAAGGTATGTCTCGGATTTTCAAAGCTCTTTTCTGGAATTTATCTTCGTAGTTGTGATTATTATTTCTCTCCTTGTGAGTTTTTCACAAAGGTTTTAACTGTTGGTTTTTCCGTGGAGTCTGAGAGCTAGTCTCCTCTGCTCTCCCGGACTCTACTAAGTATTCTAGCAAATTTTAACTCTACTGTGGTCAGGATGGTCTCGAATCTTCCTCTGATCTCCAGTTCCCCCAGTCTCTTTTTAAGGGACTTTGGAGACCGTTCCAAATGCGACTTATACGATTGGTATCACCGTTACCTTCATATTCCACAGCTTTTTGCTCTCAGGCAAGATCTATTTATTTGTCTATCATTTTACTTTCTTATATTTTTTCGCTTTGGTTTTGTTGGAACAGCAAAACCTAGTAAAAAAACAAGTTTTATAATAATCATATTACTTCTTGACAAGTTTTATAATAATCATATTACTTCTTGCAAGTTTTTTACACTACCTCTAGCTGATGATCTTTCACTGGAGTCTGAGTAACAGTAAGTCTCTTCAAATCTCCAGGACTCTTCTCAGAATACTGACCGATCTTAACTTGGCTGTAGTTTGAATGGTCTGAGCTTGTCCTCCGATTTCCTTTGCCCAGTCGGCTGGGGCTGTAGAATACTCCGACTGCATCTCTGCAGAGGGGTAAGATTCCCCCAATGTGTGTCCTGATTATGACATTAAACAATCTGGTGGTGAGTAATACTGGAGCTTTGGGGAATGTGGAGTACCATTTCATTGCCATCGCTCCCAGCTCCACTCTGGCCCGGATAGGGTCCTATCTATGGGTCAAAAAGAACTAAGCTGTGTATTTATACTAAACTGAACTGTTTGAAATAGATCTGTCTGAACGTTTGCTACACTGAATTGCTTGAAATAGGACTGTTTTTAACATTGAAACTGTATACTTATGCTAAACTGAATTGTTTGAAATATCGCTGTTTTGACAATTAACTGAACTGTTTCAATATTTAACCATTTGTAAACAAAAACTATAATTATACTAAACTGAATTGTTTGAACTTTAATTCAACGTTACATGACCCGAAAAGGGTTGATACGCCGTAAAATAAAACAACCAGCTAACCAACCTCCGATTTCCAATTCTTCCAGTCCACTTAAACAACCTTTGGGGATCGTTCCAAGAGCACCAATTACAATTGGTATCACCGTCGTTTTCATGTTTAATAGATTTTTTAGTTCTCTGGCAAGGTCTAAGTACTTCCCTCACTTTTCTCCCTCTTTGTTTTTTTTATTTCTATGTTCCGCCGGGACGGCAAAATACACGATTCGGCAGGTTCTCTTTCTTTTGTTAATTATCACCAGGTCTGGTCTTCTGACCAGGACTGAGGCATCCATTTGCATTTTAAAATCACATAGAATTTTATACGTCTAATTCTCTTGGATAGATTCTGGTTTGTACATGTAGCATTTGTCAGTATGTTCAAATTATAATCTCTTGAACAATTCCCTGTGGATTACTTTTCATACCCAATCAAGCCTTATCTAGTACTCTTTTTGTGCTAGTCTGCGGCATCTACTAATTATGTGATTCACCTTTTCTTCTCAGTCACCTCATACTCTACCCTTGCTATGCTTCTGCGTATTGTCAATTTCTACTTTGACATAGATTGTTCTTGTGGCATTATTTTGTGCTGCTATTGAAAGAAAGTCACCTTCTTTTTTCAGGTTTCCCCTTCTTAGCCATGTCCAAATCAGGTGCAATTTCTTTAGTCTGTGGCTTAAAGTGCCCATAGAGATGTTTTTCTTCTAATTCTTTTCAAGATTGTGTTGTTTTACTTATTGTTCCTGAATTATTTCTGTTGATATTGCTGCTACTGGCTGCTGTAATTAGTATTTATAATTATTATTTTACTCTTTTGAGAGTTTTTCACACCAGCGTTAGCTGATGGTTTTCCTCTGAAGTCTGAGTGACAACAAGTCTCCTCAAGTCTTTAGGACTCTTCTTAGTATTCTGGCTGATCTCAATACTGCTGTAGTTTGGATGATCTCCACTCGTCCTGTTATTTCAAAGTCCTTCAGTACCTGTACCAGTCCTTTGGTGACTATACCGAGCGCACCAATTACTATTGGTATCACCGTCACTTTTTTGCCCAGTCGGCTGGGGCTGTAGAATAAATTGACTGCTTCTCTGCAGAGGGATAAGACCTCCTCCCAACGAGTGTCCAGGATATGACAATAAACAATTTAATGGTGAGGTTCTAATAATGCTGGAGCTTTGGGGAATGTGGAGTACCCCTTTATTGTCATCGCTCCCACATCCACTCTGACCCGGAAAGGTAGCACCTGATAAGGGTCTTATCTATGGGTTAAATAGAACTAAACCGTGCTTCCTTCACAATACTGATTTTTGCATTTAAACTGCGTTCTATCCTAAACTGAATTGTTTAAAATAGAATTGTTTTGACATTTAAAGTGCGTACTTATGCTAAACTGAATTGCTCGAAATAGAACTGTTTTGACGTCTAAACTGTGTACTTATGCTAAACTGGGTACTTATGCTAAAATGAATTATCTGAAAAAAAACTGTTTTGACATTTAACTCTGTGTATTGCCCAGTCGGCAGGGCCTGTAGAATACACTGACTGCACCTCTGCAGAGGGGTAAGATGCCCCCGATGATTATCCTGGATATGACACTAAACAATCTGATGATGGGGTTCCAGTAATGCTGTGCCTTTGGGGAATTCGGAGCACCACTTCATTGCCATTGCTCCCTGGTCCACTCTGGCCCGGCGTAGTAGCACCTGATAGGGCCCTATCTATAGATTACATAGAACTAACGGCGTACTGATGCTAAACTGAATTGTTTGACTAAACTGAATAGCTTGAAATAGAAATGTTTTTGACAATTAAACCGTACTTACATTTAAACTGCGTGTTTATGCTAAATTGAATTGGTTGAAATGGAACCGTTTTTTGACATTGAAACTGTACTTACACTAAACTGATTTGTTTAATATAGAACTGTTTCGACATCTAACTGTGTGAAAACAAAATCTGAACTAAACTGAATTAGCTGAATTAGAACTGCTTGACAAGACTGAATAGCTTGAAATAGAAATGTTTTTTCCTTTTTAAACTGTACTTACATTTAAACTGCGTGCTTATGCTAAACTGAATTATTTGAAATTGAACTGTTTTTGACACTGAAAATGTACTCACATTAAACTGAATTGTTATATATAGAACTGTTTTGACATTTTACAGTAAACAAAATCTGTACTTACGCTAAACATTACGCTGAATAAACTGAATAGTTTGAAATAGAAATATTTTTGAAAAATAAAGTGTGTACTAATGCTAAACTGAATTGTTTGGAATAGAACTGATTATTTACATAAAAATGGATTTGGCTTTAAATAACCTACAAAGGTTGACATGCCATAAAACCCAACTAACCAACGACCGTCACTTTTTTATTCCATTATCGTTCTTTCCTCTAGCAAGGACCGCTTACTTATTTAGTTATTTTATAATTTTTTTTTTTTTTTTTTTTTCGCTTTTCTTCAGTTTTACACTGTGGTTAACCGGAACGGCAAAGTCCACTATTCGACAGATTCTCTTCTTTTTTTTTTCTTTTCATCTCTTTTTTTTTTTTTTTTTTCTTTTTTTTTTACTCTCACATGGTCTGGTCATCTGTCCGAGATTAGATGATCCGTTGGTCTCTAAAAATGCCAGAGAATTTTGTGCATCTCATTTTCCCGGATGGATTCGGGGTTTTGCATTAGTAGTTGTAGTAGTAGTAGTAGTGGTTGTAGTATTTTACTCTTTTCACACTTGTAGTAATTAGTGGCCTTCTCTGAAGTTCGAGTGATATCAAGACTCCGGGATATTCTCAGTATTCAGACCGATATAATCAGTGCTGTACTCTCGGTGGTTTCAATTCTTTCTAAGATTTCTAGTTCCCCCAGTCTTTATCCAGATTCTTTTGGATTTTTGATCTCTTTTATTCCGTCAAGGGAGTATCTTTTGTCCCTTCTCACCTTTTATATCTTTTACGTACCAACATTTGTGCTATGCTTATTATTCCATGTTATTCTTTATATTAATGTTCTTTTTCCCACAGAATGACAAGAATATTGGATTGGCTTTAATCGAAAACGAAGCAAAGAAATACGGATTTCAGGTAGGCCTGTTTAAGAATAATACCTTGTTGTATGAGATCCTACATTCTATCATCTATTCTTCCAACAGCCGTATAGTTGATAAATCGAAAGATATTATCTCCTTTTCTATATTCCCGGAGAAGTTGGGGTTTTTTTGTTTTGTTTTGTTTTTGTTGGGGTTTTTTTTGTGTTTTATTTTCTGGGGTTGAGTCATATCTAACCTATTTCCAGTGTTACTGTTTATTTACTTATTTTGTTTTCTCTGTGTGATAATCTAAACAGGGAATAAGAAAACGAACATAGAGTTGATAAAGGAGAATAAGAAAAATATCTTTCTGGTACATTTTTCTGCTCCTAAAGATGAGTTCGGTAAAAGGTCAATTTTTAAGCGGAGTTTAATAGATTCGAATTCAGAGGTTTTCTTTTTTTTTAAGAAAGGTTGCCATTATCAAGGTTAAAGAGCCTAGTCTGCTACTTACTCAAAGCTGGAGCGAGAAAAGATGTATGTATGTCTTTCACTTGGGCATTAGCTCTATACGAAATGCAAACAGCCTCGCTAAGCATTTGAACTCGGATCACCGTGCTCATTTCCCATGTTGAAAATCGTTACACCGGTTGCGCCTCCCTCTTCTGCTTATATATATATATATATATATATATATATATATATATATATATATATATATATATATATATATATATTGTGTGTGTGTGTGTGTGTGTGTTTGAAAGTGATTCAATAGATACAGTGATTTTTACTCAAGGAGTCGGTAATAAAAAGTTGCAGCACTTTCAAAAAAATCAATGGGGATGTCCAAGAAGACTGACGGTATGAACTTTTTTTTATTTGCCGCTACGCCCAGAACATTTCTTTTGCCGGGAAGTTAGTGTATTTCTACTCCATTAGCTGTTTTTCGACTCAGGCTCCACCTACGTGTAGTCTCTCTGTGGTAGTTAACTGACTTAACGCCAAATCAGAATGAAATATTTGCTCATTTTATAGTGAGGACCCACACACAAATCGAAATTCATTTTTAGTCTATTTGGAATTTTTTTTTTTTTTTTTTGTAGAACACGATTCCTCGTACTCCTCACACATTCTCTGTAAATATCACATGGTTTGCACTTTTCACTTACAAAACATTTGATGACAGACCTCTGTTCAAGCCTGGCACACTATGATTTGCCGCCATTTTTAATCGCCTCAAAACAAATATTTCTGCCCGGTTAAAATAGTTTTTGCCATAAAGTTATTCCAAAGAAAGAAAAAAATAAAATCAGCAATAATGGTTAAAAAACAAAACAAATGAATTTGAAAGAAAGAAAGAAAGAAAGAAAATTGCAATAATGTTAAATGCAACGGGTGTATGTTAAAAAGAAAGAAATACAGAAAACGAAAGTAGAAAGAATTGATGCACTTGTTATTTTTTAAAAAAGCTTTAAAGGAAGGAAGGAAGGAAGGAAGGAAAGAGGTAAATAAAAAAAGCAAGGAAGGCGGGTAAAGAAATGAATATAAAACTTCAGCAAATATAAAAAAACAACTTCTTTATGTCAAGGCATGTCCACTATGTTTAGTTTATTTTTGCACCGATGTTACGACGCTTTGCCTGTCAGTTTTGTTGACAAATTCACCCGGGTTTCTTACGATCAACGCGAAGCGTCCGGGCGACCAGTGAGCAGCAAATCTCCTGGAAACTTACCAGAATTTCCTTCGTGAATTTCCGCCGACTGCACACGCAATGCAACACAGGTTGAACTTTTAACAAACAAGCACTTAGAGTCCAGACCCACAAATCTTTCCAAAAGTTAAAAGCGTGTAATTAAATACGTAATTTTTTTTTAAAAAGCAAGAAAAAGTGAGATTCATTTCGTGCTAAGTTATTTAAACAGCAAAGCTCATACTTTTATGGCCCTTATGGAATAGAGTTTATGAGAAAAATGATCGGTTCTTCACACATTGAAGAGATGATGGAATTGCCAAGTAGAGAAATATTTGCTCTTTTTTTTTTCTTTAAAATTCATTTTTCCTTAGTTCAGTATAGTTTAGTATGGTAAATGAATCAATATGATGATTATTCTAACGTTAATTTATAACTATTCCACAAGAGTTATCGATAAATTAATAGTAATATGGGAATAAAATAATATAATATATTCTCTACATAATTTTTTTTTAGTGATTTGAATAAAATTCTATGAAAAAAAAGAAAAACATACCTTCAAAAATGCATCCCAAGGGATGTGAGCTAGTATTTCACCAGAGGATCGGAAATGTGAAACTCTAAGTTGTGAGTTTTTACCCTGTTTTCTTTTTATTCTATTTTATTGTCGGAATATCATATATATATATATATATATAGAAAGAAAGAAAGAAAAAAGAATACGTTAACAAACACTGACCCCAAATGGATTTAACATTAAACTAAATGAGACTGTTTTGAAATAGGATGAGCAGATTTAGGGTGACCTATAAATACTGAAATAAATAAATGAAGTAGTTACAGCTAATCTGAAACACGTTCCTTCCAGGCTTAATATAGACCTCCCGAATGAAAAGTTCATTTAACAGGTGTCCTTACAACAGATTTATAAAGGCCATTTGAAGACACTTGAAGACCAGAAAATAATTTTCATTCAATAAATGGATATCATGCTTCCCCAGTTCATTTTCGTCGTTTATCTTATAAGAGACCAACTCTTTAAAAACTTCTTTTTTTTTTTTTTGATTTTAAATTTTTTTGCAAAAAATTTCTCCTAGCGATGAATTAAAGTTGAAACTAGAACAATAAAGATAAATTTTGCAAAAAACCTTCATTTCATATATGGTAAATTGCTGCTTCGACATTTAAAGCCTATAAAAATCTCTACAAAACTAAAGGTCGAACTATACTGCAGGGTTAAAATTCAAACGTTTACCTCGTAGTAGTTAACCAGTGGTAAAGATTTGGATTTTTGACTTTGGATTTTAGCCCTGCCGTATAAGTTCACCTAGTTTTGTAGATTTTTCAGGTTTAAAATGTCAATTTATACGCTGCAGTTTACAGTGTATATATATATATATATATATATATATATATATATATATATATATATATATATATATATATATATATATATATATATATATATATATATATATATATATATATATATAAAACCTCCTCTCTTGCAAATGTTGAGCACTTTTTAAAGTATTAGTCTAATGAAGTTTTTCTGAAAATCCTTTCGATGTACTTTAGGATATTATTCTATTCGGTTCTAAAACCCCGATATATATATATATATATATATATATATATATATATATATATATATATATATATATATATATATATATATATATATATATATATATATATATATATATATATATATATATGATGAAAATAAGTGGAAATGTGGATAAACCAAACTTTTAAACAGGTTTAGTACTTTATTCAAGAAAGAACTTAAAGAACGAAATAGTACTACTAAACCCATTGTAAATATTTGGCTTATCCAGTTTTCTACTTATTTTTATCATTTCGTCAAAATTTAGCATAATCTACCATTTCTCCATTTTATATATAACCGAGCCATTAGTCTAATGGAAAGAGTATTTACCTATGGCCCGGGAGACCGGGGTTCAATCCCAGGTCGAGTTATACTAAAGACTTTAAAAATGGTACTTGAATTCCACTCCTTACTCACGTGCAGGATGCGACACAAGGTCAGTTTTTATGCAGAGTTTAACATGTTTAAATTCAGAATTTTCCTTCACCTAGAACGGTTGTCATACTAAGACTAAAATGCCAAATCTGTCCTATTATTTATCCATAGCTTGAGGGAGAATTGTTGAATTCATGCCTTTTCCAATATTATTAGTATTATCTGAAACGCAAACAGCTTCATCCAGGAATTGAAGTTGGATTTCTGTGTCTACGATGGTAACCATTATACTTCAAACACTTCCATATATATATATATATATATATATCACAACATACTTTCGGCAGTACTAAAGCATATGATATTCATTATCTCTTTTCATTTATTGATACATGGCCCAATCACCTGGGGCTGTAGAATACACAGACTGCATCTCTACATTGGATTAACCCCCCCCAAAAAAAAACGAGTGTCCTGCATATGACACAAAATAATTTGAATGTGAGGTTCCAGTAATGCTGGAGCTTTGGGGAACGCAGGGTACCTCTTTATTGCCCTAGCTTTCAGGACCACTTTGACCCGGAGTGGTAGCACCTGATAGGGTCCTAAACAGTGTGCTTATACTAAACTGAATTGTTTGAAGTAGTACTGTTTTGACGGTCAAACTTCGTACTTATACTAAACTGAATTGTTTGAAATATACCTTTATACGGGAAAATGGATTTGGTATTAAATAATCAACAATGGTTGATATGCCATAAAATCAAACCAAACTAAAAACTATGCTTACACATGCTTACACACACACACACACACACACACACACACACACACACATACATACACATGCATATCTATAGATATACAAATATTAATATCAAAATTGCTGTGTTCAATTTTTATTCGTCATAATAAAAAAAAGAATGATTTTCTTCTTTTGGATAGCAGAGTCTGGTCAATCGCTGTTGATCTATCTCAGAAACTATAAAAATAAAACAAATAATACATTCTTCCCACAGCTGGAGAAGTTAGGACAAAATCATAAGTGACGTCTTCTCAAGGACTCCAACATATGGACGTGCCAGTGTAAGCCAACCAGCAACGAATTACATGCATACATCAGCTCTCTGTGGACACTGGCTGCATTTGAGAAGATCTGACTGAAGCAATGGATGATCAGCATGTATGGCAAGAAGGAGCCATGGAAATCCGTGCTATCAGTACGCCTTCGGGATGATGATGATGAGGATGTATCTTCATTCTTCTGTCTATTTTACCGCCAATAATTTATGCCATCAACAAATGGTGCTCCATCATTTCCAATATCAATATCAACTACATAATCTCTGACCTTGGTTCTTTTTTCAACCACTTCCGCTTTTTTTACTACCGACCTACAAAATGTGGGCATGTGTATTTCGATCTTGCTGCAGGGTCCCAACTTCCTGCTATTTTCTTGGGCCCTTAATCAAGGTCGGAATATGCTTGTTACAAAAGCAGACGAGAAAAACAAAAGAAAAGAAGAAGATGAAGGAGAGAAAATATCGCCGTCGTGAAAGTTTTTAAACAGTCTTTGAAAAACATAAGAACAACCTGAAATCGAGGCCTACGTTACCTATGGACAACATTTATTAAGTCTCGCACGATGCGTCAGAGTCAGCATTTCTAAAACAGAAATCTCAAACCCAAAGATTCAAAAGGGTCATTATATTGCTGGTAAGAGGCACAGTAAGCCAAAAATGATGTCAATGCAGGGGCGTGATATACTATATTTATTATGCTAATTAGCAATGCTGTTAATTGGCTGCAATTTTTTTTTCATCAAAATGATTAAACGCATGATAGAAATTGGGACTATATCCCACTTACTATTATATGTATAAAGATACTGAAATGGTAAAAAATGTAATCGGTTTGAGTTAGTAGAAAATGTAATCAGTTTGAATAAGCAGAAAATCTACTCTGAATTAGAAGAAAATCTACAGGGGCAAATTTTCTGTTTAAATTTTTTCCTTATTTCCCTTTGTACCTTTTTTCCATTTTAACTTTTGATAAATTCAGTTTTTTTTTTATTTTATGGTATTTCGGGGGAAAATTGTAATAAATCCCACAATGAATATTATTAAAACAAAGAAAACAAAATCAAAATACAATGTTTTATCTCATTTAAAGAAATATAATTTCTGTTTCTTTACCAATCCGCTTTCGAATATTTGCTTTGAATTTTCTATTTATGTATATTGGTTCATATCAAGAACACTTTCCGCGCCAATATGAGTCAAGAAATCTACCGCTTCTTTCGTTATGAAAATAAAACAAATTTCCTCATGTTCTGTTGTACGTGTTGGTTGTCTATTATTACAACATCCTCCGTTGGCCCAATCGGTTGAAACTATAGAATACACGGACTGAATCTCTGCAGAGGGGTAAGACCCCGCTTACAAGTGTCCTGGATATGACACTAAACAATCTGATGGTGAGGTTTCAGTAAAGCAGAAGCTTTGCGGGACGTGGAGTACCCCTTTATTGGCATCTCTCCCATGTCCTCTCTGACTCAGAGTGGTAGAACCTGATAGGGACCTATCTATTCAAACTGTTTACTTATGTTAAACTGGGTTGTTTGGGATAGACCTGTTTTCACATCTGTGTGTAAACACAAACTGTACTTATGCTAAACTAAATTGTTTGAAATAGAATTATTTGATCATTTAACTGTGTGTAAACAAATGTCTGAAGTTTAATTGAATTGTTAGTGATGCATGACCACATTTGGAACCATTTAACTTTGACACGCTAAACTGAATTGTTTGAAATAAAATTGTTTTTACATTTAAGTGTGCATTCGCATTAGATAGAAATAAGAGAAACTGTTTAACTGTGCGCAAAAAATTAGATCAGGCTCAATTAAAAATGTTATCTAAAAATGCGTTTAGAAATAATCGAATTAATATATATGTATAAAAAGGATTTTGCATTAAGTGACCTCCAATGGCTGATATGCGATAAAACCAAAGCCAAAACCTACTCCCTCCGCGCCAACATGAGTTTTTCAATCTTCTTTCTCTTATGTTATGAAACAAAAGAAATCCTCACGTTCTGATAAATTCCTCTTGTGTTATTTCAGTCACCTCTGTCGATCTTTGAAAACAGGCAATGGAGATGTCGCTTACGTTTTTAAGAACGTTTTAAATATATCTAAATTTGGATTATTCATACTCGCCAGCTTTTAATCTTGAAGTGAAAATAATAGAAACATAAAAAAGTAGACCTGAAAGCAATTACATTAAAGGGGTATTCGACACACTGGATCTCTAGAGTTAGAGCGTCACCATTAGATGCGATTTAGTGCAATACCTAGGACACCTCTTTTTGTGATGGTAGAAGTCTCACCCTTCTGTTGGGGATTCAATGTATTTTAAACCTCGTCGACAGGGCCAGCCATTATTAGGGAAATTTTGATCTGTAATGTTAACTGTATGCATTATCAATGTGACCCATAGAGAACTCCTTAAAATTTTTTACCCGATTTGTGCAGGTGCCCCGATATCGGAAAAACTATTCATTCCCAAATTTTAAAAAAACAGTTGTTTTGCAAGGAAATTGGTATATTCCGTACGGAGAATATTCTACAAAGAAATTTAGATGTATACGTATGTACATGTATGTGTGTGTGTATCAGTGTGTGTTTGGAGAGAGAGAGAGAGAGAGAGAGAGAGAGAGAGAGAGAGAGAGAGAGAGAGAGAGAAAGAGTGAGAGAGAGAGAGATTTATCACATGTTTTTTCAAAAAACAATTTTCATTTTCCTATGGAAAAAAGATACATCGAGCATATTTACATCCACATAGAATATTAAGAAAACTGTTCTATACTTATTCACTTACATACGCGTATTATGTAAGGAAGCGTGCTTTGCGTTACGCGTATCGTCGTAAAAAATGGAATCGGTGACCAGAGTTCAAATCCTGGTGAAGCTGTTTGCGTTTTACTTCGTTCTTTATACCTTTAGAACGTAATAAATCCGTCTTTTCTCACTCTTCAACCGTTAAGGCAGACTGAGTTCCCAGTACTTGATAAGCAAACCAATTAAGGAGAAGGAAAAACCAGAATTAAAACCAGAAGTACCCCAGTTAAAAAATTGAACTTGTGTCACATCCTATTCGTAACGAAGGGATTGAATGACTACATTCATACACACACAGACATGTGCGTAATAATACAATATACAATAAAAATGAGATTATTTTTATCGATTTTTGAAGAGATAGAGAAACTTGAGAAACAATGTTGAAGTCCAATGGGCATATAAGTGGGGGGTATGTTTTATGATCATTCCCGTCATAGTCTGACTGCGAACCTTTCACCGTACATGTTCGATACAAAACAATAGCGTTACGCTCTGTCTTTCATTCTTTCTTTGTCTATTCTTTTCTTCTAGTTGTATGGAAATGTAATATCCGTGCAACTGCCTCCGATAAAAAATGTCGCTTGCCTCGTAGTTGTGTCTAAGATCAGAGTATAGTATAGTATATATATATATATATATATATACTAATCTACTATCGGTATGAGACTCCCTGATGAGCCGTTAAGGTGAAACTTTAGTTGGAGAATTCCGACTCGAGATTAAGTTAATTTTATATATATATATATATACGCACACAAAAGGGGATCAGTTAGCTCGTAAATTTACTTGTAATTGTTAGTAGACTTTTGATATTTAATTCTCACAGTTTAATCGATCGATATCATTAATATTCGCCACACAATCAAAGGAAATAATAAAAAAAGAAAAAATCATCTTTATTGCTTAAAATATTTCTGGCCTAAGATAAATCGCCAAATATAATCATGCTGTAGACTTATTTATGTACGTGTACACACATGTACATATACATATACACAAACATATACATATACACACAGGAGTGAGGAGTCACTCCCTCGTTCTCATTACTCACCGTTTCACAATGACCTGAAGTGTTCGTACTAACAAGGGTCCCTTCCATCAACGGGTCGAATAGATCTGCTTGAAAATTTAGTACTACATAGGAATACTTGAAACCATATAAATGTTTACGCACAAATGATTATTATCATGAAATAGGAATAGTTACTTGGAATCATATAATTGTGTATGAATCATTAGTTTTTGATAGGAATACTTGAAACCATATAAATGTTTGCAAACAAACTATTATTATCATTATTTTACTCCATGCGATTGTAGCTTCAAGTAACAATTATCTATAAAAATATATTCTACACAATTATACTGTTTTAGTATATCTAATTAACTGTAACAATTTGCTAGCAATTACAGGATTTAAAGTAAAATAATAATAGCAATAATATCTCCCAGGAAAAAACGTGGACGTAGCTAAGAAAGAAAAACGTTAAGAGAGTAACTGAATCTCTCCGGATAGCAGCACAAAACTAATCATATCCCAGTAAGAATAGATAAGACGCAAAAAAAAACACAGTAGATGTAGATTATGTGTTGAGAGCGACGAAACGATCAATCACATAATAAGCGAATGTAGCAAATTAGCACAGAAAGAGTGTAAGACTAGACACGATTGGGTGGGCAAAATGGTCCACTGGATATTGAGCAAGAGGTTTAAATTTGACCATAAGAACAAATGGTACATCCACAAGCAAGCAGCTGTGCAGGAGAATGAGACACATAAACTCCTATGGGATTTGAACATACAAACGGATCACCTAATCTCGGCCAGACGACCACATCTTATAATAATCTACAAAAAAAGAGAACTTGCAAATTTGTAGACTTTGCTGTACCGGCTAAACACAAAGTAAAATTGAAAGAAATTGAAAAGAAGGATAAGTACCTGAACTACTAGGAAATTGAAAAAAAAATGTGGAACATGAAAGTGATGTTTATGCGAGTTATAATTGGTGCTCTTGATACAGTCACCGAATGATTAATAAAGGGACTGGTGGTGCCTGTGGTGTAATGGTTATCGTCGCAGGAATTGGACACGGCGATAGGAGTTCAAATCCTGGAGTGATTGCATTTCACATAGCACTAATACCCTTGGGAAAAGGTATGAATCCAATTATTCTCCCTCCAGCTATGGGTAAATAGTAGGGCAGATTAGATTCTTCAGCCTTGGTGAGGCAACTAGTCTAGGAGAAGGAAAACTCTGAATTCAAACCTATTAAACTCCGCTTAAAAAATCGACCTTGAGTCATATCCTGCCCGAGCGGAGGGGTTGGGTAAATATGATAAAGGGACTAGTGGACTTGGAAATAAGAGGACTACGACACTATTGAGATCGACCCGAATACTGAGAAGAGTCTCGGAGACTTGAGGAGACTTGCTGTCACTCAAACTCCAGTGAAAAACCATCAGCTAACGCTGATGTGAAAAACTCTCAAGGAGTAAAATAATAATATTAATGATTATCATTATTATTATTAATAAGGATAATAACAAAAAGAAGGAAAAATTTATTCAGTGTATTTCACTTTTTTCGCAACAGAGTGAAAATAAAAGAAAACGAAAAGATAAACAAATATTTGGATTTTGCTCGAGAACTGAAAAACTGAACGATGAAAATAATGGTGATACCAATTATAGTTGGTGCACTTGGAAAGAGACGGGGGAACTGGTGACCAGAGGGATAATTAAAAAAATTTAGATTACCGGACCGTTAAAATCAGCAAGAATACGATGAAGGGTTCTGGAGAGCTGAGAGGACTTACTGTCACTCTGACCTCAGTAAAATGTCTGATGTGAAAAAAACTCATAAATAGTTGGTATTTACCCAAAACCTTCGCGCGTCCATGTCAGTTTTTATGTGGAGTTTAACACTTTCGAATTCAGAGCTTTCTTTCCTCTTGATTGGTTGCCATACCAAAGTTAACGATTTCAGTTTTCTCGGCTACTTACCCATACCTAGAAGAAAGAATAGTTTGATTCGAATCTTTCCCAAACAGTCTCCTCCAGGATTTGAATTCGGGTCACTGTGGCCATTTTCTACGACGATAACTCTCTCCGCAAGTTCCGAAAAGAAACTCACAAATAGAAATATAAGAATATATTGCCTTTCTTGAGAGAACAACATAGAAATTTGGATTGGAAAATGAGATATTTAATGACAATGCACCGAGCGACAATATTTATCAATTTTCTATCAAGAAAAAGACGGAAGAGGTTTTATATCAGTTAAAGATTGTGTAGACATGGCAGAACTAAAGAATATACTAGGAATATTACAAAAAAATTGACTTCTGAAACGAGAGAAAACGTACAGGAAGAAGTGGAAATTGCAATATAAGACTTGAAATTGAAACGAGAACGAACTATCAGTAAAAAAGACGAGTAGAGTCAACACTTGAGGTGAATGAAAGAGGCGATAGTAAAATGAATTTGTTTTTGGTTGAAAATGGTGAATTAAAGAAAGTGCAACAAGTGCTAATTACGCTTGCTCAATCACAAACCTTAAGGACAACTATAATAAAAATCAAGTATAAACAAGAATATCGTCCTAAATAGAGAATTAGAAACAAGAAGAGATTGCTGTGGTCAGACACAAAGAATGCAAGTGCAGACTTGATTGTGTAGGCAACACATTACATTGTATTATTTTGGGTCAACGAGAGTCCGAATTAAGCAGTAAGCGGTATCAACAGCTCCGACGACAATAACAATTGATTATATTATGAAGCGACAAAGTTTTTGATGAAATATAAGTAAATCGCAGTTTCGAAATTGCTTAAATACTGCTGCTATTTTTGATTAGGTTTGGTTTAGTTTATTTATCTAACTCCTAATGATGCCGAAATTTCATTGATTTCTAAATGTTTGATTACGATCATAACTATCTATATTTGATTATGTTTATTTATTAAAAGGCATATCAATTCCTCATGGGTTATTTAATGTTGAAATTTCATTGATTTCTGATTATTTGCTTACAATCATAACTATTCCAATTTGGTTTAGTTTTTTTACTAAAAAGCATACCAATTTCTTATGGGCTATTCAATGCCGAAATTTCATTCATTTCTAAATGCTTGTTTACAATCAAATACATAGACTAATATATGCAAATATACCTTTGTGTTTTGGGTATGCTACTAAACTATATTAAACGGTGAGATTCTAGTTCTGATGTATAGAGTGACCCCTTTGTTACCTTTACTCTCAAATCTGTTTTGACTTGGAATGATAATAACTGTTAGGGTCCCGTCTATGGATCAAATGGATCTACTTTAAAGGGAGTAAACTTTGATGAGTTGGTTCTTAAACATTGATATTATAACAAAGTTTGAAGCGTTTACCTGTCTGCAATCATAGTGAAGTTTCCAGACTTTTTTTGTACAGGCCTTTAAAATTGTCGTAGACTCTTGAAAACGCAGTATTTTATTGCTATACATCTTATGAGCAATTTTTGTGATTTCAGGTTCAAAAGAACTGCTACAGCAGCAATGGGAATACACCCTACTAAAGACTGATTGTCACAGCTGGTGAATTTCAAAAATGCAATCTGAACGTGACGACACTTTAGAAGAACGATATGCAATAAAATTCTGTTTTAAACTTGGAAAAAAAAATGCCACAGAAACGTATGGAATGTTTCAGACTGCTTTTCGACCATCTTGCATAAATCGATGGGGCCTTCCAGAAGTTGTCGGAAAGGTACAACAAGTGCATTTGCAGCCGGAGGAGATTACTTCAAAGGAGACTACAGTTTCATGTATGTACTATCAATAAAAGTGCCCATACGAAAAAAGTCTGGAAACTTATTTAATGAGCCTTGTATATTTTTGTGTCATATATAATTAGAGACCCAAATTATTAAACTGACCTCAGTATAAAACAATCCAACCAAGGTTGACATACCATAATACCAATTAACTAACCAAGCAATCAGCCAACCAAATAATTAAACAATCAGCCAAACAACCCACCAAAAAGCCAACCAGCCAACTGATACATGAATTATATATCAATATTGGTATAATGATTAGAGTGTTCGCCAATAGCCCGGGAGACTGGGATTCAATCCCAGGTCGATTCATACCAAGGACTCAAAAATAGTACTTGATGCCTCTTAGCAAATCGTTCAGCATTATAAGGTACTGGTCAAGGGTAAGTGGAGCAATCCAGGGAAAGAAGTAACGCCCTCCCCTAAACTTCGGTGTTGTAGCTATTGAAAAGGGAGCCTTTGGGTCACCTTCGACTACGGTCAGCCGACTTACTTACTCTATATCAATATATCCTAACAGTAGTGTTGTAATGAAATATCAGTTTTGTGTAATCTTCACTCAGTACTCTATAAAAATAACCTTGTACCAAACCCTGTTTTTTGTCTCCAAAAATACCGATGTCAATCAGGTATAAATAATCCTTTTCTTCTTTCACATGTTTATATATATATATATATATATATAGAGAGAGAGAGAGAGAGAGAGAGAGAGAGAGAATGGGAAAGGGGGGAGAGAGAGTCAATCAATGGACAATGTGAAATTTCTCCAAGAATTTGACAATAGAAAGCACTGTTTATAGTTGTACCCTTTTAAAGGTAATCAATAGTAATCGGTCCTTTCATGTTCCAGACGACTGTTTACATAACTTAATTTACGAAGAGCGGCGCCAGGAACCTTTCCTTTACCAGAGTGTTAGTGTGTTTCTGTTCCATGAAATTTTTGACTCGAGCACATAATGGCGAACCCATTTTAGCCGAGTTGTAAACATTCTTTTGTGTCTGTGCACATCACATATCCTTCTGTAAATTTCACATTGTTTGCTCTACTCAGCCATCAAAAATTCGATGACAGACTTCTGTTCAATCTTAGAGTTCTCTAATTTGCTGTCATTTTGAAGAGCCCCATAATAAATATTTCAGTGAGATTAAGTTAACTTTCCGCAATAAACCAATTCCAGATAATGGAGAATTTACATTAATAGAAGAAAAATTCTGAAGAAAATATTTATTTTGATTTTTACCAAAACGTTCAGTCCGGTTGTCTGGAGTTGTCAAATACGCTGACGGCATCTCTGGAAAGAGGTAAGATCACGCCCGCCATTGAATGTCCTTGATATGACACTAAACACTTTGATGGTGAGGCTCCAGTTTTGGAGTTTAAGGGAATCTGGAGAACTGGAATTATCGTACTTGTTTGGGTTCCATCTAAGAGTCAAATAGAATTGTTTATTACTAGACTGTAAATCATTTAACAATGTGAAAACAAATAATTAATATTAAATTAACATATTAGTATTACAAAGCAATACCATTGGTATTAAATTGGATTTTTTGTGTTAGATAGCAATAATTGAAACTATTTGACTGTGTGCAAACAATAAATACTAATACGTGTAACCATCTGCGGGCAATGAAATGAGCTCTTGCTCGTTTAAACATAATCTGACTGACAAACTATTCGTTTATAAATTATATATATATATATACATATGTGTGTGTGTGTGTGTGTGTGTGTAAATAGGATTTGGCATTAAATAACCTACACGGGTTGATATGCCATAAACCCAACCAATCATGAAATATTACACTTATTTATTAAACTTATCTATTAAACGGCTATCGAATATATATATATATATATATATATATATATATATAAACTATTATATATATATATACAAACTATATTAAAGTGTTATATATATATATATATATATAACAATTTAAATTATTCTTTTTTATTCATCAATAATCAGTACACAGTTATATGTTTGCTTGATATTTAATGACATATCAACCTTCCCGTGTTATTTAATGCCAAATCCTTTTCTTTTTGAAGGACATTAGTGGTACTATTTAACCCATAGATGGGAGGATAAGGGGGTTCATACCTTTCCCAGGGATATTTGTCTGAATGTGAACGTAATTGAGCGACTGGAGTTCGAACACGCGTACTACGATACCGCAGTCCAGCGCTTTAACCATTCCACCACAGTAATATGATGTCACGTATTCCTATCTAATACAAGTAATTTATGCTCATTATATGATTTCAACTAACAATTTCTACTTAATAATAAAAATATTTTTTGCACACAGTAATATAATTTCAATTATCCTTATCAAATCCAAATAATTTGCACACAATAATAAAAAGAATGAAGTAACAGAATAACAAGTGTAGATTAAGTGGTGATAGAGACGAAACCATTAATCCCATAATAAGCGAATTTAACAAACTAGGGGAAAAGGAGTATAAGTGGTGTAATGGTTATCGTCCTAGGAAATGGACACGGCGACACGAGTTCAAATCCTGGACGAGACTGTTGGCATTTCACATAGCACTAATACCCTTGGGAAAGGTATTAATCCAATTACTCTCCCTCCAGCTATGGGTTAATAGTAGGACAGATTTGGTTCTTCAGCCTTGGTGAGGCAACTAGTCTAGGAGAAGAAAAACTCTGAAGTCAAACCTGTTAAACTCCGCTTAAAAATTGATCTTGTGTCATATCCTGCCCGAGCGGAGGGGTTGGTAAATAGGATAAGACTAGATATGATTGGGTAGGAAAAGTGATCCATTTGAAAAAGTGCAAGAAATTGAGAGTTGACCATACTACCAAATGATACAGGCACAAACCAGAATATGTTCTGGCGAATAAGACGCATATATATAATTCTCTGGGATTTTGAAATACAAACATATCGCCTAATGCCCAGCAAGAAGCCCAGACCTAGAGATGATTAACAAAAAGAATATAGTACACTTTGTCTTACAAGCGGAACACAAAGTGAAAATCAAAGAAAGCCAAATGAGAGATCAGTACTTGGAGCTTGCCAGTGAACTAAAAAAGCTGAGGGAAATAAAAGTGACCGTAATAGCAATTGAAACAGGCGTGCTTGGAACAGTCGCCAAAGGCTTGAACAATGGATCTGAAGTGTTGGAAATTAGAGGACGAGTTGAAAACATCCAATCTACAGCATTGTTGAGATCGGCTAGAATACTGAGTCCCGGAAACCTGAAAAGACTTGCTGTCACTCAGACTCTAGCATTAGCTGGTATGAAAAACTCCTAAATAATATTAATAATAACATGAAGGTGACGATTATACAAATCGTGATTGGCGCTTTTGGTACAGTCACCAAAGGATTATTGAAAGGACTGGAGGACTTGGAGGTTGGAGGACCAGTAGAGACCATCCAAACTACGGCCATATTGAGAACAACCAGAATACTGATAAGAGTCCTGGAGACTTGAGGGGACTTGCTGTCACTCAGTCTCCCGTGAAAAACCATCAGCTAAGCTGATGTGAAAAACTCTCAATGAGTAAAAATAATCTGCGAATGCAGCCCCGAAAGAGTATAAGACTAGACATGACTGGGTGGGCAAACTGATCGACTGGGAATTTTGCAAGAAATTTAAATTTGACCATACGAACAAATGGTACATGCACAACCCAGCAGCTATCCTGGAGAATGAGACACACAAACACCAATAGGATTTTGACATACAAACGCATCATCTAATCTCGGCCAGAGGGCCAGACCTAATAACAATCAACAAAAAAAAAAGAGAACTTGCAAAATTGCGGACTTTGCTGTCCAGGCTGACCACAAAGTAAAATTAAAAGAAAGTGAAAAAGAAGGATAAATACCTCGATCTTGCTAGGAAATAGAAAAAACTGTGGAACATGAAACTGATGTTTATACCAATTGTAATTGGTGCTCTTGGTACAATCACCAAAGGATTAATAAAGGGACTGGAGGACTCGGAAATAAAAGGACTTGGAGACTATCCAAATTACTGCATTATTGAGATCGGCCAAAATACTGAGGAGAGTCCTGGAGATTGAGGATCCTTGCTGTCGCTCAAACTTCTGTGAAAGACCATCATCTAACGCTGATGTGAAAAACTCAAAAGGAGTAAATAATAATAATAATAATAATGGGTCACCTAGTCTCGACCAGACGACCAAATAGTCAACAAAAAACAGACAACTTGTCGAATTGTGGACTTTGCCAGACTACAAATTAAGATTGAAGGAAGGTAAAAAAAAAAGATAGGTACCTAGACCTTCCTAAGGAGATAAAAAAAAACTATAGAACATGAAAGTGACGGAGCTGCCAATTGTAATTGGTGCGCTCGGTACAGTCACCAAAGGACTGGTAAAAAGATTGGATAAATTGTAAATAAGAACACCAGTGGAGACCATCCAAACGACAGCACTGTTAAGATCGGCCAGAATACTGAGAAGAGTTCTGGAGACTTACTCTCTCTCTCAAACTCTAGTGAAAGACCATCAGCTGATGCTGGTGTGAAAATCTCTCAACGGAGTAATAATAATAATAATAATGATAATATTCCCTCGTATAGTAATAATAATTATAATAACTAGTCGACTTTGCTGTCCCGGCTGACCACAGAATAAAACTGAAAGAATGTGAAAAGAAGGATAAGTACCTCGACCTTGCTAGGAAATTGAAAAAACTGTGGAACATGCAAGTGACAATTATTCCAATTGTAATTGGTGCGTTTGGAACAGTAACTAAAGGATTATTAAAGGGACTGGAGGACTTGGAAGTTGGCGGACGAGTGGAGACCATCCAAACGACAGAATTATTGAGAACGGCCAGAATACTGAGAAGAGTCCTGGAGACTTGAGGAGACTTGCTGTCACTCAGACTCCAGTAAAAAAAACATCAGCTAAACGCTGATGTGAAAAGCTCTAATGAGTGAATAATAATAATAATAATAATAATAATGACAAAACCTGGACCTGGCTAAGAAATGGAAACTTTAAGAGAGGAACAGAATCTCGCCTAATAACAGCACAAAACAACACCGTAAGAACCAATCATATCAAAGCGAGAATAGATAAGACGCAACAAAATAGCAAATGTAGGCTATGTGGTAACAGAGATGAAACCATCAATCACATAATGAGCGAATGCAGCAAATTAGCGCAGAAGGAATATAAGACTACACAAGATTTGGTCGGCAAGGTGATACACTGGGAGATGCGCACGAAATTTAAATTTGACCATACCAACAAATGGTATATGCTCAACCCAGCACCTGTCCTAGAAAATAACACACATAACCTCCTATGGGACTTTGACCTACACACGGATCACCGAAGACCTGTCCTAGAAAATAACACACATAAACTCCTATGGGACTTTGACCTACACACGGATCACCGAAGACCTGTCCTAGAAAATAACACACATAAACTCCTATGGGACTTTGACCTACATACGGATCACCAGAAGACCAGACCTAATAATAATCAACAAAAAAAAGAGGACTTGCAAAATAGTCGACTTTGCTGCCCCGGATGACTGCAGAATAAAACTGAAAGAATGTGAAAAGAAGGATAAATACCTCGACCTTGCTAGGGAATTGAAAAAACTGTGGAACATGCAGGTGACAATTATTCCAATTGTAATTGGTGCTTTTGGTACAGTAACAAAAGGATTACTAAAAGGACTAGAGGACTTAGAAGTTGGCAGACGAGTGGAGACTATCCAAACTACAGCATTATTGAGAACGGCCAGAATACTGAGAAGAGTCCCGGGGACTTGAGGAGACTTGCTGTCACTCAAACTCCAGTGAAAGGCCATCAGCTAATGCTGGTGTGAAAAACTCTAATAATAACCCCAAGTATAAGAATTATAGCACCAAATAACTATTCTTAACACAAATAAATTGCATACAGTAAAATGGTTTTCAAGTATCCCTATCTAACTTTAATATAATTCTATCAAATAATAATCATTTGTTTTCATACAGTCATATAGTATCAAGCATTGCTATCGAAAGAAGTACTCCCCAGATCCTCAATGGATGCTATTTAATGTTCTTCCAAAGATTCTTGTTTTTATGGCACGGCTAAATTTATATCTTGAAAATGCATAATGCCAAATTAAAATTAGATCATTCAATAAATGTCATAATTAACCAACACAGTCATTTACTTGTTTTGTTTTGTTTTTGTTGTTTTCTTTCAGTGAGTAAAAGAGACGTAACATATTGGTCACAAATTATTATCCATACATAATCAATAAAAATATTAATTAATCATGGCAATCTTTAATGTAAAAATATAATTGATTCATTAACAGTTTATTTCATTTATTATTTATAAGTGTTTTCTAATATATCCTACATATCTTTCCCGTTTACATTTTATAAGTAATATATAAATTAATGAAAGAAATATTAAGTAATATATAAATCAATAAAAGAAATTTAAAAGAAGTAGTTTCAAAAATCTATAAGATGAATAAAATAAGATACGGACGGGCGTGTTGAAAGGGTTCTCCCTGCCATCAACTCAGATAAATAATGGACCATTCCGTTTTGAGAAAAAAAAATCACACGAAGAAAGAAAGAAAGAAAGAAAGAAAGAAACTGATTGACAGAGAGAAATAAGTAAATGAAAAAAATCATGAACGATTAAATTGAAAACTTATTTTGGAAGTTTATTTTAAAAACAAAAACAAAATTTTTTTAAATGACGTTATATAAATGATAATTAAATCTTCCTGATGTTAATAAATTCAATTTTAATAAAATTATCACAACTTATTCATTAAGAGATGAAAATATAGTGAACATTTATTCCAAACTGATGTAATTATCCTTATTTGTTTATTTGCGTGTTTATTTGCTTAGTTATTTGTTTGCTTATTTACAAGGAAGAGCCTAATGATTAATGATGAAGAGATAAATCAATAAGATAATTTGCACAAAGATACAAATATATATCATTTAAAGAGCGATTTCTTATTTTTTGATATTTTTTTTTCTTTTTTGCTTGAACACTCAAAAATAAACTTCAATAAAAAACAAAATAGATGAAATAAAACGACTTTTAAAATGTTTTCAATCTAGTTTCATTTACTACGCAAAATATATTTTTGTAAATAATCAAATTAAAATTGGGTTATTTCGATATAAAAAATATTTTTTAAAATAAGACAAGATGTATGAAATATGAAAATATAAATAAAATAAGTTAAAATGTGTAAAAATAAGAAATGTTTGGTTTGGTTTGGTTTGGTTTGGTTTGGTTTGGTTTGGTTTGGTTTTATGGCATATTAACACTTGTAGATTATTTGAAACCAAATCCGGTTTATGCATATATATTAGATATATATGATGTGTAAACATAAATCAACAAAGTTAATAGTGTCAGTTATGTATCACTAACAATTCAATAAAACACCACTCATTTTTTACACGCAGCTAGATAATCAAACAGTCCTATTTCAAGCAATTCAGTTTAGCATAATTCACTTGTTTGAACGCAGTTTAAATGTCAAACAGTTTTATTTTAGCCATAGATAGGACCTTATCAGGTGCTACCACTCCGGGGGGTATCCTCGTGGTGTAATGGTTAAAGCGATGGACTGCGGAATCGTAGTACGCGAGTTCGTACTCCAGTCGCGCTATTACGTTCACTTTCGGGCAAATACCCTTGGGAAAGGTATGAACCCCCGTATCCTCCCAGCTATGGGTTAAATAGTACCAGAATGGCTTTGGCATTAAATAACCTAAAAAGAGTTGATATGCCATTAAACAAAGAAACTAAACCAAACCAAACCAAACCAGCTCCGGGCCAGAGTGGACCTGGGAGGGATGGCAATGAAGAGGAACTCCGCATTCCCCAAAGCCCCAACATTACTGGAACCTTACCATCAGATTATTTAATGCCATATCCAGGACATTTGGTGGGGGGGGGGCTTACCCCTCTGCAGAAATGCAGTCAGCATATTCTACAAACCTAGCCGACTGGATTCAAGAAAATATTGGTAAAATTAGAAAATAGTCGTAAAAATAAAAAAAAAGTGTGTGAAATAAGAAAATAGGAGTAAAAGTGAAAAAAATTTCAACAGTTGCAACAAATGGATGAAAACACAACAAAGTTTTGTCAATGAGGCAAGATAGAATCTTTATAGAAAATCCTAATTGCAACAATGTCCAAGCAGAGAATTAAAGTGGGTGTCCTCGTGGTGTAATGGTTAAAGCGATGGACTGCGGAATCGTAGTACGCGAGTTCGTACTCCAGTCGCGCTATTACGTTCACTTTCGGGCAAATACCCTTGGGAAAGGTATGAACCCCCGTATCCTCCCAGCTATGGGTTAAATAGTACCACTACTGTTCTTCTAGGAGAATGGCTTTGGCATTAAATAACCTAAAAAGAGTTGATATGCCATTAAACAAAGAAACCAAACCAGAGAATTAATTTTTATTTATTGCGGACTTCTTCAAAATCAAATAAAAATGATTCCAATTAAAGACCATGTCCAAGCAAAGCCAAGAAAGACATCAAGAAATTTATAAATATAAATATTTCATATGTAAATTAATACTGAATAAATATCTAAAAGCATTTTTTATATCTGTGAGATAAATATAACACTGTCATTTCGGCATAATTGAAGCTTTGATTGATTGATGAATAGATTGATTAATTGATTAATTTTAATAGCATGACAACCCGTCAAGGGTTATCTTTATGCCTAGAAGTTACAGAATCGCATTCATTATAAAATCAAATTTACATTTTTGTGTAGTTGATTCTTAAGAGGTTATTTGGGTTACTTTTTGTTTATTTTGTTTATCTTGGTTGGGTTGCATACAGTCAGATCGAATACAAATAATTTAAAAATTTGATCCATTGATAGGACCCAAAATGGTACTATTATTCCGGATCAGAGACGAACTGGGAGTAATGACAATGAAGGAATAATTCACAACCCCCAGATCTCCAGAAGTTTAGCCTCATTATCAGATAAAGTTTAGTGCCATATCCAGGACACCCCTTTTTGTGTGGGTGGGGGTCTTGTGCAGGGGATAGAATCAGTTTTTTTCAAAGCGTCGCTCACAGGAGTGTGTAGATTTTTCATAATGTCTTTATTTAAACAATGCTTAAACAAAGCCAGGAACTCCATTTCGTAATACATATTTTTAACTTCATTATGTGATCTTATTTGCAAGACAGAAATCACTTCAATGTGATTATATTATTTTCGTGTAGAACACAAAGATTAAATTGTTATCTACTAAAATATCAACACTATAGACATCATGCTTATTACTTTCAAAGAATATGACTTAATAAGAGAAAAAAACTTGTATGTACATGTTACATGAAAGAAATTATCTAAATACTACGCCTATTAAAATCTATGACGTATTTATTTCTTTGTAACTAAGGGAACCAATTCTCACATAGAAAAGGGTCCGTTCATTTAAATAAACACTGACAATTAATTATCTAGATGACTTGATTTACAAGTGCCTGAATGAAAAGGTAGTGAGTGGACGACATCTTGACCTATTTATAGAATGTTTATTTCATCAGATGTAAACATCTTTTTGGCACACATTCAGATACATACATTGGGCACGAATCAACTCGTTAATTGTAGAACAATAACCAGTATAAGTACATATTTATGAATATATATTAATGATTTTGTAAGATTCTATTGATTTGGCGCTTTGGTACAGTATGAAAAAGCAAACAGTCAACCTTAAAAATCGACACTTGAAATACGAACTTAAAAGGACATAAATATAAAAAAGAATGGTAACTATGACAAGAACGTAACCCCCTTCAATCACATTGCAGGCCTCTGAATATCCAAAAGAAGATACGTAAATTTAGATTGTATAATGACTGATCTGAG
This sequence comes from Sepioteuthis lessoniana, assembly GCA_963585895.1. Lineage (NCBI taxonomy): Eukaryota > Metazoa > Mollusca > Cephalopoda > Myopsida > Loliginidae > Sepioteuthis > Sepioteuthis lessoniana. Next base: position 60,963,495 of record OY757922.1, read on the forward strand.
CTTCGGTTCCTGCTCGGCTCCCACTATAAAAAGGCCTTGTACCACTCTCTATCTTGGTGGGTGATAGACTAATACAGACAAGGTGATTTCAACTTAAAGTTGGAACGTATGTCTGAGGAGAGAGATGAACATGATAAGATCACTTTAAATTTTTGCTGTACAAAGAAAAAAAACAAAAAAACACTTGATTGACCACTTGAACGAAACGGTTATCACGACCCAAACAACTGAAAATACATATCTCTTTCTGATTTGCAGTGGCCGTCATTCCTGCCGCAATATATTAACACTTTTATTTATTTCATCCCGAGAAAAAACAACAGTGAATTCACCACTTGAACTAAACGGTTATGCCTATCCGAGCAATTGGGTTTATTTGTCTCTCTTTAATTTGCAGTGACTATTATTCCTGTCACAATCTGATGAAACTTTATATTCAGTCAGAGAGAAAGAATAATTATTGCAATCCTCTTAGAAATCGTAAGTGCAGCTCCATTAATAAAATTATCAGGTAAGCTTTTTTAGTATTTTGAATATATTTTTTAACCAGAGTAAGTAATAGATTATCAACCCGAATAAGTAATTTTAGATTATTGAAAAATATTCCTGTAAACTTTTTGTTGATGGATAGGCCGAATGTGACCGGTCAAACGCGTATATCTTTACAGCCGACTCTAATTGTGTCGTTGCGTTTTAAAAGAGTAAATACAATATTTCTTTTTCAATTTCGTTTAAAGTTTTTAATATCATAAATACTTTTGATTTATATGTTCTTTTATTTCGCTTATTCCATTTTCTGTCATTTTATTAACTATTTTTCATTTTTATTTGTATTTTTTAATCACAATTCACTCGGGTTATCCATCCTACAGCTGCAAAAAACAGCACAAAAGATAGATTAATCTCACATTGAGCCTCATACTCTCACCCACTTTTCTCGCTTCATTGAAATTGCGTCAGGCTAAAAACGCCAGCTGTTTTGCTAAACTGAACAACAAAGAATCATTAGCTTAGCAAAGCTCAAAACAAACCCTGTTTTTTGTTGTTTGTTTTTTGTTTGTTTGGGTTTTTTTTTGTGTTTTTTTTAAGATGGTTTTGTTTGATGTTAAAACTATCCGGAGTCAGTGTTTGAAGATGTTTTATCCGTTTATCTTCGTATGTTTCTATTATCTCTGTGATATTTTCCAATCCAGGGTTCGTTTAGGGTTTTTTAATTCTTTCTATGATGGTAAACTTTGCCTTTCTCTTAAAATCATTACTGTTTGAGTGGAAATGTTATTATGCAAATATTAGTTTGTTGCCATTCCGTTAGATATATAGATAGATGACTGGTTTGCTTTAATTTTTTTTATAATAGAATATCAACTTTTGTTACTTAATGCCAAAGCTATCCTTTTAGAAAAGGAGTAATGGTACTATTAAACCCATTGCTGGGGGATGAAGAGGTTCATGCTTTTCAATGGGTATTAATCCGAAATTGAAAGTAATAGCGTGACTGGAGTTCGAACTCGCTTACTGCGATGTGGTAATTCATCATTATACCCCTGGGAACTCTTCTCAGATAGATGGATAGATAGATAGAAAGAGTGTCAGAAGTCGAAAAGAGAGTGGGTTAAGTATTTTCTGCAAGTAAAGTAAAGTTAGCGACCATAGTCGAGGGTGACCCGAAGGCTCCCTTTTCGATAGCTACTACACCAAGGTGTAGGGGAGGGCGCTACTCCATTCCCTGGATTGCTCCACTTTACCCTTGAACCGTACCTTATAATGCTGAGTGTTAAGCAAGGTGGTATCAAGTTCCATTTTTAAAGTCTTTGGTATGACTCGACCTGGGATTGAACCCAGGTCTCCCGGACCATTGGCGAACACTCTAACCGCTGGGCCAATGTCCCGGTTTACAATTTTCTGCAAGTAGTTGACGGATATTATTGAAAGGGTTGTGTTTTTTCATGAATAATCGGAAATTATTTATAGAAAACATTAATTCCACCCAGAGTTATTGTTTTAATCTGGTTCATTAATATTTGAAATTATTTAACAGTGTGAAAACAATATCAATACTTGAAACCACTGAACAGTGTGCACAAATGAGCTCTGGTTCGTTTAAAAAATGTTACCTACTATCTATTCACTTAAGATTTATATATATAAACATGATTTAACATTAAATAACCTACAATAGTTGATATGCCATTAAATACAACTAACCAGTTTGATTGATAATAACAATTAGATTACTGTGGATGGCATTTTTCCTAGGAGTGAGACTAATCTGTGCAAAGGTAAGAACGTTTAATTTCACCTGGTGATATGATAATCCCCCACGAATAATGGACGTAGATATCTAATCTTCTCATCCTCACTGAGGTATAATCCAAATACTGACTTCCGAAAACACTGATCCTGGTGTCTATCCAAATGAACTGATATTTAAAAAAACGTACTTGAAATGTTTTGCCCGTCTTCTGGCATCTGTTAATGTAACTGGTGACTTGTCTTTTATAAGAAAGTATCGTTCTTTTAAACCACATTTATTTGTTTATTCATTAACGACCTTGAGATTTTGCTTCTTTCTCTCCTTCAAAACATGCAGGCCAAATATTTCCCCTTTTCATTTATGCAAATTGTTTTGTAAAAACAATTTTTTTTTAAATCCTTATTTTATGGATTGAAACGCCAAGTTCTATCTGAAAGTGTTTTGAAAATTTAACCTTTTCGGTGGAATTCCGAAAAAAATTCTTGATATCCTATCTTTACAAAAAAAAAATCCATATAACGAACTCAGAATCTAAACAAGAAGCCCGATAAGGATAACCCAGAGACAAACTTCTTTAGATCTTATTTTCCCGATGCAGGTATAATTGGAAAATGAGAAAGAACTCGTTTTTAACATGGATTACTAGCTTTATTTTATCAAATATTCCACAAGTTATTCTTCATGGATTTTACAAGTTTAAAAAGTACTGCAACAGCAGGAAAAGGTTCTCTAGGGAGTAACGCTCTTTTAGCTGCACCTGGCGTACGCAGACTGCATCCTTTGCAGGGGGGTGAGACTTCCCACTTTGGTAAAGGTATGAATCCTGCTCTCCTCCAGCTATGAGTAGAGTAGTTCAGACTATGGTAGGAGAAGGAAAACCCTGGATTCAAACCATCTTTGCTCCGTTTAGAACCCGTCACGTCGGTGGGGCTCAGAATACGTTAACTGTATCCTCTGCAGAAGAGTAAGAAACCCGCCAAAAAGGTGTCCAAGGCAGGACACTAAAATGCATCTGATAGAGATGCTCTAGTTCTAAAGATCTGGGAAGTGGAGTAGCTTTTCATTGTCATTACCCCCAGATCCACTCTGACCTGAAGTATTAGTACCAGATAGAATCCTATCTCTAGGTCGAATAGATCCGTTTGAAAATCGATCAGATCGTGTGCAAGAAAAATAACTTTTTAAGAAACTATACGAAAAATATAAACATGCACGTACAAAAATGCGACACCCTAACCTCTCTGTATAAAGTAACCCAAGATAGGTTGACATTACGTAAAAAATTAAACAATCCTTTACTTGGATCCACTTAGCACAAAGCAAGAAGTTGATAGTTCACTGTGAGAAACAAACTCACAAACAATGATAGCCTGAGACTGCTGTAAATTCGACTTTGTAATAATCAAACGGCGACATTTTTTTTTAATCCGATTTTTATAGAGTTCTATGTTTTCCAGGAATGGAGACCCTGCAACACGTTGGATTTTCGTTGTAACAGCGGTCAATAATGACATTGAAATTTCCCCTTTAAATAGAAGAAAATGATTCTAATTAGCATTTTATTGTTTTCTCCAATATATATATATAAAGTTGTATGATTTAAAACTGCCGATCAACGCTCATGTAGACATCAGAGAATTATTATTCAATTAGAAATTGGACAAAGAATTTATTTATTCGTCGAGTTTTAATTGTATTGCAGTCATTGAAATCGAGCAATAATTTGCTGTTTTCTTTGTTTAGGTTACATACAAACATAACGTCAATTTTAGAAGTATATGTTTTTGCATGTATGTGCCTATGCGTTTATGTGCGTGTTTACGCACATATGTGTATGAGTTGAATAATAGTTAAACTTTAATAATAATTTACTAGATCTTAATCAGTAATTAGATTTTCTTAATGGTTAATTAGATTTTAATAGATAATTATATTTTACATATTGTTGAGCTTTAAAAATGATAAATTAGACTTATTAGAAAATTAGATTTTAGTACTTAAAATTTAATAATAGTTCATTATAGCTTAATTATAATTAGATTTTACTTATGGTTATAGTTTAATAAATGTTTATTAGATTAAAATAGTTACTTAGGTTTTAGTAATAGTTAAATTTTAAAAATTAGTAAATAGATTTGATTAATCAATTAATAAAATTTTACTAGTTTAGCTTTAATGATAGCTTATTAAATCTTACTTATAGTTACAATTCAATAATAGCCAATTAGATTTTCATAGTTAATTAGATTTTAACAATAAATAATAAGGATTTAATGGTGAAAATATTATACTTACAGCTAAGTTTAATAAAAGTTAATTAGATTTTGATAGTTAATTAGATTTTAACAATAATTAATAAGGATTTAATGGTTAAAATATTTTAGTTACAGCTAAGTTTAATAAAAGTTGATTAGATTTTGATACTTAATTAGATTTTACAAATAATTTGGTTTTAATCATTAAAATATTTTACTTACGGCTAAGTTTAATAAAAGTTCATTTGACTTTGATAGTTGATTAGATTTTAACAATAATTAATAATGATTTAATGGTTAAATTATTGCACTAATAACTAAGTTTAATAAAAGTTGATTAGATTTGGTTTGTTTTTTTGTTTTAATGGCATATCAACTCTTTTTAGGTTATTTAATGCCAAAGCCATTCTCCTAGAAGAACAGTAGTTGTACTATTTATCCCATAGCTGGGAGGATAAGAGGGTTCATACTTTTCCCAAGGGTATTTGCCCGAAAGTGAATGTAATAGCGCGACTGGAGTACGAACTCGCGTACTACGATTCCGCAGTCCATCGCTTTAACCATTACACCACGAGGATACCCCTCTTGATTAGATTTAGTAAAGAGTTAAGCTTTAATGATCGTTAATTAAATATATATACACAACTTTATGCAGTAGTTATCAAAGGCCATATATCTTTAGATAAAAGTAATTCCGGAAATCATGAATGAACAGATGATGGCCAATTTAATAAGTAGGTTAATTCTCATCCTTGAATCGAAAGTCTAGTTACTGATCTCTGTCCGCCTTCGAGTTCATTGGTTTGCTGGTAACGAGCTCTTCAATGAGAAGGAAGGAACAGACCTCCTTGACGAAAGATTAGATTTTCCTTCTTTGGCTAAAAGAGAAGCAAATTCCTGCTGAGATTTTGATGTTCATTTTAAGTCAGGGCACCAGATCCTGCTGGATAAAATAAACTTGGCGAAGATAGCCGATTAGAACAAATAAATGAAGAAGGGCGAAGAGTAAACTTATCGAAAAAATAAAAGAATAAGAACAATGTCTGGATATGCAGAATATTTCGAAAATATTAGTGAGTTCTTTATGATGTTAAAATTTTTAAGCCTACACTTGTTCACAATTCTTGTAAACACATTTTTGGAATCTTTGCCAGGTAGTTTCCGTAATATCAGTTCTGCTTTACTTATAAAGAGAGCGAACATATAGAGACTAAAATTATTTAATAAAGTTGTTCCCATAAAGGTTGGTATAATTTTTAAGCTCCATGTATACGCATTAAGGGTTCGAGTCTAAGCCGAAATTCATTTTCTAGGACAGAATCTGGTTTGCACACGTACCATTTGTCAACCTGAGCGAATTTTAATCACTTGTACAATTCCCAGCTAATCATCTTTCCAACCTCGTTGTATTTAGTATTGCTTTTATATCACTTATAATATGATTAATTGTTTACCACCACTCAAACCACACTAGCTATTCTTCTGCATAATATCTATGTTTTGTTTGAAATAATTAGTTTTAAACATTATTTTGTGCTGCCATGAAAAGATTTTTTGGTTGGTTGGTTGGTTGGTTGGTTGGTTGGATTTTATGGCGTATCAACCTTTGAAAGTTATTTAATGCCAAATCCATTTTTATACAAATAATCAGTTCTATTTCAAACAATTCAGTTTAACATGAGTACACAGTTTAATTGTCAAAACATTTCTATTTCAAGCTATTCAGTCTAGTCAAACAGTTCTAATTCAACCAACTCAGTTTAGTATAAGTATAGATTTTGTTTACACACAGTTAAATGTTAAAACAGTTCTATATTGATTAATCCAGTTTAGTGTAAGTACAGTTTCAATGTCAAAAACCAGTTCCATTTCAAACAATTCAGTTTAATATGCAAAAACAGTTCCATTTCAAACTATTGAGTTTAGCCAAAGTACGCAGTTTAAATGCAAGTACACAGTTTAATTGTGTAAAACTTTTCTATTCCACGCTATTCAGTTTAGTCAAGTACGCAGTTTAGTTCTATTTAACCCATAGATAGGACCCTATCAGGTGCTACCACTCCGAGCCAGAGTGGACCTGGGAGCAATGGCAATGAAGGGGTGCTCCGCGTTCCCCAAAGCTCCTAAAATACTAAAAACTTACTATCAGATTGTTTAGTGTCCTATCCAGGGCACTTGTTGGGCAGAGAAGCAGTTGGTATATTCGACAGCCCCAGCCGACCGAGAAAGCTATGAAAAGATATACAGTTTTTCCCTCAGGTTTCTCCTTCTAAGCCATTTTAATGTCATTTCATTATCAATTTCCTTAGTTTATCGCTTGAAATATATATACAGTTGTTTTCAATACGCGCTGTTTACTTATGTTCGAATGACGGCTTGTAAAATTAAAAGCATGTGGAATTAAGATGAAAGAAATATAAATCAAGATTACTCATGTTTGATGATCATTCACTGAATATAAATACTAAATTTCAAGATGATATGATTAACCACTTAAGAATATTATTAACCACTGTAGAATCCCGTTCCATTGCTTCAATGTACATCATTATCATCATCAAATCGTGCTGGCAGCATTGACTCCTATGACGCTCTCTGTCTGTCTGTCTGTCTGTCTCTCTCTCTCTCTCTCTCGTGGTAAGTACTTTAGTTGGTATCCACTATCGACTTGAAGCTAAAGAATTAAAATTTTTACCAGTCGGCTAACACTGTTGAGTCTATGTGTGAAAATCCATAAAAGAACGTTACTAATGACTTCGTCCTTACTTCTCCAGCAATGTTTAGCATGTCTTACTCGTCTCACTTGCATAGTTCGTGAGATAGGAAGTAAGTGGTTGATCAGTTGCTGTTTTGTAGCTTGCTGCATCAGGAATTTTTTTCAAAATAGCAACCAACATCCGTGAGTAGATTCCATCAAGATTTTTCTGCAGTCGAAGTGGTTTAACTATAGAAGAATTTTAACATGGTTACAGATTGGAAAAACAAATTTCCATATGGTTGTTAAGATTACCTTGACTCAGTGATAAGCGGACAACAATTTGCTTTTTTCTGAAGATATATTTTAAAGAATAATTTAATTACTATCTCTTGGGATGGACACGGACTTTTTTTTTTATCAAAAACATGGAGAAATGACGATTGTAACTTACTTGCAGCCATCTTGAATGTTCCTGCTTTTCTGACGCAATGGAAATACATTATTAAATTAATTGACACCATGAAGCCCGAAACACTGCAAAAAATGTGCTGTTGATAACGTTGTCCAGCTCTTTTTCGTGACTGGAATATATTTTTCATTTAGATATTCTATATGAAAGACACTTTCAACTTTCTGTTATTAAGCAGAAAAAAGTCTACAACAATGCAGTAAAGCTATCTTCTCTTCATTTTTTTAAAAAAATAAACACATCACTCTGTTGTCCCGGCGTCCAAGTTGACAATGGGTCGGTGTTTACGAAGGTTAGTTTCGCCATGAGGCTACAAATGCCAGGAAACTCAGGGAAAGTCGAAATCATTTCAGTAGTAAAGCTTTGAGAAACTAACTTGTCAATTACTCAGTAGCGAGGAATACTTACTCACTTGACCCTACGATACTAACGTGCGCACGCACGTGCGTGTGTGTATGTGTGTGTGTGGGTGTGTGTATCATCTTAAGAGAGAAAATATTCTTTCAACGGATTTTAATGAAAAACGTTTGAAATACTTATATATCCACCCGTATACGGTTAAGTTAGGTTAGTTTATTTGGTTTAAGAGCATATCAACCATTGATGGTTATTTAAAGCCAAATCCTGTTCATGCATATAATTTTTTACGAATAATATATTGGCCTAATGAATAGAGTGTTTGCCAATGTTCCAGGAAACCGGGGTTCAATCCTTGGTCGAGTCATACCAAAGACTCAAAAAATAGTACTTGATACCACCTTTCTTAACACCTAGCATTATAAGGTGATGATCAAGAGTAAAGTGCAGCAATCCAGGGAATGGAGTTGCTCCCTCCCCTACACCTCGGTGTAGTAGCTATTGAAAAGGGAGCCCTCGACTAAGGCCACCAAATTTACTTTAACTACATTTTTAAACGAGCAAGAGTTCATTTATTTGCATAAAGTTAAATGATTTTAAGTATTGCTATCAAATCCTGATAATTCTATTTAATATTAATCATTTGCCGAACTTTAGAAAAACCCAGTCATTCTGAAGAAATCCCTCTGAAATAATGGCAAAATATCAATTGGTATCTGTTGTCAGTGTTTAGTTTGTCCCCTTTTCCATCTATTTTCCTTCGTACATATATATATATATATATATATATATGTGTGTGGTAGATTTGGTTCACTAGCTTTTGTGGGACGACCAGTCTACAAGAAGGAAAAACTCAGAATTCAAACATGAGGAATATTCTCAGGATAATCTGTGGCACATTGGTGCACTATTCTTCTGTTATCAGCTTATCCCAGAAGTGATGTTGGTTCTACTCAAACCTTCACCACTATAAACAAATCTCCTGCGTAGGTAGTTCAATATTTCATATCAAACAGAACTTTTGGACCTTCATACGTCGAGATTGACGGGAGAATCCATCATATATATATATATATATATATATATATATATATATATATATATATATATATTGGGAAAAGCAAGAGACTCTTCGATGAAAGAGAATAAAGAGCAGTTTTCGGAACCGAATATAATTTCTTGGCATACTAATATACACAAGCAATATTGACCGATTTATCGCCTCCTCATATAAAAAAAAAAACCCTACAAACATTAATCTCTGCACCCTCAATTTCCAAAGTGAATGCCCCTTCCATTATAAAAGAACAATTATGAAAATACTTACTTCCAGAGCTATGCTACTATCCTCCTCTCGAACTATCTTCCTTAACGAACTAAGAAATATAAAACAAACCCTTATCAATAATGGGTTTCCTTACTACATTGTTGATAACGAAATTAAACATTTCAGTAATAAAACTGTACAAGATAACATAGACAATAACGTAAACCATAAATAATCAATAAACCTATACTACAAAAAACAATTTCATAATAATGATACTATTTACCAACCCCTCCGTTCGGGCAGGATATGACACAAGGTCAATTTTTAAGCGGAGTTTAACAGAGTTTTCCTTCTCCTAGACTAGTTGCCTAACAAGGCTGAAGAACCTAGTCTGTCCTACTATTTACCCATAACTGGAGGGAGAATAATTGGATTCATACCTTCCCCAAGGGTATTAGTGCTATGTGAAATGCAATCAGTCTCGTCCAGGATTTGAACTCGTGTCGCCGAGTAATGATAAGATAGATAAACATATATTAAAAAACCTTATCCGAAAAAGTGTTTTCCCTACCGATCCCACCAAAAAGTAAGACTTATCATTTACTACAACAAATTTAAAACCTCCAACCTAATTATTTCTAATAACACTTCCCACTCTCCCGTACTTCTTGATAGGACAAACGTCTTATATATGTTCAAATTTCCCTTGGGAGACTGTATCTCCAAAGAAAATAATGCGTATGTTGGTCTTATCACTAAAACTCTCTCTAAACGGCACCTAATGCACCTTAATAATTCTAGCTCCATAGCCTTACATCTTAAAACCCATTTTATTCCCAAATCTAAATTTCAAAAATTCTAGTTGAAAACACCACTATAATAGCACACAAAATAAATAAGCTACGACTACAAATCCTAGAGGTCATACATATAAAAACCAAAAAAATAAATAAATAAAATCAATAGAATTAATTTTGAAAGTAGCGACAATGTTTGGAAATGCTTTTAGATTTTTTAAAAAATATTCCATATTTCTGGATAATATTCTATTTCCGTAGATAGCGTTCTGTTTTTTAAATTCGTCAACATCTCAGTTTTATCCAAATTTGCGTTTGCATAGTTTTGTTATGTTATAAAAACAACAACAAAAAATTTCAAAACTCTTTAAAAACACTCTTTATAACCCCTGATGATGGCCTACGAAAGGTCCAAAAGCGCTCGGGACAATTTTGGTCATTCCATCTTCTAATTTCAACCTGAAACCAAGACAATTATCAGGAAACTTGAAAGGATCTTAATTAAATTATATAGACAAATTATTTAATCAAACATGCTTATGTATATATATATATATATAGTCAGGATAGCGTGAATGGTGCTTAATAACTGTCAGTTTCTCGCCTATGCGTTCATCAGACCGAGTGATTTTGTTTTATAGTTGGTGTCTTTTTATTTGTTGCATGCGTGGAGTTGAGGAAGCTGTTTCAGTTTGTGGGCCATTTCAGATAGAGCTTGCTTATCTATCTAGCTAAAATATGTTATTCGTGGGATTTGTTAATTTATATGCTCTACTACATTTGGTTTACAGCTTTCCGGTTTTATCATATTATTATTACTGAGATTTGTATGATTTTTCAATCTCTGCGATAATTTGCTTATTTTCCTCATTTTATCAATCCATCGTTTATCCTTTGAATCAGTTTAGTGTTTATATTTCCTGTTTTATTTGTATATTTTGACACTTACCTGTCTGTTCGTTTTTCAATTATTTATTTATTTTTATGTTTATTTTCTTCACTCTTTATTTTTATTCTTTATTTCTTCATTTGTTAATTTGATTTGATTTGATTTTTTTATTTGTTTGTTCATTTATTCATTTATTTATTTATTTTAATCGTTTGAGTCATTAGTTTTCAGATGACTTAGTAGAAATTTGTTTTCGTTTCCGCATTTGCATAGGTGTTTCTAGGCAAAGGTTTTAGTGTTTTGAGGTCTTTTTTCTTACTTTCCTGTTTAATTCTTATATGTTTTGGTTAGATTTTTTGAGGTCCTTAATGTGTCTAGATAGGGTTGTGCTGTGTTCGTATTTTTTTTATTGTAAAATGATCTTTTTTATGTGCAGCTCTTCTGCTTTCGAGGCGGGGTTGTCTTTCACATTTATATATATACATATATATATTTGTTTTCGTGTTTTCTTTCGATTTAGTATACGACATTTGTTTGGGGATTTTTTTTTTTTTGCAATTTCTGTGGAAGGGTGATTCGAGTTTTATCTTGCGATTCAGGGATTTTTGTGAGGGTGTATTATAGATTTTCTTATTGAGTTTTTTTATTATTTGTCGTGCGTTTTCAGTGTAAATGTGGCTAAGTTTTAGAGTATTCCAATTGAAGTGTAATTTGTTTGATGTGGGGAAGTGTTTGTTTAAATAGATATTTTTCATATGCTTGTTCTAACCATTTTATTGAATCAGTAGATGGAACCAAATAATATTTCTGTTTCTACTTCCACTTTTTTCCTGCTCGGAGTGTATGTTAATTGTAAAATGTGTTTTTTCGCCCTGTTTCGAAATCTTCTTCAACTTTGTTAAAAATGATTTCGTTTAGAGAGATGTCAGTCTGTAATTAAAGAATTGTGAAGGTTTTTCTATTATGTTAGGTATATGTTTGGAGGATTTGTGCATATCAAGTGGAGAGTCGTTTTGTTTTCTGAATGGTTGAAACGTTGTTTTTTTTTGGGGGGGTGCTAACTGTTACAAGTCAGACCTGAGCGATAAAATAAAACGCACTTTCTTCCAAGCAGCGGTCATATCGATACTGCTATATGGATGCACTACACGGGCGCTAACAAAACGTATGGAGAAAAAGCTTGACAGCAACTATATAAGAATGTTGCGAGCAATATTGAACAAGTCCTGGAGGCAGCACCCTACAAAGCAGCAGCTGTACGGCCACTTACCACCCATCACAAAAACTATCAAAATTAGACGGACCAGACATGCAGTACACTACTGGAGAAGTAGGGACGAGCTCATAAGTAATTTACTCCTGTGGACCCCTTCACATGGACGAGCAAAAGTTGGACGACCAGCTCGAACATACAAATAGCAGATACGAGATGTAGCCCAGAAGACCTGCCAGAAGGGAGGGGTGGCGAGAGAGGGTCAGGGATATCCGTGTTGATGGCGCAGGATGATGATGATGATGAGTAGGAGGATTATATCTATATTGAATCCTATTTGTTCAAATATTTTCATGATCCGTTTTCTTATTTCATCTTTGTTCAGTCCGTTCTGGTTACTCAGGATTATCATATCATATTTACCAACCCCTCCACTCGAGCAGGATATGACACAAGGTCAATTTTTAAGCGGAGTTTAACAGTTTTGAATTCAGAGTTTTCCTTCTCCTAGACTAGTTGCCTAACCAAGGCTGAAGAACCTAGTCTGCCCTACTATTTACCCATAGCTGGGAGGAGAATAATTGGATTCATACCTTTCCCAAGGGTATTAGTGCTATATGAAACGCAATTAGTCTTGTCCAGGATTTGAACTCATGTCGTCGTGTCCATTTCCTACGACGATAACCATTACACCACGGGCACTCAGGATTATCAATCCATCATTTCTGTATAGGCCTGTGTCGTTCATGTTTAAAGTTTTCTACGGTTTTGTGAGTACGTATGTTCCAAGTGGCTCATAAGTTTTGGTGATATCAAACTATCAATTATTGCATCAAGTGTGACGTATACTTTTTTTTATCCCTGTTGTTTCGTTGCCAAATAGAAGGGATTTTCGGCTGGGTTTGATTATCTTTCATTATTTGTTCATTATTTTTAAGTATAAAAAATGTATTGAAAAAATAGTCCATATTTACGCTATCCGAACTGAAATATATGTCACAGGTCACAGAAACTTGAGGACAAATTCACCTACCTTGGAAGCAGCGTCTCATCTACGGAAAATGACATCAATACACGACTATCGAAGGCATGGACAACTATCGAACTATCATATGGAAGTCAGACCTATCCGATAAAATAAAACAGTGGTCGTATCAATACTGCTATATGGATGCACCACAAGAACGCTAACTAAGTGCATGGAGCTTGACAGCACATGCACTATAATGCTATGAGCTATATTGAACAAATCATGGAGGCAACATCCCACAAAACAACAGCTGTACGTCCATCTACTACCCATCTCGAAAATCATTCAAATTAGATAAACAAGACAAACGGGACACTGGTGGAAAAGTAAGGATGAACTCATAAGCGATGAACTCCTGTGGATCCCTTCACACGGACGAGCAAGGGTTGTGCGACCAACTAGAACATATCTACAACAGCTCTGCACTGATACTGTATGGAGCATAGAAGACCTGCCGCGAGCGATTGACAATAGAGACGAGTGGCGAAAGAGGGTCAGGGAGATTCATGCTATTAGTACGACAATATATATATATATATATATATATATATATATATATATATATATATATATATAAAGTATTTCGTAATTTGCTTGAAGCATTGCACGAATTATTTTATTTTATAGTATTGAATTAATTTAGAGGGCTATTGCAATGTGAAATAATAATTATTTGAGTTAAATTAATTTCAAAGTCAGATACTTTTTTTTATAAATGAACACGATGTTGGCGGTTCAATTTTTCTTTTCTTTTTTCTTTTTTTTTTCTTTTTTGAGCGCTATAAACATGGTATCACGAGGGATATTAGAACGACATGTTGGGTGTTGTAACCATGGTGCCACGTGGTGGGATTTAAACGCCATGTGGAAGAGACGTGACTTCAGTGGTCCTAATCAATTTTATTTTATTTTATCTTATTTTATTTTCATTTTTAATTTATTTTATTTTTTTTTAAAACTTAAATATGTATTTAAAATGTGCATGTTAATTAATGATATATTCAGTTTTTAATTCTAACCTACGATTAATCTGAGGGTGTTACTTAGCTATTAATAGTATGTAAGTAAAGTTGGTGACCGTAGTCGAGGGCGATCCGAAGGCTCCCATTTCAATAGCTATTACACCAAGGCGTAGGGGAGGGCGCTACTTCTTTCCCTGGATTGCTCCACTTTACCCTCGATACGTACCTTATATTGCTGAATGCTAACCAATGAGCTATCAAGTACCATTTTTTAAGTCTTTGGTATGACGCGACCTGGGATTGAACCGAGGCCTCCCGGCCCATTGGCGAACACTCTACCCGCTAGGCCAATGAGCCGGTTAGCTATTAATAAAGCTTCTTTAATTCTGAGATTCCCAACATTACGTACTATTGCTTATCTTTTAACGGAAAAATTATCATCATTATTTTTGCATTTAATTAAATATCTATGGAATGACGATGCACGTGTTTTGAGGTGTTCTTTAATTCTGATGTGGATGGGTCTGATTGTACTTCCTATATAAAAATTATGGCATTTTAAGCAAATTAAACGATACATAGAGTAAGTTTTTGGCATATGTTTGGATCCCTTATTGGGGAGTTGGCTAGAGTGCATGTTGCGATAATATTATTTTTATTCGTTAGGTATTGGCTTAGTAAGGGTCTGGAGTGGGATAAGTGTATATCTAGCCTTTCCTTGTAAATACCCTACGTATTTCTTTGGTGATAATTTCAGTGAAATGTGATATCTTCAGGAAACAGGTGTTAGAGGGTCTACGTTGTTTCCGTGATTTCTTACTGTTTAAATAATTTAAAAAAAAAAAACTTACTTAAAAATTATTTAGACTCCAAAAATTATTATTTCGCGTTGTAATAGCCCTCTAAATTAATTCACTAATACGAAAATTACATATATATATATATATATATATATATATATATATATATATATATATATATATAGTGCATTGTCCAAGTGGAAATGCCGCTGACCCGATTTGAAGAGTGCTGGCCTCTTCCCTAGGAATATCTTCCTGAACTCCCTTAAAACCTCAGCATAGTAACCCTAAGGCTAACCCTTTCGCCAATCAACTCTGGTGTATTGACTTCCTCACTCCTCCTACACCTCTCATCATCCCTCACAGACTTCCTGCCTTCCTTGAATCTCTTATGCCACTCAAAAACTGATGCTCGATTCATGCAAGATGGTTGAAAAGCAGTCTGAAGCATTCCATACGTTTCTCTGGCATTTTTTCCAAGTTTAAAACACAATTTTATTACTTGTCTTTAATTGGAATCATTTTGAGATGAGGTTTCTTAATCTGAGAATTAATTTTTATTTATTGCGGACTTTTTTCCTCATCTTGGTTGTTTTTGTATTGTTTCTTCTTTCACTACGTTTCGGCCAAATTTCACCTTTGGCCTTCTTCAGGTGATTTACCGCGATCTCGGATAGGAATGCTGAGTCTTGTAACCGTATCCCCAGTAATTACTGCCTTCCATAGTTGTTGTCTATCGCACCACGTTTTTTGACCAAGTAAACCTCTGGCCGGCTTGGGTAGGATTTGAAACCGCTATCTTCTGACAATGCTCACCTGGAACCGCAGAGACTCAATGCCTCTATCCGCTGCGCCACGGGCCCCGAAGGATAGAGGTATTGAGTCTCTGCGGTTCCAGGTGAGCATTGTCAGAAGATAGCGGTTTCAAATCCTACCCAAGCCGGCCAGAGGTTTACTTGGTCAAAAAACGTGGTGCGATAGACAACAACTATGGAAGGCAGTAATTACTGGGGATACGGTTACAAGACTCAGCATTCCTATCCGAGGTCGCGGTAAATCACCTGAGGAAGGCCAAAGGTGAAATTTGGCCGAAACATAGTGAAAGAAGAAACAACACAAAAACTACCAAGATGAGGAAAAAGTCCGCAATAAATAAAAATTAATTCTCACAATTTTATTACATATCTTTCTTCTAAAGTGTCCTCAGGTCCAGATTGCATTTTTAAAATTCACCGGCTGTGACAATCAGGCTTTAGTAGGGTGTATTCCAATTGCTGCTGTAGCTGTTCATTTGTAGCTGAAATCATAAAAATTGGTCATAAGATGTATAGCAATAACATACTAAGTTTTCAAGGGTCTACGACAGTTTTAAATGCCTGTACAAAAATGTCTGGAAACTTATTGAAGGCACCACGTATATATATATATATATATATATATATATATATATATATATATATATACACGTGGTGCCTTCAATAAGTTTCCAGACTTTTTTGTACTGGCATTATATATATATATATAATGATCTCACTCGTTAGTTGCGACATATGAAATTCCAACGGTCCACTTATACAATCATAAATTCATATTGTCAAGTAATTCAATATTTTTCATCGTGCATGAAATTTGAATGCTGCTCGTACTCGTGAGAACAAATTGGGCAATACAGGACGTACATTAGAACTTGTTTTCAAAATCGTTTTCATTTCTCTTAAAGGATCAATGCTCGACTTTTCAAATTCAATTATTCCTCTGTGCCATCCAGTCCACCATCAATTTTGCTTCATGGTGTTGTCTTCAAAAAAGAATAGAGGGTAGTTTATGACATTAACTTTGTAATTAAGCTTATCCTTTAAACCCAGCATGGTGTAAGAAGATAATCTTGTTCCGGGTGGAAAGATTTTTAAATTAATAGATAGATAGATAGATTTTAATGAATGCCTTGACGTCAAAAAATTATCGCAGGTGTCACCTCATCAACGCAGAGGAAGGTAGATGGACGGATGGGTGAACAGGTTAAGTGAATAAGAAACGTTTAGAAAGAAATTAAATTAACTATTTGGAATAGTGGATATTATTTCGGAGAAGTGTACAAGTAAAGTATAAAATTCGATTATTGGGGAGAATTCAAACCACTGGAATTCATGAAATATTTAAGAAGATAACAAAACAAAAAAGAACGTATTTAGCCCTACCTGCCTCCTCATCACGATTACCGCTAGTTTGAATTCAGTTTTCCTTCAACTAAATAAGTTGCCTTACCAAGACTAGAGAGCCAATATTCTTTACTATTTACCTATAACTGGAGGAAGAATGTATGAATTCATGCCCTTCTTGGAAATAATAGAGACAAAAAGCTTTGTCCAAGATTTGAACTCTGGTCACTGATTCCTTTTCCGTCGATAATAACTATTTCTCTAAAAGACCAAAAAAGAAAAAAGAAGTAGATTGATGACATTAAATAGAGTGATATTATTACACAAAGAAAGGGTTAGAAAAAAGTGGAGACACCAAAGAATCAGACCGAGGTATCTCGAAACGTACGATCCCTTTAGTGTAGATACGAATATGTGGTCCTATACTAGTTACGGTACTTGACTGCGCTCTTAGTTCCGTAACTACCACATGCGTTTCCGGTTAGTTGGTTTCTCAGCTCCCTCTGTACCCACGTTGTGTTGGAAAGATCCACAGATGGGGTATGACACAATCTATCCAAAACTTCTTCAGACAGGTGGGCTTCTTCATTTGAACAAGTTACATTAGTGTTGGCAACTGAAAAAACAGAAACAATCAGCAACTATTTATTGAAACATAAGAGTGTAACAATATATATATATATATATATATATGGAAATTGTGTTCCTTTTGGTTGTATTTGAGAGACAGACAATTGATGTATCTGGCTGGTGCAGTCTTTCTTTGTTACTCAATTTTTAGAAGAGTGAGGCTTTTTATTTGAGAGGCTTTTTTGTAAATTTATTTTGTCCTATATTCTGAAAATATTGGGCTCACAATGTACTGAAAAATATCACGCAGCTAAAAATATCAGTCTTATGTTATAGAGTAAAAAGCGCTCGGCCTGAAATATCTGGCTTACAATTTCAAAAGGTTAAGTGTGCAGAAAATCAACCCATTATTTTTTT
The DNA here is from genome assembly GCA_963585895.1 of Sepioteuthis lessoniana. NCBI lineage: Eukaryota > Metazoa > Mollusca > Cephalopoda > Myopsida > Loliginidae > Sepioteuthis > Sepioteuthis lessoniana. The sequence goes on from OY757922.1 coordinate 60,981,635, forward strand.
TATTCAAATACTTGATAAAAAAAAATTTTTCTGGAATGAGAACAGCGACATTTCCCCCAAGAGATATGATAATCCAATCAAATTTTGAAACAAAATCAAATATAAAAACTGAAAAAATGCTTAAATTCTTGGCACACTAGAAATTCTTTTGGGTGAGGGGGTCGGGGAACTGTTGTTTACAAATATCTGGTTAGCTGAGAAGGGAATTATAAAAATTCTAAGGAATTATACGATTTTAGCTCTCGATAGTAAGGTTATATGTAGTTATTTGGTTAAATGACATATCCACTCTTCCAGGATGTTTAATTCCAAGTCCTTTATATATATATATATATATATATATATGTGTGTGTGTGTGTGTGTGTGTGTGTATGTGTGTGTAAGCAAATAGTTTGTAGGTAACATTGTTTTTAAACGACTTAGAGCTCGTTTGCCAACAATTAAATGATTTCAAGTATTAATTTCTAACACTAATAATTTTATTCAGTGTTAAAAAATTTGCTTGCACAGTTAAACGGTTTCAAGTATTTCTATGTAATACTAATAATTTTATTTAATATTAATCATTTGCTTTCACACAGTTAAATGATTTCAGATATTGCTATCTCAGCGCATTTGACCCTCAGCGAAAGACTTTCAAGCACCTTTAATAGAAAATAAGTTGGGGTACTTGTTTGCTACGAGAGAAATTTGAAAAATACCATTGGACGATCATATAGGTGATTAAGCTTGACATGACCAGCCGGTTGATCGGATCGGACCTGTCTAACTACCTATCTAGTCCAATATAGGCCGAAGTGGAGTGTTGCAACTCACGTGGCAACTTCGGCTACAGGATCATAAACTGCTAACATTTGAGGATCCCGTCCTCAAGTATTGCAGGTCACCATCCCAAGTCAACAGATAGTCTCGTAAACATGGGTATCGGGTAGGTTCTTACTTCTCTGCAGAAGTGCATTCGGCGTATTCTACAGCCCCAGTCGATAGGGTCGGCACTCGAAAGTAACGATTAGGTCACCAAGTACATATGATTAGTTTTATGACATATCAACCATTGTAGGTTATTTAATGCCAAATCCATTTTTATGCATATAAACAGTTTTATTTCAAATAATTCAGTTTAACATAAGTACAGTTTAAATTTCAAAATAATGCTATTTTAAATAATTCAGTTTTACATAAGTACATTGCTTAGTTCTAATTGACGCATTGATAGGATTCTTTTAGGTGTTACCACTCCGGGCCATGGTGGACCTGGGAGCGATGGCAGTAAAGGGGTACTCCGCCTTCCCCAAAGCTCATAAGTTGGAAGGTCGTCATTTATAGCGATGGCGAATAACATTATTATTATTATTATTGGTGGGTTTTTAGGTTTAAGGTTTAGGTTGGTTTTACGTTGGTTGCGTTGGTATTTCGTTGGTTGCATTGGTATTTCGTTGGTAGCGTTGGGATTTCGTTGGTTGTTATCCCCTCGCTAAATGTTGATGGAAAATAAAGGTGGTGGAGAAGAACGAAGACGTTGTTAGGTTTTGAAGGAAGGTTTTAATGGCAGCATGAAGTAAGGGGTTTACGCTGGTATGCTGCGAGCCTCGCAGTAAAGAAAGAAGGTAAGAAGTTGTTAGAGTGTAACATCTAATTTGTTTTTAACTAGAATCCCTTGGTCTAGAAGAATAGACCCAAGGGATCCATAAACTAGATGGCTCTCCTCATAATGGTTGATGAGGCTACTACTATTCGGGAACAGACAAATAGACGTCCGTTCCCTTTGGGGATTTCTAAGCGAGAGAGAGATTCACGGGCTTTCTTCAATTTTTGATGCTGCTAGGAAATATGGTGAAAATGTTCGGCGACTCTAACGGTCAAATTAAATTACGCACCAAATAAAAATTTTAATTTTCTTTCTGCTACAAATGTTAGTTTATAATGGAAATCAAAAATACTAACCCTTTCATCCCCATCGAAAAATCTTCCTCTATCAAATAAAATCTACCGACCTTTCCTAGTTTGTTTAGCTATCCTTTTCATATTACTATACACACACACCTAAGTATGTACAAATATGTACCCTACCTATGCCTACACACCTGCATGGATACACTCACTCTATATACACACGCATACATAGATGCAACGCCGATACATATACATAACCATATAGACATGCTCGCACGTATGTTCATTATGGCACCTAAATATGTGCATCCAAATGCAGAAGATTTTACACTATCTCAGCTTATCACTGCTTAAGTCTTCATTTGCTGTAAGCTGCTGTTACTCTTAAAATCAGGATTTATTAAGTTTTTTCTGAAGGATAAAAACTGCTTACTCAACCCAGAGCCACTAAAAAGTCGCTCATCAAAGTTCTGTTCAGAAGCAACGTTGCTTAACATCAGTGATCTGCGGAGAATCAGAGCAATTTTCGAGATCTTATCGTAAACCTTGGTACTATAGTAAAAATAGTACAACTCACAGTGGACAGAAAACCCCACCCACACAGCCTAGATTCACTTTCTCACAACCAACGAGGGACAAAGATAGGCACACACACAGATAGAAGGATAGCAAGAAAGAAAGAAAGAAAGAAAGAAAGAAAGAAAGAGGGTGGGTATTTACTCAACCTACCAGAAAGATGCGTCAAAAGCACCAAGAAACCAGTCTGCCTTTCTATTTAACTGGGGGTAGGGAGAATAGTTGTATTTATACCACACGTAAGCACAGTTAGCTCTAGATAAAATGTAAACAGCATCGTCCGGGATTTGAACTCGGGTCGACGAATCCATTTTCAATAACGATAACTATTACGCCACAAAAGACGAAAATAGTAGGAGGTATATAGGAAGAAGGAGAGGGTAGGAGGTATGTAGGAATAAAAGAGGGTAGGGGTATTTAAGAAGAAGGAGAGGGTTGGAGGTACGTAAGGAAGAGGGTTCGGGTAAGAAGTATGTAGGAAGTAGAAGAGGGTAGGAGGTATGTAGGAAGAAGGAAAGGGTAGAAGAAAGAGATAGAGACAGAAAAAGTTGAAGGCATAAAGAGCAATGAAGTTAGAAGAGAGAGAAAAAATAGATAGAGAGAGAGGGGGGGAGTAAGAAATAGACACATAAAAAGTTGAAAGAATAAAGAGCAATGAAGTAAGAAGAGAAAGGAAAAGACAAATAGAGAGAGTGGAGGAAGAAGAAAGAGATGGAGATAGAAATAGTAGAAGGAATAAAGAGCAATGAGGTTAGAAGGGAAAGAGAAAGACAGCTAGAAAGAGAAAGAGAGAGAGAAGGTCAAAGTGATGGAAAGAGACACAGAAAGGGTAAGGGACATAGAGAGAGGAATGGGGAGGGTAGAAGGAGGAAGACAGACAAACGGGGAAAAAGTGGCAAATGAATTAATGAAGGAAAAGTAATTCGTAAGAAATCTGATCTGTTAAAAACGCGAAACTCGGACGAGATAAGCAGAACGAAACTTTCAGGAGAGGGGGAAGGGAATAATCTGTTGCTGGAATCGGAATGGAGAGAGAGAGAGAGAGAGAGAGAGCGAAAGAGAGAGAGAGATAGTTGAAGGTCGAGGGAAGGGATAAAAACAGAGGCATATTAATATAAATTTTAAAAATACTAATAATTACCGGCAAAAATGTTTGAAAATAAAAATTAAAAAGTTCGCTACAAACTTCAATACTGGCTGAAATTTTTTTTTCTTCTTTGTTTTACAGCAAAGATTTTCTCAAATTGTACACGACTCAATTCGGAAGAAGACTGGCTTATAATGAAATTGGGTTAAAAGCACCGGTTTCCTCTAGATTAATTAAATTAAGCAACGATGAAACTTAGATGGGTACCCACTTAGGAACAACATGTACTGTATGTATTTACCCGACCACTCTGACATAAGGTAATTTTTAAGTGAAATAAAGGAGGATAGAATTCAGTTTTTATTCTCCTGGACAGGTTGCCTGAGAAATAATATATATATATAAACGATGAAGTCAAGTTATTTTAAATAAGGAATCTTATAAACTGTTTGGCACTAATTTTACTAGATTGAGATAAATTGAGAAAGCCGGGTCTCTAAGAGTATAATGGTTTGAAATAATGCTAGATTCAACAATTTCCAGTTGTTTTTTTATTAACATGAAAAATAATAAGAACTAACATCTTGGAATCTTGAAAATTAAAGTTGTAATTGGGTTCTAAATTATGTCTATTTCTTGCATTTCCTGTTTTCAAACATCTCTTATGTTCATAAATTCGTTTTTTGTAATTACGAGATGTTTCACCCACATATTTTTTGTTACAACCTAGACATTAAATATCCTAAACTCTCGCGTATATATATATATATATATATATATATATATATATATATATTGACCTAATGAGTAGAGTGTTTGCCAATGGTCCCGGAGATCTGGATTCAATCCCAGGTCACGTCATATCAAAGACTTTAAAATGTTACTTGATACCTCCTTGCTTAATACTCAGCAATATAAGGTACGTATCAAGGGTAAAGTGGAGCAATCCAGGGAAATGGGTAGCGCCTTTCCCTACAACTCGGTGTTGTAGCTATTGAAAAGGGAGCCTTCTGGTTGCCCTCGACTACGGTCGCCAACTTTACTTTACTTATATATATAAGGGTCATTAATAAAATAAGGGGATATTTTGAAAAAAGCAAAATGTTTTTCCATAGATGTAAACCATGCATTCTTTGGAATTGGTTTATATCAAAAATTGAATACGAATAATTCTTAAACAGATTTATTTGACAAGTACTAATGAGCAATGACAACGATAAAGTACTCCATATTCCTAAGATATCCAGAACTGGAGACCCACCATAACAAGCGGTTTTTTTTTTTTTTTGGTGAGGAGGGCATCTTCCTCCTCTGCACGGGAAACAGCGTATTCTTTGCCCTGTTAACAGAATGTTTTTTTAGTAGAATTAAGCTAGTTTAAATTCAAAGTTTTCCTTCTCCTAGACCAGTTACCTAAGCTTGTCTTCACTACTCTATACCCATAGCGAAAGTGCAAAGGGAGAACAGATATATTCATGCTTTTGCCAAGGGAATTAGCACAAAGTGAAATGCAAATTGGTTATCCAGAATTTGAACAAGGTTTGCCGATTTCATTTCGTACGACGATAACTGTTACGCTAAGAGTGCTCCTATCTGCCTTATTTATGTTATACAGACATATAATTAAAGAGATAGATAATTAGAATAATTCTATAAGTAGTTTACTAGTAAATACGGTGGCGTCTCTAAGACAATAAAATCTCTAAATAGCTACATGTATCTATATAAAATTTGGGTTTAATTACAAAAGTTAAGGAAATGTGTTAAAGTTGACCTTACCACTTGAGGAAAAGAATGTAAAATTAGAAATAGTCAGACATAAGAATGTCTCCATTTTTATCATCAATGTCTACAAATTAATGGAAGGTTTAGTGAGTAGAATTAGACTATCAACTTATCTCAGCTAAAGGAAAAAATGCTGTTAACATTTCTGTTGTCAACGTTCTGTGAAGAACGGAAATAAGTTTGAAATAAAAACTGGATTGTATAAATTTTATTAGTTTTTAATGACATAAATATTGTAGATTTTATAAGTATACTGATGTACTGACTGACCAGGGGAATATCTCGATATTGATTATTGGTTTTGGTTTCTTTGTTTTTAATTGCATATCAACCTTTGTGGGTTATTTAATGTCTAATCCATCTTTGTAAAATAATAGTAGTCGTACTATTTAACCCATAGCGGGGTATTTATAATTCAAAAGAGAGAATTTCTTTGTTCTCTTTAGACGGTTAAACAGTTTGATATGTATGAAATTAGTAAATTTCTTATGAATTTTAAAAAGTAAAATCATATTCAATGCATTTTTATAGTAAAATTATATTCAATGGATTTTTATACTAAAATCATGTTCGATGCATTTTTATTGTAAAAACATATCCAGTGCATTTCCAGTGGATTTTTTGCTAAAATCATTCATAATGCATTTTTATAGTAACATCTTATTCAATGCATTTTTACAGTAACATCTTATTCAATGCATTTTTATAATAACGTCGGTTCCAAGGTATTTTGTTGTAAAATCCTTTCCAGTGTATTTTAATGATAATTATATTTCTAAAGCATTTTTATTATAAAACAATTCCCAATGCATTTTTATTGTAAATTATTCGCAATTCACTTCTATTGTAAAATCGTTTAAAATGTATTTTATTGTAAAAAAAAATTGCAATTTTTTTTTTTTTTTTTTTTTTTTTTTGCAAAATAACTACTTTTATTGTAAAATCATTTACAACACATTTTAAAGTAAAATCTTTTCAATACATTTTTATAGTAAAATCATTTATTTTGCTTTTTAGAGGGAAATCATCTTCAGTGAATCTACGCTCATAACAGGGAAGTGCTAGTTTGTTTGTCCTTGAGATATGACAAACGATTTGATATAGAAAATGTATTTTATTTAAAAAGTTTACTCAAACCATTCTTATAATAAAATTATTCCCAATGCTTTTTTTATTGCAAAATCATTTCTAATGCATTTTCATGCTATATTATTCCCACTGCATTTTCATAATAAATTCATGATCCATGCATTTTAATAGTAAAACCACTTCCAATAGTAAACGGAAATGTGAAAAAATGTTTTACTCTCTTATAGATTTTTATAAAAAATTGTAACTTCATCTTTATTGTAAAATAATTCCCACTGAATTTCTATAGTAAAATTATGCCTCTATATTTAATCGTAAGCAAGAACTGAAATAGTTGGCTTTGCTATGCAATTTTACAATAAAATGATTCGAAATTTATTTTTTAAGCAAAATAATATTTTTCGAATATATTTTAAAGTGAAATGATTACCCACGCATTTTAATTGTAAACTCATTTCGAATAAATTTAATTGAAAAATATTGTAATTTCAATAAATTAATTCCAGGGAAAGAGTTTATTTGTTAGCAAAATCACTTCTAAGCTATTTTACAATAAAAATCATTTCCAATGCATTCTTACAGAAAAATCTTTTCAATCCTATTTTATAGTATACTCATCCCCAGTGCATTTCATTATTCGATAATTTCCAATAATTTTCTGCATTATTTTATCATGCATTTTTATTTCAATATCATTTCAAATTCATTTTATAGTAAAACTATTTCCATTGTATTTTTACAGTAAAATCATTTCAATACATTTTTTAAGTAATACCATTTTTAATTCACTTTAGTCGGTAGAGTGTTCGTCAATAGTCCGGGAGACCGGTTTTAAATCCCAGGTCGTGTCATACCAAAGACTCAAAAATGATATTTAATGCTTCCTTGATTAGCTCACAGAATTACAAGGTACGGATTAAGGATAAATGGAGCAATCCAAAGAAAGGAATGGCGCCGTCCCCGATACCTCCGCTTTGAAATGGAGCCTTTTAGTCGACCTCGACTAAAGTCGGCCAATTTTGCAGTAAAAAATCTTCTGCCATACATCTATAGCCATAATTAGGTAGATTTTGTCTAAATTTTCTTTTCTGTTAAGTCAAGGACTTTGTTTCTTTGAGATTTCGATTCCTTCAGATTCATTAAAAAACACGATCGTAAATAGAACATGTAAATTTTAATAGTTTTCTTCTACGGAAGCGCATATCGCTATAAATATGGAACATCAACTGATTTCCTTACAAAAAATATATCGATTTTTCTGCAAAAAATAAACTCGAGAAACTTTATTTATTGTATCTGTATTTTTGCATTAATGAAACAATCGACGCTTTTCCACCAGTTTTTAAATTTCTTTGAGATTCACCCACAACAATATTTTACTTGCTGCAAAATATTGTATGATCAAAATCCTAAATGATTTAAGAAATCCATTCCCTCCTAGATTGTTAAACGTACATTTTTAACCAATTAGAATCATATATAAATAATCAACTTTTTAATTTAATTTCGAGCCTAACCCAATCAATTAAGTAGCAAAACAAATGATCCAGTAAGCTTAACGAATTAATTCTATAAATTACACAAATTTTTATTTTATTTCCTATAAGGGAAAATCTACCATTCTATTCCTTCAAGTGTGCATTTCATTTTATCATCATTAATTATTTTAAATTGAATGAAAACAGTTTGTTTACATTGACAAGCTCGCACTAATAATTTACACCTGGCTGATGAAATTTCTAGCTACATCCGTTTATATATCAGCGCATACAGATAATTCTCTCTTACATAGTGACACCGTCAAACACAAATATTTTACATATACATAATAAAACAACTAGATTAAGGCTAAAGAAAACTGCTATAATTCATGGATGAATCTTTACTTTCTTGTAACGTAAATATTGGTAAAATATTTAGGCTCTAATTAATATTATCTTTTCTAAAAAGAAAAGACTTTGTAACTTCTGTTTGTCTACGAACGCTTTACTAAATTTAAGGAAAGAAAAATTTGTTAATGTGGTGATCGGTGTTTTATTCATTCACTTACCCACTTGTCCACAGCATATATATATATATATATATATATGCTTTAAATAAAACAAGATGTACATCAAAAAAATCTTTATCAGATGACTAAGAATAATTCTTTCAGAAGAAAAAATAGAAATAATTTACTCAACAGCTTTAAGTTTCACAATTTCTGGATCATCAAATAAGTGTGAGTGGTCAAATATATATATATATATATATATATATCCTTATGTCGTGCTGCCTGTACGGATCTCCCTGACTCTCTCTCGCCACTCGACTCTCTCGTCCATCGCTCCTGGAAGATCTTTCACGCTATATCCTGTATCGGCACAGAGCTGCTGTATATAGGTTTTAGCTGGTCTTCCTGACTTTCGTCGTCCATATTAAGGGGTCCACAGGCGTATATTACTCATGAATTCGTCATTACTTCTCCAGCAGTGTCCCGCATGTCTGATATATATATATATATATATATATATATATATATATATATATATATATATATGTGTGTGTGTGTGTGTTTGCGTGCGTGTGTGTGTGTGTGTGTGTGTGTGTGTGTGTGTGTGTGTGTGTGTGTGTGTGTGTGTGTGTGTGTGTGCGTTGTTAGTCAGCTAATCAGTTTGTATAGCATAGTCGCAGTATCAACTTTTTCCATTCTTACTTGGATATATATGCTTTATCACCAATATTGAGCATTTTTATTTATAAGTATTGCAAACAACATTTTTAATTCTCTTCTAGTCGTAAAAGTACAAGATAGATAGATAGATAGATATAAACAAATAGAGCATAGTCATTAATATTCATTTATATAAACTTCAGTTAAGATTGTTTAGAAATTATTTTTGTTTGCTTTTTTTTTTTTTGGTTTTATTTTTCATTTTCAATTTTCGTTTTTTCTGCTTTGTTTTTTGTTGCTTTTATTTTGTATCGTTGTTTTCGTATTGAGATAATATTATATGTAAATCTACTTAAATGCACCAGGAAAATTGAAAGATTTCGAATAGCTGCAACTGATAAGAAAATGATGTCTTGCTGTTTAATCAAATTTCCCTTCGTCTTGATTGAAATTCCAAAATTGTCTCCCCTTTAAAATGCAGAATCTTTTTGTTTATGTTTTTTTAATTTTTTTTTTTTTTTTTTTTTGTGCGGTAAACTTTTAGGAAATATTGTTTTCGATGGCCATATGTATACACTTGCTGGCAAACCACCTACGTGCACTAGCGGAAGGTCATTTTTTTTACATATGCTCGAATGACGTCATCGAGAATCTTATTCTGCAAAGAATCCAATACGCCTACTTTATTATGGCGACTAGAAGTAACGCAAACAGAAGAATGATTTTACCCTTCACAAAAATTACATGTGACGAAACAAGGCTGATTTCAAGAAAGCAAGACTTATACCACAAGCTGTTATAGAAAATTATGATCCCGCCACCAAAACACGAAAAACATTCAGGAAAAATTAGATTTTGTGGTTCACATATACAAAACATATTGTCTAAATATATATATATATATATATATATATATAGAGAGAGAGAGAGAGAGAGAGATAGAGGGGGGAGGGAGGGGGAGAGAGAATGTGCTGGGTGAATTATTACCATTTTGAATTATTAATTCTGCTCATGTGCTCAGTTTGTTTCGGGTTTTGTCTACTGTACAGCAAACTAAAATCAGTTGGGCACTGTCTGCGATGAAAGCAGCACCATGACGCTATTCACTCCGCCAGAAATTTAGAAAGAGCATGTTGTAATGCAAGGCATTCACACAGAAAGAGTTTTTATCAGATAGGAAAGGCATGACGATATTCGGTATTTCTCATACAAATTGATGGCCCCATCAGCTAAGGGTGCAGAATACACTGACTGCATCACTGCAGAAGGTTAAGACTCCCCCAACGAGCCTCCTGGATATGACACTAAACAATCTGCTGGTGAGGCTCCAGTAATGCTGGGGCTCTGGGGAATGCTGAGTAACCCTTTGTTGCCATCGTTCCCAAGTCCATTATGGCTTGGAATGGTTTTACCTTATAGGGTCCTATCTATGGGTCAAGTAGAATTTAACTGTGCCCTTACGCTAAACTGAATTGTCTGAAATAGAACTGTATAAACAAAAGACTGTTCTTATGCTAAACTGAATTATTTGAAATGGAACTGTTTATATGTATAAAAATGGATTTGTTATTAAATAACTTACCATAGTTGATTTGCCATAAAACCAAAGTAAACCTAACCAAATCAAATCAAATCGTACAAGATGAGAAAGGACCCATTTTTATCACAGACAATGAAGGATAAGAGGAAATATCGCGCTGCGAAGCATTTGAATAAACTCAAGCCTCTCTTCCAACCGAACATGCTTCGCTTTTTCTCAGATGCGAAAAATTTCTGCCAGTATCAGATGGTAAACTCACAGAACAATCATAAGCTTGTTCTGTCCCCAAAAGAGATACCAATATCGATGAAAATCAAACAAACACAGTTTACATAATGGTGTTTGTGATGTTCACAATCGACGTTGACGCTATTCTTCTATTTATCTTCTCACGTGGTTTCAGACTCAACACGGAGGCCATTATCAAGTGTTTGGAGGATCTAGTACTCTCCTAGATTGAGATAATGGCTCCTGTAAGACCTTACGTCTGACATCAGGACTCTTCGCAATGTCATATAAGCAGGAGAACCCAACGCTCGTTGTGAGAAAATTTCTACAACTACATCACCTGTAAGATCTAGCAGCATGACTACTCAGATTGCGATGTAGTTAAGCGGGAGATCAACAAAATTCCTTGCAAAAGAAATATGAACTGAAGGCAAGGATAACGGCAGCTTTTACCAATTTAAGCAAGTAAAACGTCGGAAAGGCTTACAGAAGTTAACGAACTCATCTGGAAGCCGTGATTTGCCATTTCTATGAATGAATCTAATCCATACTATTTCAATATATTTTGATGCAATTTTGGTATTTATACCTGATAAAGGGAAACATCAGGGTTGAACGGTAATTTAACTTTCGCACTTTCTCTCTCTCTCTATATATATATATATATAATCCGTCTGAATAGTATGAACCAAAGAAGGATAATCGGATAATGTTATCATCTAACATGATAGCTCGGGAGTATATAACTCTAACCTTATCTTCTTGCAACCAGTGCATTTTTTTTTTTTTTTGCTAAACTTTTCCTTATACCACCTCTTTATCTTTGCTCTGACCACTGAGGATCGAATAAATGTGATTTTTTTTGTCCAGTTAGAGAAAGCTCCGTTACAAGCACTTGAAAGGCTTCAGCAAGTGCATTGAGATAACACCATGTCGCACACACTTGTTTTTGAGCGGCACAAAAGGTTCAGTGAAGGACCCGAAGAGATGAAGGATGACATCAAGAACAGGAAGTCTTCAACAAGCAGGGCGGAGTGGATTAGGCAGGTGGTGTATGCCGATCGTCAGTTGACTGATTGAATGATCGCAATTCAGCTGAACAGGGAAAAAGGAAACAATGTTTGGAAGATTATCACCAGAGATTTGGGCATGTATGAAAAGTAACCGGACTCGGTTTGCTGAGCATCTGGCATTTCTTAATCGATTGAAACATCACTAAGCTTAAGGGGATCATTAAGATGACTCGCTTGAACTCGTAGAGACCATCAAGAAAGTCGTAACAACGAAGCAGAGGGGCATCCAAGAAAAATCCTTCCAGCACTATATTGAAGTATGGCAGACAAAAATGGGAAAGTGAACGAGATTTTCTTTATCTTTTCAGACACATGTCAAATTCTTTGCTCACATTCTCTCAGACCTTTCCATGTAAACAGTGGCCTTTTGAGCCATCTGAAACACATTGATGATCACCATGTAATTCTTTTGATACTGTCTGATGAGATGATGTTAATATATATATATATATATATATATATATATATATATATATATATATATATATATATATATATATGTAATATAGATAGGAAAGAAAACTTAACGGACTGTAATTATGCTATTATCAATTTATTTCGACAGGCTTCTGAAGGCAGTCTGCTTCATCAGACAGCATTAACAAAATGGAAAGAGAAGTTTACAAACATTGATCATTGAAAAAAAAGCCAACCTTTAAGAGGAGGTGGAAGATCAAAGGGAACCGGGTTAGACCTTGTCACCGGGCCAATGTCTTGGATTTCAATCTTGGTGTCATATTTCTGGGTTCTTTTTTTTTTTAATTTTCGTGTTTTTTTGATCAGCCGCTCAAATCACTTACCTAATTGACCTTTTCTATTATAAGAAAATATCTGTGTATTTATTCTTTTCTTTATTGATATCTTAAGGATGTAAGCAACTACTATATTCCTTATTTTTTATTAAAAGGCTTATTTTAGGGGTTATTTTTCCTTTGAAGATCCCTAGTTACTTTATTCTATACTTAGTTTAGATATCGCTATTGGTCTAATGAGTAGAGTGTTCGCAAATGGCCCGGGAGACCAAGGTTCAATCTTAGGTCGAGTCATACCAAAGACTCAAAAAATGGAACTTGACGCCGCCTAGATTAACGCTAAGCATCATAAGGTAAGAATCAAGGGTAAAGTGGAGCAATCCAGGAAATGGAGTAGCGTCCTGCCCTAAACCTCAATGTGGTAGCTATTGAAATGGGAGCTTTTGTGCCACCCTCGTCTAAGGTCGCCAACTTTACTTTTTATTAAACTCATATTAGATCTTATTGTTTATCTATTAATAATTTACAACTTAGAGATGTTTTTATTAAAAGACTACCCCGCTCTTAGGCCAAATTGATTTATATTAATATTATTGCCATAATTATTCTCGTTTATTATTATTATTATCATTACTATGCTCTTAATTGCTACTTTTTTACATCCAGTATCCTCTTAAAAAGTTGATGTCCTGACCTTTTTTGTTTAAAGTTTAAAGATCGCAATCTGTCTTATTTACCAATAACTCGATGGAGAATAGTCAGATGCATACCTTTCTCAAGGATATTAGTATTATGAAAAATATAAACAGCCTCGTCCAGGGTTTGAACTCTGGTCGCTGTGACCATTTACTACGAGGATAATCATTACACAACAAGCACCGCCATATTATTTTACTCATTTGAGAGTTTTTCACACCAGCAAAAGCTGATGGTTTCTCACTCGCGTTTGAGAGACAGAAAATCTCCTAAGGCCTCTAGGACTCTTCTTAGTATTCTGTGCACCAATTACAACTGGTATCACCGTCACCTTCATGTTCCACATTTTTTTCAGTTTTCCCCTGTGGTCAGCCGAAACAGCAAAGTCTACTATTCGGCAGGTTCCCTTTTTTCCTTTTTCTTTTTATTTTGTTGTTTCTTCTTTTTTTGGGGGGGGCGGGGACTTGTTGACTATCAGTATGTCTGGTCATCTGGCCGAGATTAGGAGATCCGTTTATATCTCAAAATCTCAGAGAAGTTTGTACATCTCATTTTTCTGGACGGATTCTGGGTTGTGCATGTACCATTTGTTCGTATAGTCAGATTTAAACTTACACAATTCCCGATGGATTATTATTATTATTATTATTATTATTATTATTATTATTATTATTATTACTTTCACTCTATGCGATTTTTTACACCAGTTTTAAAGGCTGTTTTTTCACTGAAGCAAGTTTCTTCAGATCTCCAGGACTCTTCTTAGTATTATAACTTATTTCAACATTGCTTCTTTTAGAACACAAATATTACGAATGTATTTAACTCAGAACTTTGAATTTCCCAATTTCCTTATTTTCAGGTAAGTGCTGATCAAGTACGCTTATGTCACTGACCTGATTCATATTAGTCTCTCCCATTACCAAACATCTGTTGTCACGAGATTACATCATGTGATATATATATATATATATATATATATATATATATATATATATATATATATATATATATATAAGATTATTTTAATAGAAACAAATAAAATCACCCAACTGATAATCAGGTTAAAGTCGGAGATCAAACACGGGTATGACGTTAAACTTATTTATATTAACCTATCTTTTAAAACACTCATATGTGCATAAAAAGAAGAGAAAATAATTGAAAAACAATTAAAAAAAAGCATAAGTATTTCATTCAAGGGAAATTCAACATTAACAGAAAAATAATACACTCAAAAGATAGTTATGATCCGTACACTGCCGGCCAAGATATAACCGAAAAGTCTTCTCGCTGAAGTCTGTTTGACCTCTATATACCAATTACAGTCCACCGACTAACGTCCCATGCTTAATTATTCTTTCAACCAATGTCCCATGCTAATCAGCAAGGAACCTCTATTTAAATTATCTACTTCCGTGTCCTGTTGATCGGTGTTTGATCGTCAGTGTCTCACTTTAGTCCAATATGACACTATCCTAATTCTATTAAATGTCTTGGAGTTCAACTGCCCTTTTATATTTATTCCGACACAGTTGCCAACAAATTTCTTTATCCACACTAATTCTTGATGTTTTCTGTCACAATAACCTTCTCTTACTTGGAATTCTTTTACTTCGGAGATAAAGATATACATATGCGATGCTATTTATCAATATGTGGGCAAATAGGTTCATGTCTTTTCGGTGGGGGGGGCTTTAATGGAAAGTAAATGCGAAAGAACCTGAAAGAAACTCTACCGATTCAACTACACCCACTGATAAACATAAAATCATACCACTACTTTTAATCATGGAAGGGTTAGATGTTCATTCTATTAGAAGGTAAATGGGTACAAACAAAATGAACAGAAAATATCACTTTCAACTGGTTTTGAAAATTTCAATTTGTTAATGACAAACAAAATTCTCCAAAATGCTATGCCACATATTGTAATTTTTTTTTTCAAATATTATGCTGCATTAGAATCTTCATGGAGCAAAATAGCAGAAACTGGCACCAGTGTGCATATTAATTATTTTGACTCTTGGCAATATTTTCATACTAGTTCCGTTCCTTTGTTTAACTGTAATTCTTCACATGGGAATCAGATAATTTTGAATTTCTCCAAGCATAGATTGCAAACATTTGAATTGACATACTTCCTTTAGTGCTGCCTGGTTTAATTGCGGTTCTCTTCAGTTTTCCTCTTCACACACACACACACACACACACAAATACATATATATATATATATATATATATTGGCAACATTTCTTCATTAATACATATTTGATTGAATATAATGGACATTTTTTGTCTACAATACGGCAATTCAAAAAGATTAAAAAAAGATATGTAGACAATAAATTTCTATTATATTCAATCAAATATATATATATATATATATATATATATATATATATATATATATATATATATAATTGGAAGAATTGCTCAACGGGCCGTCATTTTGCTATAATGAATTTATTTCAGCAGGCTACTTCCATGTAGCCAGCCTCTTCAGATAGCGGTAACAAAATGTATTGCGAACACACAAACATTACTCATCAAAAAAAGAAAAAAAAAACTTTAGGAGGAGGGGTAGGATCAAAAGGAACTGATTTGGACATTGTCTGCAATCCAATGTCTTGGATTTCTTCTCGATGTCGTTCTTCTTTTTTTATTATTTTTTTATTTTTATCTACGGTATTTTTTTTTATTAGACACTCACATCATTCTAACTATTTAGCTTATTCTATTCTTTTCTTTATTTATATCTTTATTAAGGATGTAAGAAAGTAATGTATTCCTTATTCCACATTTTCATTTATCGAATGATCATTCTAGGGGTTATTTATCCTTTCTAGATTACTTCCGAATCTTATTCTTTCATTAATCGGTGTATCGCTATTTTGATATTCAAGTCCGACAATTGTCGATTTAATTAGATCCTATACTTAATTTCATCGTCTCTGGACATTTATTATATATATAAGTATATCATCATTATCATCATTATGTCTCACCATCAGCACGGATATCCCTGACCCTCTCCCGCCACTATTCTCTATCATCCATTGCTTCCGGCTGGTCCTCAAAGTCACATCCCGTATCCGCACAGAGCTGTTGTATGTATGTTTTAGCTTGTCATACTGCCTTTGCTAGCCCATGTGAAGGGGTCCACAGGAGTACATCCCTAATGAGTTCGTCACAACTTCTCCAGCAGTGTCCTGCATGTGCATGTCTGTTTCGTCAAACTTGGATAGCTTTTGTGATGGGTGGTAAGTAGCCGTACAGCTGCAGCTTTGTGAGATGCTGCTTCCAGGAATTGTTCAATATTGCTCGCAGCATTCTTGTGTAGTTTCCGTCAAGCTTTTTCTCCCTACGTTTAGTTAGCATCTATGTACTGCATCCATATAGCAGTATCGACACGACCACTGCGTGGAAAAAACTGCGTTTCATTGTATGACCGATAGTCTACCGATAGCTGTCCATGCCTTTGCTAGTCGCGTGTTAATATCTGTCTCGGTTGATGAGACACTGCTTCCTAGGTAGGTGAACCTGTCTACTAGTTTCAGAGAGCTACCATTTAGTGGGGAGATGTCACCTGGTTGATTAAAGCACATATACTCCGTCTTGTGTGCATTGACATGGAGGCCTCTGCCTGCAGCTGCTCATTCCAGACTATGTAGCAGGGATTCGGCTTGGGTGGGTGCATTTGCCAGAAGCGCTATATCATCTGCGTAGTTCGCGTCCGTAATTGTTTTAGCTGGGTACCTATTGCTTCTTTTCTTTGTTAGCTTGAAACCGTTTTCTTTGATTTTATCAATTGATGTTCGAAGCACGTAGTCTAGACAGATGATAAAGAGGAATGGGGATAATGTATCTCCTTGCAGCACACCTGCTACGATGTCGAAGTAGTCTGTATCTCCATCCGGAGAGCGGACTTTTACTTTAGTGTTTCTATCAAGCATCATTATGGCTGCGACGGTTTCTTTGGGTAGGCCGTTGGCGAGTAGTATTTACTCCATATTTCATCTGTGTATGGAGTCAAAAGCCTTGGCGAAGTCGACAAATAATATTGTTACCTTTAGGTTTTTTGCACGTAGGCCTTCAAGAATTTGACAGATATTCAAAATCATGACCATATAAATATATAGGGTGTCTAAAATATCTTGATATTATTTGTGATGTACAGATATTAAGAAAAATTGATTGTATTGCATAATTTAATCATCAACAAGTTATGCTTATAGCAAAGATTCCCTTGAATCACTCGAAGAAGTTCCCCTGGCATAGTGTCTAAAGTGCTGGACAGCGACATCGTAGTAAGTGAGTTCGAACTACAATTGCGCTATTGTGTTCACTTTCGAATTCTATGGGTTAAATAGTACAAGTACTGGATTTTGATAACCCACGAGAGTTGATATCCCATTAAAGAAAGAAATTAGCTAACCTCTCTCTCAATATCTCTCTTGCTATCCTTCCCTCCTTTCTATCGCTTTTGGAAGGTCCTCTTCAGAGCATCCGGTGTCTGCACAGAGCTAATGAATGCAAATTTTAACAGACCGGCCAACACTGGTGTGTTCATGTTTTGGAGTCGCCAGAAGAACGTCACTTCTCTAACAGTGTCTTATTTGTCTCACTTGGAAGGTTCATATGATGAGATATAAATTGCCGTATCGCCGCCGTTTTTTTTTGGGGGGGGCTGCTTCTAGTATTATTCAGAACACCACATAACATCCTTGAGTAGTTTCGATCAAGCTTTTTCTCCAAGCATTTTGTAAAAGTCAAAGTGGTTAACATTTTAGAGGCTTTCTATTTAATATGGAGATGGCTCTATCTTGTTTAAAACACGTGGCCTATGTTTTATTCGTATTCACATTAAAACGAATGTCTCTTGCTGTCTGTTCCAGGCATGAGTGGTTTGCATCTGAGATAGTTTCTTACGGATACTGTCTACTTCTTGCCTTTTCTTTTTATTGTGAAACTATTTTCTATGGTGCAAAATTAAACATTCAAAATAGAGATTTGTGCTATTTCTACACTGCTGTTAAAATCTGACATCGTTTGAACGAGTTTTCAGCTAGTGAAATGTTACTATTTTTTTCTGAAACACCATATATATATATATATATATATATATATATATATGCGTGCGTGTGTGTGTGTGTGTGTGTGTGTGTGTGTGTGTGTGTGTGTGTGTGTGCTTGTGTGTGCTTCATTAAATAATAAAGACAAATTTTGTCTGTATAATTTATCTAAGATCCTTTTAAATCCTGTATTCCTATTGTATTCTATTTCCGTTGATAGCGTTCCCTTTTTAAAAAGCGTTCCCTTTCTTAAATACATCAGTTACCCTGTTTCATCCAACTTTGCGTCCCCATATTTTTGTTATGGTATAAACTTTCAAAAACTTTCGAAACTCTTTAAAAAAACACACCTTTCACAAGCGAGTAACCTCTGATGATGGCCTATGAAGCGGCCGAAAGCGCTCAGGACAATTTTGGAAAATTCATCTATCAATTCCAACCTGAAACTAAGACACTTATCAGAAAACTTGAAAGAATCTTAAATGAATTATACAGACAAAATGTGTCTTTATTATTTAATGAAACATGCTTAAATGAACGACTGCTGCCTAACCACACACACACACACACACACATATATATATATATATATATATATATATATATTTGTTTGTGCGCGTGGTAGGTTGCTATAATTCGTTAATGTTTGATTGGTTAAAAAGAGTAGACAAGGAAGAATCTATGAATATTTTAAAAGTCAGTTCACAGAGACAATGAAAATTAACCTCGATAAAATTTTATAGATGCAAATTGTGCCATTCTTGAAAATGACTTGATATTCATCCGAAAGCTCTGAAAACCTTGAATCATTCAGACGATTTCTATATTCATTCGATCCGGCTTTACTTGCCTTTATTCGTAAACCATAAAAACTTTTTTCAAACATTCATTTATCCCTCCTTGTCGGTTCTTTTTAAACAAACATGCATATATACAGGCATATAAACGCAAAAGTCACTTGTGCGTGATGTTGAAAGAATTCTTGCATCTAAGTAAGTTTTGTTTTGATTCTGAAGCTTACCTTTCGAACTTTGGAGCCAGAGCACCTATTTCAGCACAATGCGTCCTTTGTTGATTCGCGTGAAGGTTGATGTAGTTTGAACGTCTGTTTGGAATTGGATTCACGATAATCTTTCCAAGGCTACTTTTTCTCATCAATAGACACTATCCTTACAAATATGTAGCAGTAGTTTCCTAACCGAACTATTTGATACTGGATTTTGATCTATGTGCTTCCTCTGCCTAACATCAAGTAAAGCGGGCCGTTAATATGCTTTTGGTTTCAACCGTTTTGTTTCACATCCATCATGCTGTATCCTATGTTTTCTAATGCTACACGACTCGTATGACACCCTCACCTCTCACAAAATCTTTTATCGAGGAACAATTCCCTTACCATTTTAAAAACTGAATATGTTTTGAATAAAAATAAGTATAAAATTTTTTCTTGGAAAATTCTTTGAACTAATTGTGGAATATAATATCTCTCGTATAAAATAGATAAAGAATAAAAAGTTACTGATTTTGTTACTTTTGTTTCACTATATATATATATATATATATATATATATGTGTGTGTGTGTGTGTGTGTGTGTGTGTGTGTATGTGTAACGCTTGCCTCTATCCGACCTAACAATCTAACAAACTATATCAATGACATTTTTTTTTTATGTTAAAGTTGCCAAATAAGGACAACTATTTATCTGGGTAAGAAGAATGTTTTGTGGACATTATCATGATGTTTTTTTTTTTAATTCTCTTTTAGGTTTGGTTTGATTTATTCACTTAGTGGTATATCAATACTTTATGGGGTTTAATGGGCAAAAAATATTCATTTCTAATTGTTTGATTGATTGATTTTTTGATTGATCGACTGATTTGTTTTAACGGCATGTCAACCATTTCGGTGTTATCTTATGCCTAGACATTAGAAAATCACGTAAATTGTAAATTTATATTAACATTTTTTGTGTAGCTTCGAAAGTTTTTTTTTGTTTGTTTAATTTTTATTTGCACATAGTTATATGTTTTCAAGTATTCCTATCTAATACAAATAATTTTCCCACCGAACTATTTGACTCATGGATGAATCAGTACTACTACTCCGAATCAGAATGGATTTGATCATAATGGCAAGGAAGGGGTGCTCCACACTTCCCAGATCTCTAGAGCTATAGCCTTCCCACAAGATACAGTTTAGTGTCGTAACCCGGAAACACCATTTTTTGTTGGATTTTGTTTGGTGGGGGGTATTACTCCTTTGCAGAGGATGCAGTCAGCCCTAAATGTTTAATTGTTATCATAACAATGATTTCAATGTTCCATTCGATTTTTTAAACTGCACTTGTTCTTTTATCCATGATCAATTGTTTGCGCACAAATGATGATAAGTATTTCCACCTTATTCAAATAATTTGAACACAGTTGTATGGTTTCAAATATTCCGATCTAAAACAAATAATTTTCTAATAAATCAATTCCACCCGCACGTTTTACCACTTCGGTTCGGAGTGAACCTTGGAGTCATAGCAACGGAAGGGTGATTCTTTACTCTCCAAAGCTCCATGACAAGTCTCGCCAGTGGATTTAGTTTTATTCCATACCCAGAACACCCTTTTTAAGTGGGTGAGGGGGTCTTACCTCTCTATTGCGAATGTAGTTGGCACATTCTAAGCCTTTTCGACGAGTCGATTGAGGATTCATTCAATTATGATTGAGGATATTTTTTGTAAACAAATGCATAAAGAATAATTAGCAACAATTATTAACAAAAGATTATTAGTTACTTGAAATTATACAGTTAAATGGTTCTATGAAGTCCTAATTGACATTAATAAATCTATTTAATACTAATCATTTGTTTGCACACAATTATGCACGCATACATTCATATATCTATCGATATATATATATATATATATATAGGGAGAGAGAGTTTTGTTGAGCTCCTCACATGTTGTAATGGTAAACAAGCAAGATTAGCTAACCATTATCAGAAAGTTCGTTTCTCAGTAGGTGTCCTCTATTTCTGGACTTGTGCTACAACAAAGTTTTTTGAAATTTTTTTAACTCACACACACACGCGCGCGCGCGCACACACACACACACGCATATATATATATATATATATATATATATATACTTAAAGAGAAGAAAAAATGTTGAGACAAATAGGATTGTTTCTTATAGTCGTTTATTTTTCAGTTGTTTTCAACGAGTTTCTCCTTTAGACCATCGTCAGGAGAAAAGTTTTTGTGAAGAAATTAAGTTTTTAGAATAGTTGATATTTCACAAAAGAAGCGACGAAAATCGACTAGTAGCGTAGTATATACAGTAGCGTCCAAAACTAAGGGAAAAAAATTTTAAAACCTAATATTTGTTAGAAATAACAACTGTGAAAAGCTGAAATTTTGACAACTGGTAGTCGTTATCATCCATAATAACATACTAAAATTTGAATCATTTGCAAAGGATAGAAAAAGAATTATAGCAATTATTTATTTATTTTCAAATTTGGAACGTCCAAAAGTAAGAGACAAAATTGAGAAAAGCAATGCAAACAACCAAAAAAACAATAAAAATACATGTACAATCAATATTTAGTGAATGAGTCCTTGCTCTCAATGATAGCTGCACATCTTCGACTACAAGAACGAATCAGTTCTTGACAATCCTCGATACTAATTTTAGACCATTCTTCTTGAAGCTTCACCCACAAATCCTCCGTGTTAGTGGGATTTCTTTCCGTAACTTTCACTCCTAAGGTCTTCCAAAGATTTTCTATTGGATTTAAGTCAGGACTTTGCGGTGGCCAATCCATAATTTCGAAATCTTGCTCGCTAAGGTAACTCATTACCACCTTTACCTTGTGACATGGGGCATTATCTTGCATAAGGGTAGCCCTATCGAAACCTGAATTCTGTATGATTGGCACAACATGATCTTGAACAATGTTTTTATAGATCTGCGCGTTTACACGAGTTTGTAGCCGGACAAGAGGCGTTGTACCTTGGCTAGAAAACATTCCAAATACCATGACGCTTCCGCCCCCAAACTTGACAGTTTTCTTAGTACACTTTGCACTTAATCTTTCACCAATACGTCTCTTTACATTGTTTTTTCCATCATTTCCAAATAAATTATACTTGCTTTCGTCACTGAAAAATACTTTTGCCCAATTTTCGTATGTCCAAATTACATACCTGTTTGCAAACTCTAATCTCTTCTTCTTATTCTTCGAACAAACAAGTGGTTTCTTCCATGGGGTTCGATTAAACAGCCCAATTTCTTGCAGTCGTCTAGAAACAGTCTGTCTTGACACACTAACACATGAAGTACTATTCATAACCCTTTTAATTTGTGTGCAAGACTTAAAACGGTCCTTTAATGACATACGCTGCATTATTCGATCTCTTGCCGATGTTTTGCGGAGTCTGCCGGTTTTAAAAGCACGAAATATTTTGCCAGTATCATTGTAGGATTTAACAACTCCACCTACAACACTCTTGGAACGTTTCACTTTCTCTGAAATCTCTCTAATGGTGTGCTTTTCCTTGTGTAGCTTCACAATAGCTTGTCTCACAGAGTAATCAAGTTTTTGGCGTTTCGCCATGGTGCCGGCTGATGCAACGTTTACAAATGACTAAGTAAGACTTATTCTTTAGAGGAAATCAAAATATTTGAATATAGCATACTGTTTACATTGTTTTTCTCAATTTTGTCCCTTACTTTTGGACGATCCTATTTTAAAAATATATAAATAATTGTTATAATTCTTTTTCTATCCTTTGCAAATGATTCAAATTTTAGTATGTTATTATGAATGATAACGACTACCAGTTGTCAAAATTTCAGCTTTTCACAGTTGTTATTTCTAACAAATATTAGGTTTTAAAATTTTGTCCCTTAGTTTTGGACGCTACTGTATATATATGTATATATATGTGTGTGTGTGTATGTGTGTGTGTGTGTGTGTGTGTTCTAAAGTATTGCGACGGATGTTTTATATCCGTTTTGAACTTATATATATATATATATATATATATATATATGCGTGTATATAATTATTGATAACGATATATAAAGCAGTCGACCAAACTATACACGACCAGTATTTACTGATATAACCATAAGTAATAATAGAGTAGTGGATTTTTCGATGACTAGCCTCCGACAGCTACCATGGCTGACGTCATTCACCCAGTATTTTGACTGTCAGGTTTCCATATATATATATATATATATATATATATATATATATATATATATATATATTCATTGAATGAAAAACAGTAGAACAAGAATTAAAAAATTCCTTTATGTTCTAAGTGCCCAGCGAGTTTTACATAAATCATAACTTTTACAAGTTTTACGTGATTTCCTACGAGAATTACACATTTTGCGATATAGAATGAAATTTGTGAGTCAGCCCCAAACAATCTAACACTCTGTCAATGTCGTGAAAGCGCATTAAGAACTAAACCATGCAGTAGACACAAGTACAACTAAAAAGTTTTAGTATACAACAGAACTCGTAACACGAAACAATGCAGTGAACACGAGAACAAAGAAAACGTTTTAGTAATACAGAACAATGCAGTGGACACAAGAGCAAAAAGTTTTAGTATACAACAGAACCCGTAACAGGAACCAGTACAGTGGACACGAGAACAAAGAAAACGTCTAAGTAAACAATTGAACTGGTAACCCACTAAATAATGCAGTGGACACGAGAACAAAGAAAACGTCTTAGTATAAAATTGAACTCGTAACCCACTAAATACAGTGGACACGAGAATAAAGAAAAAGTCTTTTTATCAAATTGGTCAAATATTCAAAAAGCATTTGAAAATATAAACAATTTAATTTCAACGAATCAAAACCCAAACTTCTGAGTGTTTTAAAAAACGATGTAGCGTTCTTTTTTGAAAAGTTGTATTTGTAACAATCATAACTTCTTTGCCAACCTGAAAATAGCTGGGACGTAATGGTTAAAACGCTAGACTGTGGAATCGTAGTAAGTGAGTTCGAGCTCCAGTTGTGCTATTACGTTCACTTTCTGACAAATACCCTTGGGAAATGTATGAACCCCCTTATCCTCCCATCTATATGTTAAATAATGTCCCTACTGTCGTAATAAAAGGATGGATCTGGCATTTGATAACCCGAGAAGGTTGATATGCCATTAAATAACAAATAAACCAACTGAAAATAACCAGTGCAGTCGGTTACTCTAGTAGAATGCTTTTTTAGAACTATTGTCAAAAGTGATATCAATTATTGCACCATGAGAAATCAAGAGAAAAGTAAATGAGGTGTTTAAAGGTTTTATTATGGTTTTTGTTAATCTGTTATTTATCTGGCAGAAGGATTGGTGCTTTTAAACAAGCTTCTTCAAGACAAAGGAAAGCTGAGTTAATATTTCACTACAAATTTATGTTTTATTATTTCCGATTTGCTCTTATCGTCGCTACTCTCGATCGACGATGCGAACGAGTCGCTATTTTAAAAAGTAGCCTACCAAGTTGGCTAGGGCAGAAGAACATGTCGACAGCATCTCTGCAGAGGGGTAAATCCCACCCTAAATGAATGTTCTGGGTATAGCACTTGACTATCAGCCCACTTTGAAAAGATATCTTTCTCAGAAAATTTCTAGTTAGATAAATCTAACAAGAAACGCCATCGGAAAGAACTAGAACAGTGTTTTCCGAAGTAAATTTCGTGAAACACTGGCGTTCTACGAAAAAAAAAGAGCTTTCGTAAAGGAAGAAGTCTTTTGATAAAATTTAATTTGAAATATCTAATAAAAAGCAAGACATTATTTTTGCTTGAATTAAATTAAATTAAAGGCTCAGGAAACAAGTGAAAACAAATTAAATCTGAAGATTAATTTTCTTGTATAAATTTGCTGATAATTTCTTCACAACCATTACAAATTCATGAGAAATAACAATAGAATTGTCGTTTATATAAAAGCATTATTTGGCGTAAGGGCAAAAGCATAATTTGCTTGCGTGGTGCTCAACAATAAAAAGCAAAGTTGCTTTTGATTTAAAAGTTTCCTTATATATATATATATATATATATATTGGAAATATCATTTTATTATTATTTTGAACTTTTAAGACCCTTTATGTTTTTAATTATTTTTCTCTGATTTCAAATAAACTGTGTTCTATTTTAAAAATTGATTTTAGGCTACATCCTGTTTATGGTTGATGGGTTGGTTCGCTCGATTGATTTTGATAATATGCCAACCTGTCAAGGGTTATTTTATGCTTAGATGTCCGGGATTTACTTTTATTGCAGGTTCATATTTACATTTTTTGTGTTATTGTTTCTTTTGAAGTTTTATTTTTCACATAGTCCAGTAAATATTAATAATTTTTAAAGTTGTAATTATTCTTGATACAAAAAATTTAAAGTTGTATGGTATCAAGTATTTCTATTGAATATGAATCATTATATATATATATATATATATATATATATATATATATATATATTGCTTCAAAAATACATTGGACATTGTCGCAGCCATTTTAGAAATACATGTCTCCAAACAATGAATCGAAAGAGCTTTAACATCAGGCTAAATCATTCAAATTAGCTGTAACTGTTTAATCGGATATTTAACTTTGACATTTGTTCATTCAAGTGTTTATATGCCAACCCATATCTCTCCATCCTATTTTAAACCGGAATTTTGAAAACACAAGTAGTAGTTTAGTTTAATGTAAAAGCCATTTAGGGTCTAAGGAAGCGCCCGTGGTGTAATGGCTGGACTGCACTTTCGATGTACGCCAGTTCAAACTCTTGTGGCGCCATTATGTTTACTTTCGGACTAATACCCTTGGGAAAGGAATGAACCCTCTAATCACCCCAGCTATGTGTTAAATAGCATCATTGCTATTCCTCGACAAAGATGGCTTTGTTTTTAAATAACTCACGAAGATCGATATGCCATTAAACAAAGAAACCAAACAGAAATATTTAGGATCAGTATTCGGAGATATTTTTTGATTTATATCCATGAATTTCTATTATTGCCGTAATATTGTCCAATGCATTTTTATTCTTGATATATATATATATATATATATATATATAATTTTTTTATACTAATTTCTTATCGTCCATCAGCATCGATGAAGACTATTAAACTAATTGAATAACTTAAATAGTTGATTAGTTTAGAGGTGCTGAAAGCTTTGTATAGAGCTAGTTAGATGTTGTAATTTACTAAGCTTTTTGCTTAGATAAGGCAAGAGCTAGCAAGATGTTTGGATGAGCTGATTAAGGAATAATTGTGCACCAGTATGCAACAGATTCTCCTAACAATAGGTTTTGAATTCCTCATTTGTCTTTCTTCTAGATTAGTTGTCCTAAGCCGAAAATTTTACCCATAGCTGAGGGAGATATCATGAATCGATACAAGCCGTTCCCAAATGAAGTTAAATACAAATAGCTTATTCCTGAATTTGAACTTGGAATGCCGGTTTCATTATCTACCATGATAACTTTTACATCATCCCCAACTTCATATGCTAATTAGACCATAAAGTATATTGTTTCAACTATTATTTGTACTTACTAAATCTTCACACCGGTAGTCTTCGAAGGAGATTAAATGACAGCAAGTCTTCACAGTAGTCAAGCCTCTTGCCTTTGAATTCTGGTTTAATTTAGCAATGCTGTTATCTGAATGGTTTCAGTCTTTGAATTTCTAATCTTTTGGCAAGGTTCGTTGAGTGCGTTATTATTATTATTTACGTCAAGAGACAAAATGTAGAAGAATGTTGTGAAATTAATAGAGTCGAGTTATTTTGGTTATTTTCGTGTTCATTAAAAAAAACAAAACGGGGACTTTTAGAAAACATGCATTACTGCATGAAGTACCAAGTGAAACTGTCAGTATCAAATTTTAAAACTAATAGACGCACAATCACTTCTTCTTCTTCTTCTTCGTCGTCGTCGTCGTCCATTATCATTCTTCGTTTACTTCCTACCTTTTCTTTCTTTCTTTCTTTCTTTCTTTCTAATTTTGTCTTTTATTTTATTCTTTGTTTCTTGATTTCTTTATTTATTTCTTTTTGCTTTCTCTCTACTTTTACCGTTTCTTTCTCGCCTTATTTTTTTCATTCGTGCCTCCTTTCAATCCTTCTTCGCTTCTCTCTAATTTTACAGTTCCATTCTTTCTTTCTTTCTTTCTTTCTTTCTTTCTTTGTACAGTTATCCTTTCTTCCTTTATTTCTTTCGTTTTGTCTTTCTTCCTTTACAGTTTTTATCTTTTGCCTGTATTTATTTTCTCTCCTTATGTCTTTCTTTTTTTTCTTTTTTCCTCGTCTCTACGTTTAATCTTTCTTTCTTTCTTTCTTTCTTTCTTTCTTTCCAAACGTTCTTTCTTTTTTCCCTTTGTCTACACATTCATTCTTTCTTTCTTTCTTTCTTTCTTTCTTTCTCATTGATAATTCCCCCCTCTCTCTCCATTTACCTTATCTTTATTTACTTTTCTCCATTTCTTAATCGTAAGCAGTTATCTCTATCATTTCTATTTGTTCTTTTTTTGTAATTTGGGTTTTCCTCTCTTCGCCTTCCATTCTTTTATCTCTTTCATAATTATAGCTGGTTCTTTATACTCTTCCGTTCTCTACTTTCCCTCTTCCTTTCTTCCTCTTCTATATTCCCATTTGATCTTTTGGTCACCATTCCCCATTTCAGTTATATATATATATATATATATATATATATATATATTACATTACTGAAATGGAAATTCTTTTCTTTTTTCTCTATTTTTCCTCTTCTTCTTCTTCTTCTTCTTCTTCTTCTTCTTCTTCTTCTTCTATTTGGTCTTCCTTTTGTTTGACCTTTTTTGTTTCATGTTTTAAATAGCTTTTACTCTTTCATTTTCTCTTTCTTTTCCTCATCTTAAATCTTTTTTTGGACTCCTTTTTGTTCTTTACTTTTTTTTACTTATGTATACCTACTATTCATCTTTTTTTACTGTTTTTTCTCTTTCTATCTCTTTATGTCTTCTTCACCATCCCTCGTTTTATAACACTCTCCTTTCTCTTTTTACTTTCTCTTTCTATTCTTCCCACTGCATTTAAGAATCTGCCAACTCCTTCCCCTTCATCTCAATCCCTTCTCTTTACTCTCCTTTCTTCTAAGCTTATTTCATTCCCTAACACCCCGCCTCTTCCAGGCTCCGTTTCCCTTGCAGGCCAACCTGAATAATTTAAAACTGCGGACCGAATAAAGAGTAAAACTCCTGGGAGCTGCTGTCTGGCCACGTCAGATATGATGCAGCCAGTGAATGAACAGGCTGGCCATGTGGGAGCCAAAATAGTCCGAGATCGCCTCCAGTGCGTTGCAAATATCATGTCTTGCCTCTCAGGCATGTCGCCCAAAATATCGACAAGGCATCAAGAACACGTTGGCCAGCGTTTCAGCTCGTGTTGTACAGTCAATTAAAAAAAGAAAAACAACACGCACGCAAGCAGTAAGGTTAAACAAGCGCAGATATACATGCAGATATGGATCATTTTCTGAAAAGAGATGAGCGATAAAAATGTTTGATGAAATAATGTAAGAATAGTTTTTAAAAGGGTAAGAAACATGATTTATTAACCTTTAAACTTTTTCGGCGGATGATCATCAAAGAAAAATGATGTGCAATTAATGATTGATTGATTTTAATGACTCAACGGGAGGATGGCTAGCTTGGTGTAGTGGCTAAAGTGCTTGAGTGCAGCATCATAGAAAGAGAGTTCGAACCCCGGTCGCTCTATGGCTTTCACTTTCGGACTAATACGCTTGAGAACGGTATTAACCCCTTATCCTCCCAGTTATGGGTTAAATAGTTTCCCTACTGCCTTTCTACAACGATGGTTTTGGCATTTAATATCCCATGAAGTTTGATATGCCATTAAAAAAGAAGCATAACCATTTACAACATATGAATCCGTCTTTGTTTATTCTATGCCTAGAGGTCATGAAATTGAATTCATTGTATGTCTATATTAACATATTTTGTCTATTTTTTTCTCAAGAGTTTTTCCCATGGTCATGTGATATCAATTATTACCAATAAACACAAATAAATTCCATACGGTTCTATAGCTTCAAGTATTCCTATCTAATACTGAAAATTCGTATACAATTATATGATTTCTAGTAACCACTTCTATTCAATAATCATCATTGTATGCACACAGATGGTTTCAAGTAACTAATAATAATAATAATAATAATAATAATAATAATCCTACGGAATACTCGATAACATATGACTGCGTAAATTGTAATGAAATAGTTACTCAAAGCTTCACTGTTAGATAGTTAAAAACAAATATTTTTCAAACATATGTATTTGACCTATCGATGAGATCCTACAACCAATTGTTATAGTATTTATTAGTAGGTATATGAGAAAAGCGATAGACAACGACGAAGGATGTTTTAGCTTGTAGGCGCGATGCTTAATACACTGAGTGTATACTGACGAGGCCCTCTATTTTATTCAAACAAGGGAAGTAACTGCTTCTTCCAAGGGAAGGTAACTCATGTCATGACACCAAGTTCAAGGTGGACCCAGGATTGATAGCAATGAAGGAGTACTCTACACACCCCAAATCTCCAGAACTGTGGCCTTTCCATTATATGCTAAGGACTCCCGTATTCCAGGCCTTGAGCAAAGCTAAGCTTAGCTAACTTCAGTCTTCTCCTTTCTTTGTATCACTTCATATTCTTATTCCAAAGAAAGTCCCCATGGCCTAATAGCTAACGTGCTTAACAGCGGCATCGAAGTAAGCAAGTTCGAACTCCAGGCGCGACAATTACGTTCACTTTCAGAATAATACCCTTCGGAAAAGTAGTGAACCCGAGCTATGGGTTTGAATAATATCACTTCTGTTCTTCTACAAGGATGGATTTGCATTAAATAATCCTCAAAGGTTGATATGTTATTAAAATCCTGAATGCTTATAACGGCAATAATCCCAGTTGTAACTCGTGTCAATAAGAATTGTTTTTTAAATGGAGAATGCCTTACTGACAACGTCAAAAGTCTACCTTTAATTATGACAAAGTGGAAAGCAACCTATTTGAACTTTTACCAGAATAGCTTAAAAAAGTAGAAGTTGAATATTTCCAAGAATGAAAACAACAGCTCCTAACTAAATAGAAAATATTACATCAAAGTTAAAGTGCAACTACTTTGACTTTGATGTAATAATTTATATTAAAATCTCCAAAGATTGAATGATCTATTGCCAAACATGACAAAGTATATTCTCGTAATCTATGCTTGGAAGGAAACTCTAGATTTTGGTCATTCACAACAAAGACAAACTACTGAATAAACACACGAATTATCATGAATCTTCTGATTATGTTCAAAATTTAATCGCAAAAAAATTGAATTTGTGACACTCAATTTTTTGCATTTAAATTTAGAACATGATTAGGTATTCCTCCTATTATTCGTCTGTTCTGGGTTTGTTTTTATGCATTTATTCGAACAAAGCTTATACTATTGGTCTTATTGGTACTATGCAAAATTAATAAAAGGTTTTCCTAAAATTGTGGCTAAAGTGTTGGACTGCGATATTGTAGTTAGCGAGTTCGAACCGGAGTCCCTTTTATTATGTTCACTTTTGAAGTAATATCTTAGGGAAAGGTATGAGTCCTCTTATCTCCTCGGGTATAAGTTAAATAGTACCACAAACGTTCTTCTATAAGGATGACTTTGGCATTAGATATTGCACGAAGGTTGTCATGCCATTAAAACAATGAAACCAAACTGAGAGTCTTCATTTTTCTCTACTTGATCGTTTTCTTTACTTCCTCTCCTTTTTATTTGAATACCATGCAATTATCAATTGCATAGCACCGGGCATACATGGGATTTATGATTTCAACCCTCTCTATCGGCGGAACATATAATACGCTAACAGTATCCTTGTAAAAGGATAATATCCCTACAAATCGTGTCCTGAGTATAACACTATACTGCATCTGGTCTTGAGGCTCCAAATACATATATATAGTCATCCACAGACAGATTTGTTCCGTTCTATCAGAACACACCAGTGTGGCTAGACAGTAGCTTCACGTAGCTGGGATCGAAACCCGGTTGACTCAAACGCCAAGCCAAAGCTTCTAACCATTCAGCCACGAGGAGCCATTAGCTGCGAAGTAAATTTTAAACGGTTAGGAATCACAATTACTATTGTTTATATATATATATATATATATATATATGGTATAAGAAAGTTAACTCTCTTTTCAGTAGATAGTGTAGAGAAAGATGCTGCTCCTTTCTCTAAATTACTCCACTTACCCTTAACCAGTAGTTTATAATGTTGAGTGTTAAACAAGGAGGAATCAAGTGCCATTTTTCAGTCTTTAGTATGGCTTGACCTGGGATTGAACCCTGGTCTCCCGAGCCCTTGGTGAACACTCTAAACTTTATGTCAATGAGTTGGTATTATACTTAATATATACTATAATTAGTAATGTATAGAGAAGAAGTTGATAGAAATAAATAGTATTTGCATGTATATATGAATTAAGCCTTGGAGTTAATGTCAGTAACAAATGAAAATATTATTGATATATTCTAATTAGTTTTCATTCAATTTCGAATTCTCAAATGAACATTTTTATATTACAGATAATTTCCGATTTGGATCGAGCAAACTCAATGTTTCCAAAACACGTGCTTTTACCCCAACAGCAAAAGTTGTGTTGCCCAATGTTATCAACGCAAATAAATCGAAAATTGTTTTCATAAAAACATAGTAAATTTCATTTCTAATTATCTGGTTTTGATGCGCGACTTTATTAAAATCATTTCGTGTAACTTTGCGTCTTATTAAATTCATTTAAATGATTTTACTCTTGTCTCATAAACGCTTATTGACTAATGTGTTGGACTGAGACATCGTGGTAAACGAGTTCGAACCCCAATTGTGCTATTATGTTCACTTTCGGATTCATACCCTTAGGAAAGGCATGGACCCCCTTATCTTCCTAGTTATGGGTAAAATAGTACCACTATTGTTCTTCTACAAGAATGCTTTGGCATTAAATAACCCGCTAAGGTTTGTATAAAGAAAGCAAACCAAACCAAACACAAGAAAGAAGGCGATTGGCGTAATGCTTGACGTCTCCAAAAATAGTTTCAGTGAGCAGAGTTCAAATTCTAAAAGAGGTTGTGTGGTTTCACTTTGCGTTATTGAAAAGACCCTATCATGAGTTAGATAGTTGGGATCTCTAGTCTTGAAATTTATTTTACTTTTCTTGCAACTATCAGAAAGCATAAAATATCCACCAATTTGTTAGTTATTGGGTAAGTCGGTTTTATGTTGGATAATTCAATGCCGAAGTCAGTCTTTTTGCAGATAATTGTTTAATGATAATCATCCGAAACCGAATATAGCTTCAAGTTAATATTCTTAATACGAGAATTTTGAATAATATTGATTTAAGTATATTAATAATAATATTCTGATAATTTTCAGTTATACGGTTTCAAATCATCATGATGATCATCAAGTCATACGCTTGATGATGATGATGATGATGATTTGACCGTACATATTCTCTCTCCCCCTCCTCTCTCTCTCATCCTTTGCTTCTGGTCATTCCTCCAACCTATATTCACTCTCCGAACAGAGCTGATGTAAGCAAGTTCTTTCTAGTCGGTCAATAGTGCTGCGTCTATGTGTTGGAGACCATAGAAGAACGTCACTTGTGAGTTTGTCCTTGCTTCTCCAGCAATGTCCCGCATGTCTGATTTGTTTTACTTTAATTATTTTTGAGATGGGAGGCAAGTGTCCGTACTGCTGCTGCGGGGTGTTGCAGTAAGGATTTGTTCAAAACACTACTTAGCATTCTTCCCGTCTAGCTTTTTAGTTCAATCTAATACCAACGGATGCAATTTTACGTCACACTCAGAATACCATTTGATTTTTATTTGTTTGTTTTGGTCCTTTTTATTAGCTCTCTGCAAGTGATACAATATTCTAAGCCCGCCCGACAGGGTGTATCGACTGATTGCAAATAATAATTCTACGTTTAATAATTCCAAAAATTTGTTATATTAAGGGAAGAAAATACGTAACTTTTTTATTTTTTTAAATTCTATTCCCTTTTCTTATAAACTAGCATAGAATATGTCATAAAAGATAGAAGTGCCCGTGGTGTAGTCGTTATCGTCGTAGGAATTGGACACGGCGACACGAGTTCAAATCCTGGACGAGACTGATTGCGTTTCACTTAGCACTAATACCCTTGGGGAAGGTATGAATCCAATTATTCTCCCTCCAGCTATGGGTAAATAGTAGGACAGACTAGGTTCTTCAGCCTTGGTTAGGCAACTAGTCTAGGAGAAGGAAAACTCTGAATTCAAACCTGTTAAACTCCGCTTAAAAATTGACCTTGTGTCATATCCTGCCCAAGCGGAGGGGTTGGTAAATAGGATAAAAGATAGAATTATATACACATGCATTGATATTTCTCCTGCTGCATGCATTCTGGGTACTGGCATAAGTTTAGTTAAGAATGCAGTTACTTATTTATTCAAAAAATGTACTGGTTTCATATATACATATATATGTGTGTGTGTGTGTGTGGTGTGTGTGTGTGTGTGTGTGTGGTGTGTGTGTGTGTGTGTGTGGTGTGTGTGTGTGTGTGTGTGTGTGTGGTGTGTGTGTGTGTGTGTGTTTGCGAAATTTATAAAGAAAGCTCAATATCATTGATAGAGCGTATAAATGCAAATAGGATTACACAGACACAGAGTCAACAACGCATGGTAACATTTTTATAAATCAATATCTGCACTAAAAAAGGTTTCTGATTCGTTGTCCAATAAGAGACAATTAGGAGTCATATTCCCATTGGTCAGTCAATCCTAGTTCAGGATTATATCTTACAGGTACAGAGAAAACCCTTTTTAGATGCTTTGACCAATGGGAACAGGTTTAAAGCAATGGGGTTGAACAAAAAAAAAAGTCCTCAGCCTCACCTGACAAGATGAGCCACGCCCAGCTCATCGTTATTTAGGGTGGAGCAAAATAAAATCTCCCTTTTGACATTGACTTTCAAGATAAGGAGTAGAAAAATATGTTTTACTAAATGACCTGTTTCATCATTGTGAATGATGAAGTTAGTTGACAACCGAAAAATTAAATGAATTTGCTAACCTTTCAAATCAAAAACAATTGTTTCGCACTTAACTGACTTTAAAATCAAAAACGATTGTCTCGCATTTAACGGACCTTTAGGAACGATCAGCCAGTTTTTTTTAGGTCAATATAAGCCTTGAACAAAAAGATAACCATTTTAAGGATTTTTTTTGTTTTTGAGATATATATATTAATTTTCCCATATTTTATAAATTCTAATTTTTACATGTTAATTAAGTACTTAACCGCACGTCGTGTAACAACATTGGATTTAATCAATCAACCAAATATACTTCTAACAATGTTAAATGGAGACTTTTACAAAAAAAAAATGACTCAGTATCTTAGTTGGGTTGAGCATCTTTTATGCAAACCAGTCTTTACTGTGGTGAAAGGGAACGTAAGCTCGATCTCCCCGAAAGTTTGTCCGCGACATTTCGTTGTTGTAGAATAATGGGTTGAGTGAGTTGAGATTTTTTTTTAAAAAGGATGAACGAAAATACTTGGTAAAATTAGTTATTTTCTATACGTCATCGATTTTTTATATGCTATTAATAAAACTATTGGCAAAAAGTTGTTACAATTATTGCGCTGTGAGAAATCAAGAATAAAGTAAACGGTTAGATAAAGTTTTGATTCTGGCTTCTTTGATAGAGGGGCTGTGGGTTTAAACAGGATTCTTTAGGACCAAAGAGACATCAGTTTAAATCTTACAAAAGCTTTATGTCTTATTACTGTGGCACGACGTGGGTGTATTCATTTCTGTCGGTGTGAGTGTGGGTGAGCACCAGTCAGAGGATTCCTTAGTTTTCTTTGGCGCGAAACCCACACGAAGGGCTTGCATGCGAGATTTCCTACGAGACCGGAAGAAGACAAGGGAAGGCAAGGTCCCAGGGTAGTCAACAGAAGAGAGGAGTTTGCGACAGTTGGGGAAGGGTGACGATCAGAGAAAGGCGGCTGCTAAGTGAGGAGCTCGAACCCAGAGGCCGAGTCGGCCAACGCGAGAAAATAAGTCAGCGTTCCTGATGGCTGTGTGGGAATTTCCCTCTGATACACGCTCGCGGTAGCCACAGATGCTCAGAAAACCGCAGAAAAGCGTCAAAACTTCTCCCTTGTAGCTGACTCAATGTGAAATGCTCCTAGCCGGAGATGAGAGAAACCACTAGACGATCGGATGGCCATGAGCTGGTTTCGGAGGTTGAGATAGTGGAGGTCAGCCAGCGGGTATATTGTCACATTACTTCAGATTTGTCATCGCTATCGTTGATCAGCGACTCGGATAACTAGCTATTTTTTTAAATAAATAGCCTACCCGCTCATCGAGAGCAGTAGAATACGCCAACTGCATCTTTGCAGATGGGTAAGATCCTCCCAGCAAGTGTTCTAGAAATTACACTATACTCTGAATATGATGCAGCTGTCCTTGAGTTTTGAGAAGTATGGAGTAATCCTTCATTGCCAATGTGTGCAGGTACCTGTTGGAGACAAATATAACTATTTAATCATTTACTATACTTGAAACCATTCAACTGTGTGCTGAGAAATGAGCTCTGGCTTGTTTATATATAAACAGGATTTGACTTTAAATAACCCATAAAACTTGATATGGCATAAAACAAAACCAATCAACTAAACAGAATTACAAATGTTACATAATGATACTTGAAACTATTGAACTGCGTGCATAGAAATGAGTTTTGGCTTGTTTAAAAATGTTACCTAGAAAGTATTTTCTTTGAAATCATCTGTAAAAAATAGGATTTGACATTAAACAACAAGGCTCATACCTTAAAACTCAATCAAACCAGACTCTAAAAGTTGCAAAGAATTGAGATGAAAAATTTATTGTCAAATTATTGGTCTCTTCAACTAAAAATAAAATGAATACAAGTTACAACTTATTCTGCTCGTGTAAAAATCGTGATATGACTAATGTGAAAAGTACCAATATGGCAACAAGATTTTATTAAAATAGCAATAATATGCGCCCTCCAGAGGCAAGTACTTAAGTTTTAATGTAATAAAATATTCTATCAAATTTGAAAGACAAACAAAACGAAATAAAAAAGCAGATAAAAACATAATACTTATTTTTTTATTTCATTTAAATTGATTTCTACACAAAATTATATTGAGTATCGCTTTTAATACATTCGAGAATAAAACAATAATATAAAAAATTAATAGCACAGTTTATTAAACTGTTTTGTTAAAACCACTACGCAAATTAACCACACTATACATTATGTAAACTTTTATTTCTTAGTGATATATAACAAAAATTACAAGATTTTTAAGCGCATAAATAACAGTGGCTGTTTTGGGGCAAATCTAACTCAATTAGACTTTAATAGAGATATAGTTAATGAATAAGATGCTAATAAAGATTAAATAAAGATTATTTGATAATCATGGGGAATATGAAGTAAATAACTTACATGATTATAATGTTGGTTACAGAAAAACAGGAAAATAATCTCCATATTAAGATTTGAAACAGAGTAGCTAAAGTCGAAGAATAGAATAACTTAGACGCTAGATCTTCCCATTACTCCCGACTTTTGTTGTTAGATTTAACTATATCTATCTGTAAAGAATAAGATAGAGTTATTTTTTTCCGTTAAATGATTTCTTTAACGATTTGTCGACGGGATTTTTTATATATTTACTAAAGTAAAACCAAACAAATAGAAATAAATTATACCAAGCAAATAACTATTAAAATCAATTTTTTAAAGATCTATAAACTGCTATATGCTTGAAAATATAATTACAATTGCATTCTTTTAATATAAATATAAGGCCGAAAGTATTGGTAATATAAAACTGCTTTGTTAATAATTTAGATTTAAACAAAAATCAAATCATTGACAATGTAACGTAAATAACTGAGGGAAGTGTGACGTCTGTGGCGACAATGTTTCAGTAACAGACAGGTAGACACGTAATCACCATTACGATAAAATTATTTTTATCATATTGCCGGCCCAGCAACCATTTTGAATTTACTGCTGGATCGCCTTGATTATGATAGCCTCTGCCATAACAAGAAAACTTCCCTATCTTCTATTCGATCTTTCCAAATTTACTTCGTTATTTCTTTGTTTCTTTGTTTCTTAATCTCTTGCAATATCTTTTTATCTTTGGTCTATGTTTCCTGCCCACTTCCAAAATTTCTCTTATATCTCTGCTCTCTTTAACCCAACGTAATCTATATTTATCTCTTATCTATTTATAGCATTGACTTTTCGATTTATCTGCTTGACTCTAATTATTTATTGCCCAGTAGACTGAAGCTGTTGAATACATCGATTGCTTCTCAGTAGAGGGGTAAGACTCCTCCAACCATATTTATCAAGCCCTCCGTTCAGGCAGGATATGACACAAGGCCAATTTTTTAAGCGAAGTTTAACAGGTTAGAATTCAGAGTTTTCCTTCTCCTAGACTAGTTGCCTCACCAAGGCTGAAGAACTTAGTCTACCCTACTATTCACCCATAGCTGGAGGGAGATTAAATTGGATTCATACCTTTCCCAAGGGTATTAGTGCTATGTGAAATGATATCAGTGTCGTCGAGGATTTGAACTCGTGTCGCCGTGTTCATTTCCTACGACGATAACCATTACACCACGAATGTCCAAGATATGACACAAAAGAATCTGATGGTGAGGTTTCAGTAATCCCGGAGCTTTGGGGAATGCAAAGTAACCCTTCATTGCCATTACTCCCTGGTCCACTCTGGCCCGGAGTGGTAACACCTGATAGGGCCCTATCTATGGGATCAAATAGAACTAAACTTGTACTTATTCTAAACCAAATTGTTCGAAATAGAAATAGAAATTTAAATCGGCGTTAAATGCCCCGAAAAGGGTTGATACGCCGTAAAACAAAACAATCAACCAAATTATTGAGGGATTTAGTTATTTTTCTTTATTTTCGTTTTATAGCAATTTAGTTGATTTCCATTTTACACAACCATAGATTACAGTTGGGATTATTGGCATAATATATACTTTACGCTTCAATTTCATATATATATATATATATATATATATATATATATATGGGAGTGTACTCTTCTTTTTGCTACATGACTTACCTTTCTAATCCGCATCCTCTTTCTATCTCATATATATATATATATATATATATATATATATATATGGAGGAGGCAATTTGTGTGATTAAAGTGTCTGTTTCTACTTGTTTATACAGCAACTTCTTGTAACTAACAATATCCCCATAGTTTTTTTTTTCTTTCTGTTAAAATTAATTCTACGTGTAGGTGTTATTCATCAAATGAAACAATGCCTATTCATTTATACATGCATGTATGATAGAAATATTTGGAAAGTTGGATAAATCAAACACTTATTTCCGATTTAGATGCATTATATTTCGTTCTTTTTATTCCTAAAAACTTTGTCAAACAGAAACCGTTTTCTGAGTTTTTCTATTTATAAGTAATTGAAGAACATGATAAGATGCTGGAGAGGATAGGGGTAGCAGGAAGAAGGGACAGGCTTTAAAGTTAAATGTTTCAGGTTTCATTAAAGATATTTTGTTGTGAAAGTGTTGATAGTTTTTAGCAAGCTGATGGGAAAGAAGTAGGGAAAGGTTTAAAGTCAAATGTATCAGGTTTCATGAAAGATTCTTTTTTTTTTGTTTTGAAAGTGGAAATAGTTTTAGTGAGCTGATGGGAAAGAAATAGGGAAAGGTTGGAGGAGTTTCGGCATTTCTTGTTTCGTCGAAAGATGTAGACTATAATGTGATGTCGAAGAACTTTGTCTATAATGTGATGTCTAGGTGGCAAGGGGAGTGAAAAGGGGAAAGAGAAACTGATAAGAAAAGAATTCTCAAAAGTATGATGGCGTATATATATATATATATATATATATATATATTTGTGTCTATATGTTTGTTTAAATATGACAGACTTTTGCCTATTTTAAAATTAATCTGTTAAAGTCTTCGTATGCGTCGTTTGATATCTGGATGGAATGAATTCACAATTTCTTGATGTCTTGATCAATACAAACAACATTAACTTTGACCTCCCTTCCCCATACCAAAGTCTTACTAGTTTTTATTCCTTCAGTCTGAATGATAAAAGCAAATGTCCCAAACAATATAAAATAGCAATAAATAAAAATCTAAGATATCTCGCCAATTCATATCTTCCTAAACAATCTTCTGCTCCGAATTTAAAAACATTAAACAAACTCTCATTTACAATGTCTTCCCAAACCATTTTGTTGACGAACCAATAAAGTGCCCCATTAAAACACTATCGACACAAATTGCAATGTAAATGATACCACATCAAACAACTCTAAGCTTATAAAAACTATTTTTCGTAACCAGATGCACAAACACTATAAACTCGATGAAATAGCGCTAAAAAAATCTCATACATAATAAAGTCTCTCCGACTGACTCCAACAATAAAATAAAACTAATTATATATAACCCAAATACAATACAACTAACCATGTCATCTCTAATATCTTCTCTCCCTCGACTAGCTAACTCTGTATTAACAATGCAGTACATCAGTTTAAATGTCCACAAGGATGAATACTTCTCATTAAAATAAGTACCTACATCGTCCTTACTACAACGATTCGCCTATCCGACACTAATTCCATCTCTCAATACATTCGTGCCCCTCATTTAAATACTGAAAAATTCCAGCTGAAAACACCCCCATATTATGCAAAGAAAGAAACAAACAAAAACTCCATATTCTTAAACCTCTCTATATAAAGATTAACAAACCTTCATTAAACATTATCTATTTCGAATGTCGCAACAGTATTCTTAATGCCTTTAACACTTTTTGCGCTAATGCTTCCTCTTATCTCCTGTAAAGTTCTATTCTTCCGTAAATTCTTCTTTCATTTATTCTTCCTTCAAATGCTTATAACTCGTCGTGTTTAGCATTTCACTGCTATGATATGATATCTAGTTGGTTTTTAATAATTTCTTTCGTATCCGTGATTTCAGAAGGGTTTTCAAGCAGATTCTTTAAATGTTCTCTCCTCTTCTGAAGTCTTTCTTCTTAGCAGGCAGCTTTTACTTTTGCTCTTGTGGTGCTTTTTCTTCCACTGACCTCCTTTCCGGTCTGCCATGCTCATTGGGATTCTCTATCTTCAACCAAATTTCTGGTTTTATTGATTCGGCTTTGGATGCATTCTAGTTGTTCTTTTTTGGTATGTTCTAGTTCTCTCTGGGTTTTCTTGAGTTTCAGTACATTGGCGTCAGTAGATTTTCTTTTATTAAGTAAGGATGTTTTATTCCCATTATCTCATTTTCCCTAATTGCTTTAACACCCAGGGAACTCTACATTTGACTCTTGGTTTAGTTGGTATGCACTCGACTGCTGCTTCTATCTGATTTTCATATTTTTTATTTTAATTATGTTATTCAGATGTCACCTGAATCATATGGGTTAAATTAAAAAAGTTGGCGACTATAGTCGAGAGCGACTGTAGTTGAAGGCGACTCGAAGGCTTACCTTTCAATAGCTACTACACCGAGATGTAGGGGAGGGTGCTACTCCTTTCTCTGGATAGCTCCACTTTACCCTCGATGCGTACCTTATAATGCTAAGTGTTAAGCAAGGAGGTATCAAGTACCATTTTTTAAGTCTTTGGTATGATTCGATCTGGGATTGAACCCCGGTCTCCCGGACCATTTAAATAGTACCACTAAAAGGATGGCTTTGGCATTAAATACCCCAAGAAGGATTGATATACAATTAAACAAAGAAACCAAAGAGATATTTTGGAGAAAATCAATTTTGTTTCCGTATAATTATTGCATATATCGCTATTGGTAAGGGAGGACTAGTCATATCGTGAGAATTTATCAGTTTCTTTCTTATTTCTGCGTAGATTCAAGCGAATCTTTGCTGAGACGAGTCTGTGATTGAAAGATACTCCTTCAAAAGGGGAGTTACCCTCACATTTCCAAACGTTGTTGCTTATCCACTAAACAGAAAAACTTCCTAATATGATCAATATCCGTGTGATATACAAGAATAGTTTACTTTTGTTGACATTTTCGTGTTAATCTGCATCAACCTTTTTTTATACTTTCTTTCCAAAAACACCGTACGTTCTTACTTTCTTTGGAGTAAAACTTTAATGGCTTCCATATCTAATAGAAACGCCCAAAGTTTCAACGTTTCTTTCCTACCTTAGTATTTAACTTCTTATTTTTTCACACTTCATTTTATCTATTCTTTCTATCCATGACTCTGGTTCAATGCAACTCAAAATGTAGGTTGTATACGAGAGATAATACAGACTGCTGCTACACAGCTTGTTTTTATATTGTTTACGAAGTTTAAAGTACAAAACAACATTCTCCGTCACTCTTTCAGAATAACGCTCCAATAACCACTGGATATTTCTTATTAATATTGATTCATTTTTTTTTTCAAAATAAAAACTCAATAATCAGTCACATTAAGATAATAAATTTATTTCCATCCTGTTAAAAAGCATTGATATTTATCAATGTTCTAAAAATTAACAGGGCTTCTTCAGATCAACTAAAAAATAGATCCATTTTTTTAGTTGATCTGAACGCCCTGTTAATTTTTAGAACATTGATAAATATCAATGCTTTTTAACAGGATGGAAATAAATTTATTATCTTAATGTGACTGATTGTTAGATTTTTATTTTGAAAAAGTTATTTGCTCTGTAGAATTTATTTGCATTGAGCTCTTCACCGGAATGATTTAACTTTTAATATTCTATATTCAAAAATTAAATTGTCCCGCTTGGAATTGTTCCCAACACTGGATTAACGGGATTGCTTACTGACTTATATATATATATATATATATATATATATATATATATATATATATATATATATATATATATATATATATATATATATATATAACTAAATGACGCTATTGGCCAAGCTCGAATGTTGGAATAACAGAGGTGAAGTCTTCGTGATGTAGTGGCTAACATGCTGGGCTGTGACATCGTAGTATGCGAGTTCGAACTTAGATCGTGGTATTACATTCACTTTCAACCCAATAACTTTGTCCCCAGCTATGGGTTAAATAGTACCACTAGTGTTCGTCTACATGGATGACTTTTGCGTTAAATGACCTACGAAGGTCGATATGCCATTAAACAAAGCGACCAAACCGAAATAATTATAATAGATAAACTATATAAAGTTTCTATTACATTGAAATGAAATGATTTTGTTTCTATCATTTTGACGAGAAAATGTTTTCTATAATTTTGATAGAATCAAACTTAAACTCATATGTTCAAAATAATAAATAAATGAAACATTTCGTTTTGAAAGAAAAAAGGAGACGTTCCACATCAATTGGGAAAAAAGAAAGAAGAGAACAGTGGGGATGAAACGAAAACGCTATACATGATACATTTATTGTCTGCTTCAGTGGAATGAAAGTAATCGTGTAATATATAATCTGAAAGGAATTTCTGTTTTTTTTATTTAAGTTATTCTGCTTTACCAACGATTATGTGTTTATTCTTTCGTATTTGCCAATGGCCCAGGAAACCTGGGTACAATCCGAGGTTGAGTCATACCAAAGACTTAAAAAATGGTACTTGATGCCTCCTTGCTTAACACTCAGCATCTTAAGGTAGGGATCAAGGGTAAAGAGGAGCAATCCAGGGAAAGGAGTAGCGCCCTCTCCT
This sequence comes from Sepioteuthis lessoniana, assembly GCA_963585895.1. NCBI lineage: Eukaryota > Metazoa > Mollusca > Cephalopoda > Myopsida > Loliginidae > Sepioteuthis > Sepioteuthis lessoniana. The sequence continues at coordinate 61,024,979 of OY757922.1, forward strand.
ACACATTGGTGTAGTAGCTATCGAAAAGGGAGCTTTCAAGTCATCTTCGACTACAACAAAAAAATACAGCTGTATTGATACGGTTAAAGTTAACGGGAAATCCCCTGATACAACGATACAGTTTGTCTGTGGATTACGATATATATATATATATATATATATATATATATATACGAGGATCAATATCTAAGTTTCCAGACTTTTTTCGTATGGGCACTTTTATTGATAGTACACACATGAACTCTAGTCCCCTTCGAAGTAATCTCCTCCAGCTGAAATGCACTTGTTGTGCCGTTCCAACAACTTCTGGAGGGCCCCATGGAAGCCCTCTTGTGTGAGCGTGTCAATGACCTTCGTCACAGCCTCTTTCATCTCCTCAATTGTCTCATAACGACAGCCTGTGGGCTTAGGGAATAACCAAAAGTCACAAGGAGCAAGGTCTGGAGGAACTGTCTTGATGCCCATCATGGTTAAATAGTCTGTGACAAAGATGGAGTTGTGGACTAGTGCATTGTCCAGATGGAAATGCCACTGACCCGATTTGAAGAGTGCTGGCCTCTTCCGACGGAATATCTTCCTGAACTCCCTAAAAACCTCAACATTGTAACCCTAACCCTTTGGCAAATCAACTCTGGTGTATTGACTTCCTTACTCCTCCCACACCTCTCATCATCCCTCACAGACTCTCTACCTTCCTTGAATCTCTTATGCCACTCAAAAACAGGTACTCGATTCATGCAAGATGGTCGAGAAGCAGTCTGAAGCATTCCATACGTTTCTGTGGCATTTTTTTCCAAGTCTAAAACAGAATTTTATGGTATATCGTTTTTCTAAAGTGTCCTCTCGTCTAGATTGCATTTTTGAATTTCACCAGCTGTGTCAATCAGGTTTTAGTAGGGTGTATTCCAATTGCTTCTGTAGCTGTTCATTTGAAGCTGAAATCATAAAAATTGGTCAGTCGACTCATAAGATGTAATAACCTACTGAATTTTCAAGAGTCTACGACAATCATAAATGCCTGTACAAAAACGTCTGGAAACTTATTGAATGCCCCACGTGTATATATATATATATATATATATTAGTACTGATACGGTTAAAGCTTGGGATAATTCCCCTTATATATATACAACGATACAGTCTGTGGATGACAATATATATATATATATATATATATAACGGGATTTCTTCGAAGCTTTAGCCATATAAGTACCACTGTATAGTTGCACTACATAGACCCTAACAAAATGATTAGAGAAAAAACTACTTGGAAACCACACAAGAATTCTTCGTGCTGATTTGAACTAATCCAAGAATCTGTACCCAGCAAAACAGCAGTTATATGCCCACTTGTCTCACAAACCATGCAAATGAGATGAACAAGACATCCGGGATTCTACTGGAGAAGTGAGGACGAACTCATTAGTGACATTCTTCTGTGGACTTCTACACATGGATACACCAGTGCTGGCTGACCAAAAAAAAAAAAAACTTGTATAGATCACCTCTGTGCAGATACCTGATGCAGATGAGAGAATTTGCCTGGAGCAATGAAAAATGAAGACGGATGGAGAGTGAGAACGAGAGAGAGAGAGAAAAAGAGAGAGCGAGAGTGTGCGAGAGAGTTAAAGGATTCCGTGCAACCAGCTAACTTGATGACGATGATGCTGATGTTTTTGGGGGAATAAAATCCCAACTAATGAGAAATGGAAGACAATACAAAACAAAAGAGTTTTATCCAATGAATTTCCTCTAAACAAGTTTAATGTTAATTTTGCATGATTCATTATTAAAAAAAGACTTTACTCATGCCCTTTTAAGATTTTTTATCATATATATATATATATATATATATATATATATATATATATATATATATATATATATATATATATATATATTGTCATCTTTTTTATGTAACTTTTTCATATAAAAAATTGTCTCAGAACTCAAGTTTTTAAAAAAATTATGTACTTTTGAAAAAATTCGAAATCTTCGAAAAAATTTTTAAATGATTCTAAAAATTAATCAAACCTTTCTTGATTGAGCTCTTATACACCTGAACCATGACAACTTTTAAGAAACCTTCCTTTTCCGCAATATCAGATAGTTTTGAAAACGTTGATTGTTGCATTTTTCTATTTGATTCTATTTTTATGATCATTTGTTACTGTTGTTTTTTTTTTGCGTCCCCATAAATCGGGAAAAAAAAAGAAAGAAAAAAAATCTTGTAGAAAGATAAAAACTTTTCTAAGATTTCTTTCGTAGTCAATAACTTTATTTATCTGTTATAAAAATTTTTTAAAGCAATGCTTTAAAAGGCATCAGACATTTTCAACATTCTTCGGTTATTTATTTTGATCAGCATTCAGAGAGAAGTTACGTTTGCCCTTTAATCTTCCAGTTCTAATGGCAGGCTCAAAAGAACGTTGTTTGGTCCATTCTAGGAAAATATTCAACGCATGCGTACATTTGAACGCCGCATACTCATCAATGTAACCGTTAATACTAAACTTATTTTATGCCTCGCCGACAAGGCGGAATATCTTATAGATTCACATGTACTTTGATTATGATATGAGCTAGATTTCATGACTTTTCCGTAATTATTCGTGTTTAACAAGCAGTTTTTCCATATTGTTAATCATAAAAGTTAGGGGTTCGTATTATACACAAGAACTTTAAAAATTAACTTTTTATCCAGTCACGTTCATCGCCATATTCAGAACGGTATGACGGATTGTAAGTTATGTCGATGATCTAAACTAACTAGAGTAACATAAAATATCCTATCCTGATAAGGCCATGGATTGATTTTGTCTTTGTGTGAAACTAATAGATTCTATTATAACCAGTATTTTCTATTTCGAATACTGTGATTATTTCTACATTATGTGTGCACCTTTTCCCACATTTTTAAGCCTAAAAGTGAGGGGTGCATATTGTACAAAGTGAATCTTAACTTTTTATTCAACTATATACATCCCAATATTTAGGACAGTATAAATGAATGTAAGTTACATCTATGATCAAACTATATATATATATATATATATAAATTCGTAAAGAAAGCCCTAACAGTAGTTTAGAAGAAAAAGAAAAAGCCTAAATCACCTAATGCTACCACAGCCCCCCAAGAGAAAGGGCAAAAGAAAAAAAAGGAAAAAAAATGAAATGAATTCCCCCCCAGTAGACCACCTCCCAAAGCTACCTAAAATTTCAGTAGTAAATAAAAGTCAAAACGAGGAAGAAGCATTTGAACTCAGGAGCCAACTGGAAGTAATATATCAATATTGGTCAGTATGTCTTTAAGTCCTATCAATTTAAAATGCTGAATTTTACAAAATGTTATGCTGTATTTTGTTTGTGAAATAATGCTTAAAGTATGCGTTTTAAATGTAAAGACACGCTTACTCTACAATAAAGCCAAATTGATGTTTAGACTTTCCACATGTCAGCGAACAAGGCAGAATGTTTTTGAATGTCTTCTATCGAATAATTAAAAAATTCGTAAAGAAAGCCCTAACAGTAGTTTAGAAGAAAAAGAAAAAGCCTAAAACACCTAATGCTACCATAGCCCTCCCACCAAAAAAAAAATAATCCTTTAAGCTCTATAATTCCTGAAGCCTGCTAGGTTATCAACTGTAGTGTAAAAAAAAAAATGGAAAACCTAGGAAAAGTCCCAATACAGCAAAAAAAAAAAAAGTCAGTACCATTGAAAGTCATACGAAAGTACCTTAATCTTGGACTTTAACTAAGTTAAAACTTAAAAACTTAAAACCAAAATTACCCCCACCTTTTATTTTATTTTTTTTATTTTTTGCGTACACATGGGAAGCAGCATGATGTACGTAAAGGTATTTGAATAAACCCATGGACGACCAAACTCAATACCTAAACGGGTCCTGGACGTGAGTTTGACGACTTTTCGCTCAGGATCGTTAGTTCGATCGGGGAACTACTGCTGCTCCTCTATAAGAGTGGCTTCTATAGAAGAGAATAAAACAGCCATCGAAAGATAACCATGACCCACACTCAAACCACTTACACAAACCGCATCGCTCATCGCGCGGGTAAAAAAGGGGCGCGTCCTGCTGAGGTTGGAGCCCTGGCCTCAGTGTTCGAAAAATCAGCTACAGAGCTCAAACAATCAAAACTACTAAAATGCAAGCAAACGCTACAAATAGCCACATTTAACGTAAGAACATAAGATAGACATAATATGCATACAAGAACACAGATACACGCACACCGAAGATATCAAATATCACGAAACTGGCAATGGCTGGTCGCTCGCCACTGTATCCGCATGGAAAAACTCTGTCAACGCCGCAGTAGGAGGGGTAGGGTTACTTATAGGACCTAGAGCATTAAAAACGCTTAATAGCGTTGAGAAAATACAACCTAGAATGATGGCAGCTACATTTAACGGAAACCCCAGAGCAACAATCATCTCATGCTACAGCCCCACCAATGTTAGTGAAGAAACTGAACTAGTCACCTTCTACGATGAGTTATCCTCATTAGTGCGTAGCATCCCGAAACACAACATGTTAGTCATTGGCGGAGACATGAATGCACAAATCGGGAAAAACGGAAACAACAAATACAGCCTCCACAACACGTCAAATAGGAATGGGCAACATCTAACAGATTTCATAATAGAAAATAGATTAGCATGCCTCAATACAAACTACCAAAAAAGAGAGGGCAAACTATGGACATACACGTACGCAAACAATACTAAAGCTCAGATAGACTACGTCCTTATAAACAAGAAATGGAAAAATAGTGCACTGAATTGCGAAGCATACTCCTCTTTTGAGGGTGTGTCCACCGATCACCGAATAGTCACGGCGAAAATACGGTTAAGCCTACGAAAAAACGCCAAACGAACAGCGACCACCAAACACTATGACTGGGCCCTATTAAAAAACAAAGACATAAGAGATAAATACGTATTAGAATTAAGAAACAGATTCGAAACACTACAAGAAAAGACGGAAAAAAGTACACCAAACGACGAATACGAAAATTTCGTCCATGGACACCTCGAGGCAGCAGCAAAATGCATTCCAACAAAAATTAAAACTAAATATAGAGTCCCATGGGAAACTTTAGCGATGAGAGAAAAACGTGCACTAGTGAAAACAGCCTCCAAAAACTATCGAAAAAAACCAACAAACACAAATGCCTTAAAACTAAAAACTGCACAATATCAATTAGCAGGCATATATATAAAGGAACAGACAGAATACATTCAAAATCAGATAGATAAGATTAGAGACTCGGTGGAAGATAGACAATCTAGAATAGCCTGGCAAACAATAAACGAAGTGAGCAGAAGAAAGAACACAGCCAAAGCAAAACTTAAAGCAGCAAACCAACAAGAAAGAATAAAACTGTGGAAACAGCACTTCGAAAACTTACTTGGAAACCCTCCAAAAATAACGCATGAACCAATCACCAGAATAATTAGCAAACAATTAGACATTAAACTAGGACCGTTCACACAAGAAGAACTCGACTCGGTTCTCAGAAAAATTAAAAATAGGAAAGCAGCAGGGCTGGACGAAATTCCCCCGGAAGTATTGAAGACCAGACAATTCGACGACATACAGCTCCGACACTGCAACGCAGTATACAATCAAAATCCGATAGATAGATGGATGAAGGGATGCATACTCCCCTTCCCTAAAAAGGGGGACCTCGGATTAGCCAAAAACTACCGAGGCATAACACTTACATCCATAGCTGCCAAAATCTACAATACCCTACTACGAAACCGAATAGAACCCAAAATCGACAACATATTTAGAAAAAACCAAAATGGCTTCCGAAGAAATAGATCCACGACCTCACAAATATTAACCATCTGTAGAACCCTTGAAGGTGTACGGGCAAAGAACCTACAAGCGACATTAATATTTGTCGACTTTACCAAGGCTTTCGACTCCATTCACTGAGGAAAGATGGAACAAATCCTACTAGCGTACGGCATACCTAAAGAAACCGTAGCGGCAATAACGATTCTCTATAGAAACACTAAAGTAAAAGTACGATCACCGGATGGAGACACAGAATACTTTGACATTGTAGCAGGAGTACTACAAGGGGACACGCTGGCCCCGTACCTCTTTATCATTTGTCTAGACTACGTACTTAGAACATCGATTGACAAAATCAAAGAGAATGGCTTCGAACTGACGAAAAAAAGAAGCAGAAGATACCCCGCAACAACAATTACCGACGCCGACTACGCCGATGACATAGCGATACTGGCAAATACACCTGACCAAGCCGAAACACTTCTGCATAGTTTGGAACGAGCAGCAGCAAGCATAGGCCTCTATGTTAATGCACACAAAACTGAATATATGTGCTATAACCAAACGGGGGACATCTCCACTCTAGAAGGAACCCCACTTAAACTAGTAGACAAATTCACGTACCTAGGAAGCAGCGTCGAATCAACCGAAAAGGACATCGAAACGAGGCTAACGAAAGCATGGACAGCTATCAATAGGCTATCGATTATATGGAAATCAGACCTAATCGATAAAATGAAACGCAGTTTCTTCCAGGCACCGGTCACATCGATACTGCTATATGGATGCACTACATGGACGCTAACAACGGCTGGAGAAGAAACTAGATGGCAATTACACAAGAATGCTGCGTGCAATCCTGAACAAGTCCTGGCAGCAACACCCCACAAGACACCAACTGTACGGCCACCTGCCCCCTATCACGAAAACTATTCAAGTTAGACGAACCAGACATGCAGGACACTGCTGGAGAAGCAGAGATGAACTCATAAGAGATGTACTCTTATGGATCCCCACACATGGCCGCGCAAAAGCAGGGCGACCAGCTCGAACGTACATTCAGCAGCTATGTGAGGATACAGGGTGTTGTCCTGAAGACCTACCTAGGGCGATGAACGATAGGGAGGAGTGGCGAGAGAGGGTCAGGGATATCCGTGCTACCAGCACGATATGAGGATGATGATGATGATATATATATATATATATATATGTGTGTGTGTGTGCGCGCGCGTGTGTGTGTGTGTGTGTATTCTAATTAATATCACTAATATCATCCCTCATAGCCCTGATGATGGTTCATTAGAACCGAAACGCTATAGTGTCGACTCTTCTTCTACATGGATACCTTGTTATCAATTTTTCTTTTCAAATTGTCTGATTACAATCCCTTATTTTCTTCCATATATATGTATATACTATATTCATTTTTTTATTTGTGCAATTTTTCAACCTTTTTAAACCTAAAAGTGATGGGTGCATATCGTACACAGTTGAATTAGCGTTTTATCCAACAACATACATCACAATATTCAGGACAGTATGACTGAATGTAAGTTATATGTTATGATCCAATCTAACGAATATGTAACAAATACTTTGGTTTTATATAAATAATACCCGGAATGTGTGTTTGTTTATAAATTTGATTCTTTTAGTATGGGCTTATTTTTGTCACAAGCTTGTTGAATTTTTGTGTAAACATGTTCCTGTGTTTGCTCGAAATACTGCGCAATTTTTTTGTTTCAAAACATGAGTAAACGTTTTTTTTTTACTTTATACGAACCGGATAAACAAATGTTAATTTTAGCTGCTACAAATTCTTAAATCTCAGTGTGTATTATATACAAGATAGGTTTTTTTCTTTTTGTTTTCTATTTTGTTTTTTTGTTTGCTTTTTTGTTTTTTATTCTTATTTTTTTATTTTATTTTTTTGCTTTTTGAGGGTTTATTCTTTCAGAATTTTGTTGTCCAAATTTTTGGGGTGCGTATTGTACACGATTAATTACGGCATATCAAAGCTGTTTTTATCGTAAATAACAAAAGAACATTGAAGTGTATTAATTACACAAATCAAAGTTGTTGCTTTCCGTCTTTTTCTAATATATTCAATCGATTGTAGATTTGCTTTTGTTCTTTTTCTCGAGGCACTTGTTGTGTTCAGCTTCTTTTTTTTTTCTTGATTAAATGATAGCGCGTTCTGATCGAGATGCTTACATTAATTATTCACACCGATATGTTAAGGTTTTCTGCAGCTAATGTCTTACCCGGAGGCGAAATTTTATATGGAAATCAACAATGTATAGATGTAGTCCCTCACATTTTATTGTTTCTTCGCACGTCTTATTCAGTTTTATTTCTTGTCAACACATTTTTTTAAACACCAAAGCATTTAAAACTTTTTCCACAATGATCAGTAATATCATTTTCTTAACTGGATAGAGAAAAACAGCTTTAAAAATCTATCAAGGATAAATCGATTAATATTTAAGAGAGAAGATTGAGTTACACACTTTTTTCAAGTAAGAAGGATCTACCTGTCTAAAAATTTACTTTTGACTGATTGACTGACTGATTTTAACGGCATGTCACACCGTCTAGGGTTATTGTATATCTAGAAGTTAGAGAATCATGTTTACTGTACATTTATAATTAAATTTTTTGTGTAGTTGTTCTGAAGCTGGTTTGTTTTTTTGTTTAATGGCATATCAACCTTAATGAGTTATTTTATACCAAAGCCATTCTTGTAGAAGGATTGTATGGTACTCTCTAACTCGCAGCTGGTGGGGGGATATAGGAGTTCATACCTTTCCCAAGGGTATAAGTCCAAAAGTCATTGTTGTGTCTTTTATGGAATATCAACCTATATGAGTTATTGTTGTAACCTTGAAGGACCAGAAATAAATAACACAAAGAGATGTAAGTTTTACAGCAGTATATATTTCCAGGAATACAGACAGTAATGATACCGGTAACTGACTAGACTCGCTTGACTCGTTTATCGAGTCAGTCACTATTTATAGTGACGTCATGGGGTATATCACCATAACAATTATTCAAAGCCAAATCCTATTTTATGATTTGTAAGCAAATAGTTTGCAGGTCACTTTATTTTTAAACGTGTTGGACACAGTTAAATGATTTCAAGTATTCTTATCTAACGTTAATAATTCTATTTAATTTGTTTGCACAATGTTAAATGGTTAAAATACTTGTTATTTTACATCAGCAATTCTATTTATCTAGTATTTCTATGTACAGGGTGGAACGATAAAATTGTCGCCCTAAAAAAGACGACATGATTCCATTTCCGACATGATTCCATTTCCGTTTCCAATAGTTGGCCAGTTGTGTACAAATCCCAAGAGCGATAGGAGCCTTCTATCATGTCTGAAAGTGACACAATGTTCAACGAGTGAGATCGGAAATGCGCCACTGTACAACTCTTGCTCTCTACCGATCCAAGTTATGACATCAGGACCATCGCCATAACCCTCAAAATGCAAATCTGGATTGCCACGAATAACAGGGACGTGCCCAGGGTGATGAAAACAAAGTTTCCGGCTACGATTATGGTATTTGGTGTGGTTTCAAGCGAGGGCCACATCATGCCACCTCAGATCTTCGAAGTCGGCTTGAAAGTCAACACCAAAGTGTACCTGGATGTGCTGAAGAGTGTGGTGGTCCCCTGGTGCAATCAGGTGGCCGGTGGCAAACCCTGGGTGTGGCAGCAGGACTCAGCGCCGGCCCACAAGTCCAAAGAGACCCAGGCCTGGCTTCAAAAGGAGAGCTACGACTTTGTACTCTTCTCTCACTGCCCCCCTCCTCCCCCGACCTGAACCCACTGGACTACTTCGCTTGGTCATACGTTGAGAACATCACCAACGTGACCTCCCACAACACCAAAGCCAGCCTGATCGCCGCCATCCGCCGGCGCTTATGGAAAAGACATGCTCCCAGTTCAGGATCCGTATCGAGGCGGTGATTGAGGCTGAAGGCGGCTACATTGAATAGATGTTAGCTCTACTACATAATCAAGTTACTTGAATTGATGTTTTCAATAAAAGTTTTAAAATAAAGCTGTAGTGTTGTTTTCTTTAGGACGACAATTTTATCGTTCCACCCTGTAATATGAATAATTTACTCATAGCTGTATGGTTTCAAATAACTAACAATGATCATAAGTAAATGATTGACTAGTTCTATTTGATCCACAGATGGGACTCTAACAGGTACTACCAATCCGGGCCAGAGTGGACCTGAGAGTAATTGCAATGAAAAGGTACATCATATCCTACGAAAGCTCCAAGACTGCAGCCTCACCATCAGATGAAGTTTAATGACATACCCAAGCTATAGTTGAGACGGGGTTAAATCTGCTAGTATACTCGTGTCGGGAGAGGGATTTCGAGCCGATGTCAATTTTAGGTTTTCAGTACCCATTACATAGTGCCCTAAGATTTAACAATGGTCATTGTATTTAATTTCAAGAACATGGTCGGAACAATCGGATAATGCATGACATAATCAGCTGATTGATCGGACGGGGTTCTCTAACCACCATCCATCCCAGAAAGAGTGAAGTGAAGTGTAACAAGTCACTTGACTACTTTGGCAGCTGGAACAGGGACCGCTCAACCACCAAATTTGTTGGTTAGCTGGTTGGTTGGTGTTTTATGGCATATCAACCCTTGTGGGTTATTTTATGCCAAATCATGTTATATATATGATTTGTAAGTGAATAGTTCATTTTTAACTGAGTTTAGTTTTAAACTAGTTCTTAGAGCACATTTGCTTGCACACAGTTAAATAGTTTCAAGTATTCCAATCTAAGACTTATTATTGTATTTAATATTGCATAGACTTTAGTGGTTTCTAGCATTAGTATTTCTGTTCGAAAGTGAATGTTATAGCGCAACTGGAGTTCGAATTCACTTACTACGATGTCACAGTCCAACTCATTATCCTCTACTCCTTGGGGATCCCACCTTTTGTTCATTAAGAGTTATTTTTTGCATACAGTTATATGATATGAAGAATTCCTATTAATACAAACTATTTGGACATAGTTGTATAGTTTGAAGTATTTTTATCTAACAGAAATACTTATATGGTTTTAAGTAATTATTTCTCTATAATAATAATTATTCGTTTACACAGTTCTATGGTTTCAAGTATTTCAAATAATAATATTTAATAAACAATTATACCTTCTAGAAACTATTCTTAATACAAATAATTTACAATTATATGGAATCAGGTATTCCTGTCGAATATGAATAATTTTTAAATAACTCTGGGACCCTACCAGGCACTAGCATTCCAGAATCCTGGGAGTAAAAGCAATAAAAGGTCACTTTACACAACTCTGATCTCCAGAACTGGAGCTTCACCACCTGATATAGTTTAATTTCATATCTTGGACACTCATTTGGGGATTTTATCCCTTTGCTTTGCTACCACTCCATGTCAGAGTGGACCCGAGAGTAAGTTATAAAATACTGTCGGCCAAGTGTTACTTTTAAAGATATTGTTTTTATTCGTATTTACTTAGCCTGACTTTGTTCTGCCAAAAGCCAAATCGACCAAGACTAAAGGAAGAAGTATATGTTGCATTAATTTCCAAGTAAAAAGAAATTGTCTTCCTAAAAATATAAGTTTTCAATGTATAAGATAAATATGAATTTAAGCAAAGCTTAATTAATGAAAACTTAGCTATAACTTGTCAAGATAAAATTGACGGATTTTAGGAAGATTGTATCTCTTCAGTTTTATAATTACCAATTTGACAAAAAATCTATTGTTTTCCTCTGGACTAAAACCCAAATCTGTCCACTCTGTTAGCAAGGCTTATATTATGCTGATAGCATTTCCTGCAGAGGAATGTCTTATTTAAGAAGCTCAAGAACAACAGATTGTAACACTCCAGTTCCGGAGATCTGGGAAATATAGAGTACCCAATCATTGCCATTACTCTTTATTCCATTTTTACTCGAAGTGGTAGATAGTATCTGTTTCGTTCCCATATACGGGTCAAATATATTTCAGAAATTATTCCCGTTGGAGAAAAGACCAGTCGGCAGGGGCTGTAGAACACCCCAACTGCATCTCTGCAGAGGAGTAAGACCTCCGCCAACGAGTGTCCTGCATATGACATCTGAAGGCGAGGATCCAGACTTGGACATTTGGGGAAAGTGGCATACTCCTTCTTTGCCGTTGCTCCCAGTCCCACTCTGACCCGAAGTGATAGCACCTGATAGGTTACATCTAGGGGTTAAATAGAACAAACAATGTGTGTAAACAAATGACTGATGTTAGATTGTGACTTTCAAAGCTATACTTGAAAACATTTAACTGCGTGCAAAAAAAAGAGCTCGGGCTCGTTTAAAAAATCTAATCTGCAAAATGTGTTCACAAATCATATATATATTTGATACAAATGTGGAAACAGGATTTAGATTGCCCAGTCAACCGGGGCTATAGAATAAACTGACTGCTTCTCTGCAGAGGGGTAAAACCCTTCCCCAACGACTGTCCTGATATGACACAAAACAATCTTATAGTGAGGTTCCAGTAATGCTGGAGCTTTGGGGAACGCGGAGTACCTCATTATTGCAGTCGCTTCCAGGTCCACTCTAGCCCAGAGTGGTAGCACCTGATAGGGTCCTATCAGTGAGTCAAATAGAATTAAACTGTGTGCTTATGCTAAAATGAATTGCTTGAAATGAAACTGTTTTCGACGTTGAAACTGTACTTACACTAAACTGAATTGTTTTAAATGGAACTGTTTTGATATTTAACTCTGTGAAAACAAAAACTATAATTACTCTAAACTGAATTGTAGGAATTAGAACTGTTTGACGAAAGTTAATTGCTTAAAATAGAAATGTTTTTGACGATTAAACTGTGTCCTTATGCTAAACTGAATCGTTTGAAATAAAACTGTTTATCTGTATAAAAATGGAATTGGCATTAAATAACCTACAAAGTTTGATGTGCCATAAAACCCAAACCAACAAACAAACAGGATTCAGTATTAAATAACCTACGATGGCTGATATGCCATAAAACCAAACCAAGAAGGGTATGCACAAAAAAACTTTTAAGAAATAATTACACAAAGGCATGAACATAAAATTGAAATAATTACAATAAGGTATGAACATTAAAATAATTACACAAAGGCATGAACATAAAATTAACGTGACCCCAACCTCTAGGCATGCAATAAACCGAGACTGGTTGACATGCCTTTAAAATAATTCAATCGACAATTCTGTGACACAGCTGAAGAAGAAACAACTCGTTTGTAAGTCTTGTCTTCCTACTATTATCATTTCTATTCTTTACTCGTTTCTCACGTGACCCATTCATTCTATAAAAAGACTTTCGCTATTATGAACGCTTCATGTCATTCTTTCCATTTGGTGAAATACGTGATTTTCCTTTATAAAAATTTGCTTCGCTATAAAAATAGCTGGGATATGAAATGAGTGTTGGAAATAATAGCGGCGAGAGTATGCAAAGGTATGGTCCATAACCACTTCTCAATTCCCGGTTGGTTTCTTTTGGGGATTGAGAGGGGTTGTTTCTATATTCAATGTCTGTTCACGAAGACATTTTTTATCAACTATCCTTTATCAAGTTACTCTCCGTAAAACTTATTTGTTTATTACGCATGCATTTTTTCTTCAATTCTCATAATAAAACACAATATAGATTAATTTATGATATACAATAGAGTTAAAGTGGTTCAGTATTTGAGTTGGAATTTAAAGGTTAAACCTATATTTATTTGAATGGTATGAATAATGAATCAATGACATACGTTTGTGAGAGTATACATACATACATACATACATATATATATATATATATATATATACCCAACCCCTTTGCAAAAGTATGATGTGGCACAAGGTCAGTTTTAAGCGGAGTTTAACAGGTTTGAACGAAGAGTTTTCCTTCTTCTAGACTGGTTACCATACCAAGGTTAAAGAGTCAGTCTGCCGTACTATTTCGTTGAATAAACATTGATTCATTTTAAGTTTTATCATGCTCCACTGGTCGGTTTTGAGCACTTTTTTTATTTGTCTTGATTTGATTTCTTTTTCTGGGCGTTAGTCCAAAAATAAACGTAATAGCGAAACTGGAGTTCGAACCTCACTTACTACGATGTCACTGTTTTTCTGATTGATGAAAAAACGTTTCTATGATCATTTGTTTAATTAATGATATATATATATATATATATATATATATATATATAAGTCCGTTCCCCGGATGGAGATACAGACTACTTCGATATTGTAGCAGGTGTACTGCTTGGAGACACATTAGCCCCATACCTCTTAATCATCTATCTAGACTACATCTATCGATAAAATCAAAGAAAACGGTTTCATGCTAACAAAGGAAAGAAGCAGAAGGTACTCCACACCGACAATTACAGACGCCGACTACGCCGATGACATTGCGCTTCTGGCAAATGCACCCGCCCAAGCCGAAACTCAGCTACATAGTCTGGAATGAGCAGCTGCTGGCAAAGGCCTTCATGTCAATGCACATAAGACAGAATATATGTGATTTAATCAAACAGGTTACATCTCTCTGAAACTAGTAGACAAGTTCACCTACCTAGGAAGCAGTGTCTCATCAACTGAGACAGACATCAACGCGCGACTAGCAAAGGCATGGATAGCTATCGATAGAATATCTGTTATATGGAAGTCAGACCTGACCGATAGAATAAAATGCAGTTTCTTTCAAGCAGCGGTCGTGTCGATACTGCTATATGGATGCACTATATGGACGCTAACTAAACGAATGAAGAAAAAGCTTGACGGCAAATACACAAGGATTCAGCGAGCAATAGTGAACATGTCTTAGAGGCAGCACCCCACAAAGCAGCTGCTGTACGGCTACCTACTACCCATCACGAAAACTATCAAAGTTAGACGAACCAGACATGCGGAACACTGCTGGAGAAGTAGAGACAAGCTCATACGATATGTACTCCCGTGGACTCCTTCACATGGACGAACAAAGGCAGGACGACCAGCTAGAACCTACATATAGCAGGTCTGTGTCGATACGAGATGTAGCCCTGAAGACACGCTGGAAGCAGTGGACGATAGGGAGGGGTGGCGAGAAAGGGTCAGGGTATCTGTGCTGATGGCATGACGTGATGATGATTGGTTTCTTTATTTAATGGCAGATCGATCTTTGTAGGTTATTTAATGCCAAAGCCATTCTCCTAGAACAGTAGTAGTACTATCTAACCCATAGCTGGGAGGATAAGGGGGTTCATACCTTTCTCAAGAGTATGTGCCCGAAAGTGAACTTAATAGCACGATTGGAATACGAACCCGCTTACTACGATCCCGCAGTCCATCGCTTTAACCATTACACCACGAGCACACCCCCGTAATGATGATGATGATATATATATATATAAACTGAAAGGAATTAGGATCCCTCCCTTTTAGCTTAACTTCATTACTAATATTTGCATATATCTTTGATGAAATAGAAAGCACAATCGTTAGATGAACCCTTCATGTAAGAATATCGATAGTAAAATAAATCTTCGAAGTCTAGGGTGAAATCTTTATTCCTTTTAGTTTTTATACTGCTATACTTGCAAGTATATGAGCACTTTTGATTTATCAAACACTTTTAAAAGAGTTTCCTATTCTCACCTGTTTGTATATATATATATATAGAGAGAGAGAGAGATAGAGACAGAAAAAGAGAGGGGGAGGGAGGAAGAGAAAGAGAAAAAGTTTTCTAGTAAAGTCAAAAAGACTAGAAAACTAACCATTACTTTGTAGCAGTGCATCCTCAAATCGACAGGCAAACACAATTCAGCGATAAAATTGATTGTGTTGGTAGAAGAAGAAAGAGTAAACAAAAAGCCTCCTCCTCCTCCTCCTCCTCCTCATCCCCAGTTTAAATCATAAGATTCCTGTATTCCGAGTGAAAGCAAATCATAATCAGTTCTTGCCTATTGTCATTCTGTCTTTCAAAGTGCCGTGTGACACGGCTTTCGCGTTTGTACTGCTGACTTCATTTTCGTCCATCCCAGAGTGTGGAACTCACGTCGTCAGTGTCTTTCTTTTCAAATCCCCTTTCAACTCAGGTGCTTCACACGACTCTCCTCCCCTCGGGCAAAGTTTCCCTGGCAATATTATTGCGATTAACGCCAGGCAGATGCGTTCGTATAACTACAGACTCAGTCAAAGCAAATTGATAATGGTGACAAACTTTGCCTACCTGTTTGTGCAAAGTTTGGCTGAAGTTGAGGACAGCATTAATGCTAATTGAAAACTTAGAAGCACTTCCTTACTTGTCACTCACTTCTCCCTAAGCAGGTTTTCTTTCTTTTGTATGTGTGTATAAATGTGTAAGTACGCGCGTTTCTCTTTTAGTTCCATAAATTTTTACAGATACAACAAAATGTTGGTTCTTCTCCAGGGAGAAAAGGTTGTTGCACTAAAATTCTATCGACGAAGGTTAGAAAAATTTCATTCTTTCTAACTTTGTTCAAAAGACTGATTTCCCTTGTGTTACTGATGCTGTCACTACAACGTTTCAACCGATACACTACTGCCTTCCTCAGGTGTATAATTCTTTATATATATATATATATATATATAAATTAAAAATCTATCGTAAGAAGTGCTGGTCTCTTTTTCCTTACCCATAATGAAGGATAGATTGGAGAGGGAGATATATAAATATTTTGTTGCTTGGTTGCTTGGTTTGGTGGTTGGTAGGTTTGGCAGTTGCTTGGTTTGAAGGTTGGTAGGTTCGTTGGTTGCTTTGGTTTGGTGGTTGCTTTGTTTGGTGGTTGATAGGTTTGGCAGTTGCTTGGTTTGAAGGTTGGTAGATTCGTTGGTTGCTTTGGTTTGGTGGTTGCTTTGTTTGGTAGTTGGTAGGTTTGGTAGTTGCTTGGTTTGAAGGTTTGGTGGTTGCTTTGGTTTGGTGGTTGCTTTGGTTTAGTGGTTGGTAGGTTTTACAACATGTTTACTCTTGTTGACTTAATTAAAACCGAAGTCACTCTTTTTCTTTGCAAGCAATTATATTGTTTCGAGTGACAAATAATAAAGAATTTGTGAACAGTAATATTAATAGAGTTAAAATAGATTAATAATTAAACAAAACATTTATTATATGGTTTCAAGTAAGTGTTTATTTAATAATAATTTGGTTTGGTTTCTTTGTCTAATAGCATATCAACCTTCGTGGGTTATTTGATGTCAAGGCTATCCTTATAGAACAACTAGTGTAATACTTAACCCATAAGTTGAAGAATAAGGTGGGGGTTATACTTTTCTCAAAGTTATTCATTCGAAAGTGAACGTTATATCGCGACAGGAGCTTGTACTCGCTAACCTTGCGATCACACTCCTGCACTATTGCCATTACGCGATGGGGACTACAACAACAACAACAACAACAATAATAATGTTATATGCAAAAACCAGAATTTGTCTAAGAAAATGAGATGAATGAAATTCTCTGGAACTTCCTGATACAACTAGATCACCCATTCCCAATTAGAAAACCACACTTAGTTTTAATTAACAAGAAAAAAGAATTTAACATCAAGTAGATTTTGCTATTCCCGCGAAAAAATAATCAAGATAAAATAAAGTGAAAAAAATCGACAAATACCTGGATCTTGCCAGAGATCTAAAAAGGCTGTGAAATATACAAGTGACAGTCATACCAATAGTAGTTGATACCTTCGGAAAAGTCCCCAAGGCCCTAGTAAAGAGACTATTGAAACTAGAGATCAGAGGAAGATTCGAAACCATCCAGACCAAAGCACTGTTGAGATCAGCTAGAATACAGAAAAGATTCCTGGAGACCTAAGGAATTTGCTGTCACCTAGACTTCTGTTAAAAACTGCCAATTAAAACTGATGCAAAAAATTACTAAAAGTGAAAATAATAATCCTTAGTAAAGAATTAGATCTTCAAACAACTATTCTTAATACAAATAATTTGCACACAATTATGTAGTTACTAGAATATTTTTTTTATTTAATGATAATAATGATCCTTATTAAACAATTATAGCTTAAAGTAACTATTATTAATATAAATAATTGGCACTCATTTACATAGTTTCAAGTATTCCTATCTAATACAAATGATTTTCAAAGAGATTTATTTTGCTTACAGGTGTTACCATTCTGGACTTGAGTAATTGTAATAAAGAGGCGATTCCACACTTACAGGATCAATAGACCTGGAGCCAGACCTTCGAATGAGGTTTAGTATCATATTAAGACACCAAATTTCTTTGGGAATAAAATTTATACAACGGTTGTATATGGTGCTTATTGTCCCTGGATGCCATTTTGTTGAACCCACTCCTTTCGCATAAATATTATTTAAAACTTTATCAAGAAAGTTCTTTTTATTAAAAAGTAAATATTTTTAGCATTCAAATTATATTCTGCTAACACGATTGAATAAAAAGGGAGGGGCGGCTAAATGTATTTATTCATCTATTTATTTGTTTATTTTTAGAATTATTTTTATTTATTTATTTGTTAACTCATTTATTTATTTCGGAAAATATCTTTTTCCTAAGGAAATTCATTGAATGAGCAAATACATAAAATTACTCTGCCAATCACATTCAAGATGAAAGCCGTTGTAATGCCAATCACTTTTCGACCCTTATAATTAACACTCTCCAATTGCTCATTACGATAGATGTTCAGAGAGCTTATAACAACAGTCAAATATCTCATAACAGGGGCATAAATTTGAGGTTTGGTTTCTTTCTTTCTTTCATTGCATATCAACTTTTGGGTTATTTTATGACAAAATCATCCTTGTTAAAAGAAGAATAGTGGTACTATCAAATAACCCTTTGTGCGTTATTTAATGACAAAACCATCTTTGTTAAAAGAAGATATAGCTGAAGGAAGAATAATAGGGTTCATATATTTGTCAAGAGTATTAGCGCTATGTGAAATGCAAACAGCCTCGTCTAGGTTTGAACTCGGATCGCTGTGTTCATTTCCTACTACTGTAAACAGTATACCACGACTCTCTCTCTCTCTCTCTCTATATATATATATATATATATATATATATATATAGAGAGAGAGAGAGAGAGAGAGAGAGAGAGAGAGGGAGACAGAGACAGAGAAACAGACAGACAGAAAGATTATATATATATATATATATATATATATAATGGTGTCTCCTGATGATTATAACATATGAGTCAAACAATCTGATGATACAATTTTGAATATATATATTTATGTCTTGCAAGTGATTTTAATCCTGCTCGTATTCTGTAAGCCAGTTCCCAATTAGTGTACAAGACAGCATTGTCGGAAAATAATACTACAGCAGGTTCATGAGATCTTGTTTTAAAATTAGCCCTCAATTCTCTGAAATTGTCAATGCACGACTTTTCAAATTCAGTTATTCCCTTGTGCCATTCAGACCTGTATCTATTTTTGTCCATGATAGCGTGTTCAAAACAGGATTAAGGGATGTTAATTAAAAGTTAACATACTCTTTATAACACCATAATTAATTGCAGATAAATAAATAAGAGGAAGTTTTCTGTAATTAGTATTTAATAGTAATACTCTCCTTAGAAAAGTAGATAAAACAACGGAACATTGAACTCGCGGAGTATTATTCTGCTTATTTCTTTAATTCTTGTAAGAATCTGACATTTTTAAGATAACATATTCTGCTTGAAAATTTATTTATTTATTTATTTGTTTATTTATTTATTTATTTTCACGGAGGCTGATAACAGTAAAGCGTGTTTGTGTAACCATGACGACAGAAGCTTAGATTATTCTGTGGGTAACGTCGGTTGTTTCCAGTGATAAATATTTATATACGTAGTCACTGTCATTGTTTTATCTTGCCTTCTTCATCTTTCTCTTTCTTTATATCTCCTCCTCACTCTCACTTTCTATTTCAGCATTTTTCTTTTTCCTTCCTCTTTCTTTCTCTCTCTCTCTCTCTCTCTCGCTCTTTCTCTCTCTCTCTCTCTCTCTCTCTCTCTCTCTCATTCTCTCTCTCTATATATATATATATATATATTATAACAGTGTTGGTTGTCACCAAATCCCTTTGTGGGTTTGTGGCGAAGCAAGAGCAATATAATATGGAGAGTGCTCAATATCTAGGATAGAGCTATTATATGATAATAATGAATAAATATATATTAGATTTATATATTTAATGCCATGGAAGTTTGTCTCTGAACCCTGGGTTTCATGAAGGTTTTTTGCAGATAAACTTGTATGGCATTAAATTTATAAATCTAATTTATATTTATTAATTTTTAATATACATATATATATATATATATATATATATATAGGATTAAGCAGAAGGTAAGAATGTTTCATTTATTCGCTGTTTACCTTGATTATCCAATTAATATGGTGTCTTTTGAGCCCTGATAGCCCGAAAATTCTCGTCGTAGCACCCGCTATTTATGAAATGTTAGTAGGATGGCCTGGAAATTATTTTCATTGAATAACTGCTGTTTAAGAAATGTTAGTAGGAATAATATTTTCTTTTGAACCTCGCAGAAAATATATAATAATTTTAGCTAACAATATTCTTGTATGTTTTCAATTTAACACGTCTTCAGAAATAACTTTGATATAACGTTCATTCATCGGTAAACTTCGCGTAACAGAAAGTCACCATGTAGTAACCAAGAGCTTCGGGCCTTATTATTCAGCTAATGAGCGAGAGGAGCAGTAATGTGTCTGTCAACAATGAAAAAAATTGTAGGGATATGTTACCTTATTGATTGTCAGGATTTTAATATTCAGATATTCTTGAAAATTTACCTAGCAACTCCAAACTAGAATGAATTGGACAGTAGATCACCTGCCAAAGTACTTATGAACCAAAATATCTGTTGATGTCATACGCCTAGTTTAACGCCATTTTCTCCAAAGAAATACAGTCTTACTGCCAACGGTGTACAACATGTATTTTTACTTGAATAATTCGTGCTCGCCTACGACTACTGCGGTGGTTTTGAAAAATAAGCACAAGGTATCTTTCTTCTCTGTACTAGGCATGTCACCAATAATATAGTCTTCTATGTGGATCCAACATGCAAATCGACGAAGCCCTTAAAGCCTTCCAGTGACTGAATTATATGATCCAGTCATTCCGCTTGATACACATTTGAACTTCCACAAAATCCCCAACTCAAACTGTGGTTCGGAAAAAAATGGCTAAAAAAGGAGCATAAAAACAAGGACGACAGACTGCGTTCCGAGGCTGATTAATCCACTGCAGGGCGACTCGTGCCAACAGTCATACGAGGAGATACCTCAAAGTGAAGAATGTGTACACCCCTGTCTGGTGTAAATGGGATTCCATTGACTAAAAATTCAGGGTTACACGATCAGCAGATCGGGGGAGAAAGATTAGAGCCCAGTTCAACCAGATATTGTTTGGTTGATTGCGTTTTACGACATATCAACCCTTGTAGATTATTTAATGCCAAATCCTGTTTATGCACATCTATATATGATTTGTAAATGAATCGTTCATAAGTAACGATTTTTATTCTTGCTAGGGCTCATTTGCTTGTAGACAATTAAATGGTTTCTCGTATTGCTAACACAAATAGTTAAAGGGTTTCCTATATAACTATCTGATACTAATTGTTCTATTTGCCAAAGTTTAATGATTTCCCGTATAGTAAATGACTAAACAGGTGCCTGTGGTGTAATAGTTATCGTCGTAGGAAATGGACATGGCGATACGAGTTCAAATCCTCAACGAGACTGATTGCATTTCACATAGCACTAATAACCTTGGGAAAGGTATGAATCCAATTATTTTCCCTCGAGCTTTGGGTAAATAGTAGGACAGACTAGGTTCTTCAGCCTTCCTAAGGCAAGTATTCTAGAAGAAGGAAAACTCTAAATTCAAACCTGTTAAACTCCGGTTAAAAATTGACCTTGTGTCATATCCTTCCCGAGCGGAGGAGTTGGGTAAATATGGACTAAACAGTTCCATTTTATCCATACTTGGGACCTTAACATGTATTACCACTCCGAGTCAGAGTGGATCTGGGGAGCAATGGCAATGAAGGAGTTCTGCACATTTCAGAAATTGAGCTTCACTATCAAATAGTTTTGTGTCATATCCAGGACACTGTATTCTACAGCCCCAGCCGACAGAGGCGAATTCAACCAAAGACCAATCGATATAACAGTTTTTCTTAATTCGACAAACAAGACAAAAGAAATCAGACACTAAGCAAGAACACAACAGAAAGGCATGAACTCAAAGCTATTGATAAATATCGAAGAATAGGGATCATTCTAACATTGTAAAGGTTGTCCCACTTTGAGAATTCGAGATTAGATCAACTCAGGAATCATCTCTTGTCGTTGATACCCTGTGACTCACAACAACCAGTCGACTGAGACCCAGAAAAATACGGATACTGCTAAGCGATACCCATGGCCCTGAAAGATACCATAAAGAATATTGCTTGGAATTATAAATTAAGGGGAAAATATATTCTTAGAACAAGACATCGTTATTTTACACTGATTTATCTGTTCTAATGTCTTCATTTTGGTAATTATAATCAAAACGTCTGGTCCTTTTCTGAGAGAATGAAATTTTGTCATGCACTGATTTACTTAGACTGGCATCCTCATGTGGCAATCATTCGTCGCAGCTTGCTTAGTTTTGCTCGCTTATTTTTGCCTCCTAAACGACTCAGCCTCACATTTGGGCACATTTTTTTATGACAAAATTATTCAGTCGCAGGTTTCTGATTCATCCTGGCATGTGAGCGGGGTGACACATAAGAACAAAGAACTGAGCGCTACTCTTTCACTATTTCGATCTAGACGCAAGCGCAATTTCTAATCTGATTCTGTCCAACGGTCAGCTCCTAACTCTCCTATTGATGCCACTCTTGTGATCTACTCGATTACTGCTTCGAGATGTAGCTGATCTTACTAATACTTAATTGCTTCTTTGAAGATATAGGGCCCTTGTTTCCGGAAAATAACCTCATCAGCTTTAATGTGAACCTCCTTAAACTAAATTACTTAAAATATGTTACCTTGTCTACTGACCTCTAACCTCACTAACGCCGAAGATTTGAGTTTATAACGGAATTTTTTAATCCTTTCATTCCCATCGTAAAATCCTTCTCTTTCTATGAGAGTATAACAGCCGAAATGTTCTGACTAAGATGAGGATACTAATCCAAATACATTAGAGTATAATGAGGATAATTATTATTAAAATTTGCTGACTCCCTAACTTGTTTAGCTACTCTTTTGATACTTCTATACACTCCCATGCAAGTACATATACACATATACGCAACAAATACCCACACACACTTGCTCAGATACGCTAACTCCCACATGCATATACACATATATTTTGCACTTATACACATATGTACTCATATAGACATGCTCGCACCCACACGCACATGCATTATTTCACCTAATTATGTGCAACCAAGAACTTATATTAGTTGTTATGTCTAAGACAGTGCGATAAGAACACTCTTCATTGATTTGACAGAAAGTTTGGTTCAAAATCCCCAGAAAGTTACCAGCTGCAACAAACATATATAACGGTCCAAACGTTGTGACTATTATAACAACCAAGATGAGAACATTAGTCTATGTACATCGGTTACAAATATTATTGTTCACTTGGTACAAAAGCTTTTATGATACCTGATGATGACCGGAGAGTACAACAGCCGAAATGTTCTGACTAAGATGAGGATACTAATCCAAATACATTAGAGTATAATGAGGATAATTACTTTATCTAAAACATTCAGATAAAAATGAAACTGACAGCACTCCCAAGAAATAAAACAAATACATTTTTGTTCTGTCATTGAATAGAGGCCGGTTTGTAGCGAAAAGCAAATGTTTTCAATCCGAAACTAGAGACAATCTCTAAGATCTTTTGAATTTATTGCTGTACAGAACACAAAACCAAACAAGCAACTAAAATATTTTTTTCAGTGAAATGGTTGATTCATAACCAACAGATTTTACGGGCGGACAGTTAAGGAGTAAACACGAATTAATAGATATATTTATGTCCGGTCATTTACACTCGCGTATTTAGTCCTGTAATTCCCACACATATTGCGCCCAAATCACTATCCCTTAAAACATATATATATATATATATATATATATTCATTCAAAATCGCTCCAGTCTTTGTATAAAGTATTTCTTGTCATTTTCTTGTACACTGGTTTTAACATTCATCTACTGATATATAAGATACAAGTGACTTTATATATATATATATATATATATATATATATATATATATATATATATATATATATATCGGTCACACAATCTGGTTTCACCGACGAGAAACTTTACATTTCGTTGTTCATATGGGGCACTGCCCGAGTAAACAAAAGAAAGAAAGAAAGAAAGAAAGAAAGAAAGAAAGAAAGATTTGAAAACTAAAACAAAGTAGCATGAGAAGAAAGAAAGAAAGAAAGAAAGAAAGAAAGAAAGAAAGAAAGAAAGAACATACGAATGATTACTTCGAAAAAAGAGGAGAGGGAATAAACGGAAGAAACGAGACATTGAAAGAGAAACAATACACCCTATAAGGCAGTGAAGGGCGAACATTGAAGTACAGAAAAATACAATAAAAGGGAGAAAAATAAATAAAATCAAGTGAAAGAGCAATTGTATGTAGGTAGATACGAATCATTAATGGGTCCGTAGGTCTTAATGTACCTTATGATGGCAGAGTCAATATATTTTTGGAAATTCAAAGAAATATTACGCAGTCTAAATGTAAATCGGTAAACAGTTAGACAGGCAGATAAGTACGATTAAGTAGTATTAATATATTTATTTCTTTTGTGTGGAGCGCCATGAATCTATAAGAATCGATTATGGAGAAGCACTGTCGGGCGGTAATAATGCCACAAACTCTTGCCTAAAATCGAAATAAAGAAAGCGTTTTATATTTTGAGTTACCCTACATCGCTGACTTTCCTCTTTGATTGGCAAAGCTGTCTGAAGAAATCCTGAAACGGGAATAATCTTCTCATGTCCAAGAATAAAAGCGGAGTTCACTCTCAAAGATTTAAGATCACACGAGTAAAAATCGAAGTTTATTCTTATGCACACTTGCGCCAAGACAAGGCACATCAATAAAACACAGTTATTATTGAATATTACGAGGTTAGCGGTACCGTCAAAAAATCGAATTAAAGCAATTTCGAAATTACATTGTACTTGTGAAATATCAAAAACTTTATGTTGAACATTTTTTTTTTTTTCATACTTTCAATACTTTTTGAATATCAAAACACAAATTAAAATTTTGGAAAAAACCTTGCCTCATTGCAAAAAAGAAATCAAGCGTCCTACGTATCTAGGCACACTGAAGAGTTGTGATACAGCGAAACAGTTTGTCTGTGGATGGCAATATATACGCTCTCTCACGAGGGTTAAGCACTCTGGCGAAGGAATTAACGGCTGCCACTCACATAAGGGAAAGCTCTTCGAATGAATTGAGTACTCTGGTATCCGGTAAGGCAAAATGTAAACAAACGAAAGCTACTGCATAATACCTTATAATTCCCGTACTAACTTTGTTCGCTTACTGGCTAAGCGGTATGATACTAAGTCTAACGTAAAGTTAGACGGGTTTCGATCCCAGCTTCAAGTGTCCTACGTGTTTAGCCACACTGAAGACTTGTGATACAACGAAACAGTCAGTCAGTGGATAATATATATATATATATATATATATATATATATTAAAAGTGTGTGCATAATAAGATATTATAAAAACGATTAAGATATTTTTAAATCCTAAAAAAGGGACTCTTTGTTTTGGTCATTTCTTTTCAGAGAATTATGTCAGAGACAATAAAGTTTATATTGAAGGAAGTAAACATCTGATATTGTCCATCGAAAAAGCTTGAAGGTGGAAGAAATCTGAAAAAAAATTACCGTAATTCAGAAGAGTTGGGTAATAATGTTCTCTTCATGTGGTCAAATGGGGTCGTTAAAAAGTAATGCTGCATAAAAGTGTTTTTAGATACACAATTCTGGTTTATGTTTCGTTATAAACAAGGCTTCCATTATTGACAACTGAAATTCATAATTTGAATTCGTGATGATGGTAAACATCGTTGGCTAATATGCGGCTTCGCAAGCCGGATAGTGCAATAGATGCCGAGCAATGGCAGAAGATATGTTTTGATTGCTCGTCGCAGCAGAACAGACGGAAATATTTGATCTAATATTCGAGGAAATATGCTGGTTTATTCATAGATCTAATCTCTAAATGGTGCGACCAATATAGCATACATAGCATTTCCATGAAAATTTGTACATATATTTGATTGACTGATTTTAATGGCATGTATGGTTGTTTTATACTAAGAGGTTATATAATAGCGTACACTGTTCGTTTATGATAATATTTTTGGCGTTATTTCTCAAGTGATTTTTTGTACAAAGTTATTTATAAGATATTCCTATCTAATGCAAATAATCTTTATGTAGTTGAATAATTTCAGAATATTTCTATCTAATATTTTATATAGTTTCAAGCAGCTATTTTTATTTGATAATGATAATTTATTTGCAAACAATGCATTCAAAAAAATTTTAAACAGATCTATTTTGTCCCATAGATAGGACTCAGATAGGTACTGCCACTCCGGATAAAAATTCGTAAAGTGTTCCATATCTTATATGAGACTATAATAAATAGTTGAGATTTTAATTTCTTTTTGATGTTATTGTCTTCTGCTAGTCAGCATTGGAATGCATTTTTGATTTGCAAAATGTTTTTCAACAATCCGCATGGAAAATTTCTTGAATCTGTCTCAGCTCGCTCGTCTACCAAAAGCGCCTCATCCAGCGCACAAATAGGGGTCTTCACTGCTCTGGCCGTTTGTTCATTCAATCATTTCAATATGTGCTACTTGATCTTCCAATGATAGATTCAAGAATTCTTTGAGAACAAAGGATTCTTATTAATAAATATGTATGTATGTATGTATGTATGTATGTATGTGTTTTTTTTATTTTAAAATATATTCTTAAAATTCCTGAACTTTATCAACATAGTTTCGAAAACAGAACAGTATGAAATAGATCTCATTATAACACAAATTCAAGTCTTCAGTTTTAAAAAATTGACTTACAAAATATCCCTTTAAAACTCTCGCCTGTCGGCTGTAGATTACAATGATTGCTCATCAACAGTGGGATAAGACCCACCCACAACGAGTGTCCTGTGTATATGACACCAAATTACATCTGGTGGTGAGGCTCCAGTCCTAGAGCTTTGGGGTATGTGAAGTATACCTTAATTGCTATAACTCCCAAGACCTGTCTGACCTGAATTGGTAGTACCTGTTAGGGTCCCATCAATGAGACAAATTGAACTATTCAACCATTTACTATACTTGAAACCATTTATGTGAGTGCAAATAAATGATTGATATTAAACTTTTCACCAACCTCTCACATGTACAAGGTTTATAACGAAAAATTATTTGGAATATCTGGAAAACTGAGATAACTTGGCAATAAATCAGAGTGGACCTTACGGTGCATGTACGAACTAACACTTTCCTTTAAGGTCACTCAATTGGAAGTGAGACGCTTTTAGCGATGGGGATTGTGCACTATGTGACAATGCATCTTGGTATTTTTTACGCTTCATGCAGACTTTAAAAAAAAATTTCTTCTGCAAATTCTGAATTTTAGCAAGATTATGGAGAATGTGAAAAAGTAGCTGATGAAGACCCCAAAAATAATTTTCAGATACTTGTACAAAGTTTCAGAGAGATTAGGGTAAATATTTGAGGTACAAATGGAATCATTTTGAAGGTGATAAAGGCTTTAAGGGAAGAATATCTTATACTAATAATGAATGGTTTAATGGTTTTCAGGCGTATTTAGTATATGGATATATGTATGTGAAACAAATCTTACATGTAGTGTAAGTTGTTGAGTCTTTTGTTCAAAAGCCGGCAAATGTGAATCATCAAAACCTCACGTAGCACGACAAAATAATGCCAACTCAATTCCAACTCCATCAGTTAAACTGGACGTGTTACCTATGTCAATGTCATTTTAAAATCAAAGGTTGGTCTTGAGAGACATTTAAGGACACATGACAGTGAAGTAAATCAGACCTAAATGGTCAGCATTGCTTGAAAGGGGTCAAAGTCGAAAACGAGTTGACAGCCATCATGTATATATGTATCTATGTATGTAGGAATTGTGCTACCTTATTTAGATAGATAGATAGATAGATAGAAGCCAGTGACCATTTTTTAAAATCTTTTCGTCTTTCTTCTTCCATCTCTTTCTCAGTCATGAGGAAGTAGATACCTTTTTTGTATGTATGTATGTATGTAAGTATGAATCGTATTACCTAACTAGATAGATAGATAGATAGATAGATAGATAGATAGGGAACGAGCGAGTTGGATTTATATGGAAATACTTTTATGAAATTTTACAAATATATATATATATATATATATATACGTGTGTGTGTGTGTGTGTGTGTGTGTGTGTGTGTGTGTGTGTGTGTGTGTGTGTGTGTGTGTTCATGTGTTCATATATAGATATACCTATAGTTATAAAATACCATATGCCTTTATATATAACTAGGTATATGCATGCAACTACATTCAGATAGATAGATAGATTTTCGAAACGTACCTTAGTTTTGGCACGATTTTAGACTAATGAAACACCCAGTAAGGTCGAAGTAGTTACTTGATTATAATAATCAAGCTGGTTAAGTCTATAATTATTAAAGTTGATCAAATTAGTCTAGATGCATTAATATTATTGCCTTCTGAGTTCGCTCCTGACGAGGCTCCCTACAACGAGGCCTTATGTCTTGGCAAAGTCTTAAGCAGGTTAGTACATACAGTATAGCAATATATTTGTCGAGCCAATCAATGTGTCCGTTCGCTAATTCAATTCATTCAACCCTCACTTCATTACTGTAGCACTGATTTAATTTCTGCTAAATCAACATCGTGATATATAAATAGAAATGGAGATGTATTTGCAATATATTGCTGGACTGAAATACATACCCCAACTAAGAGTTGCTTCTTCCGGATTTTCAGTGCATTTTCTAACGTAAAATCATTTGCAAATATTTAGCTATTAGTAATATAACAACCCAATTTTGGCAGCAATGTCTAAATTAACGTTTGGCAAATATATATATATATATATATATATATACATATATATATATATATATATATATATATGTGTGTGTGTGTGTGTGTGTGTGTGTGTGTGTGTGTGTGTGTGTGTGTGTGTGTGTATAATAGAAGCACGCAGACGCAGACGCAGACATACACACACATATATATATACATATATATATATATAAAGAGAGAGAGAAAAAGAAATATATATATATATATATATATATATATATATATATATATATATATATATATATATATATATATATATATTGTAGGCATATTTCATTAAAGATGTCAGACAAGGATTTGGAGTAGGTTTTTTGTTAGCTTTTTAATACCTAATTATTAGATTAGTTATTAAAAATCTTAACTCCAAGTCCTCGTCTTTGATCTCAGATAAATTATGCCTACAAGAAAATCTGATGCATAGATTCATTCACACACACACACATACACACATTCATACACACAATATACACGCGTGTATAGATATATATAATTATATACACACATATACATAGAATATATATATATATCCGAAAAAATGATGAATTTTTACCAATACTTAGCTGATGAGTGAGAAGTGTAAACTTCTGAGATGAATGTTTGTTGTTTTTTGCCTATTTGATAAAATTATATTGGCGCAACGATATTTTTATAGTAGCCAAGGACGGTTTTAGTTTTAAAAGTGACGTTATAGCTTTTAGTTTTTAAAGGAATATTTATTCTAAAGTCATGTATATATATATATATATATATATATATATATATATATATATATATATTCTAAAGTTATATATATATATATATATTTAACTATATATTTATTCAAAAGTCATGTATATACATTATGATATATATATATGCATATATATATATATATATGATTTTAGAATAAATATATCTGTATGACTTTAGAATATATATATATATATATATATATATATATATATATATATATATATATATATTCTAAAGTTATATATATATATATATTTAACTATATATTTATTCAAAAGTCATGTATATATATATATATATATATATATATATATATATATATATATATATATATTCTAAAGTCATACAGATATATTTATTCTAAAATCATATATATATATATATATGCATATATATATATCATAATGTCATATATATATATATATACATATATATATATTCTAAAGTTATATATATATATATATATATATATATATATATATACTAAATGAAAGAATAGTTTTAAAAACGTGTTTATTAAATCAAGAAAATGCTCAAATATTTGCCGGAAGAGCATTTGAAAAATACAATCATCATATTAAACACGAAATAAAATTGACGATATTTGAGCAATACAAAAAAAAAGAATTGCCGCATGGCGTCAGAAAGGAAGGTGAAAGAAAAACAAACTTCTACTATTACAAAATATATCTTTTAAAAGATAGTAATAAATTAGTTCTAGGGTATATTTTTGGACTTACTTTCTCCACTAAATTACCGCCCTAAGACAAAAGAGGGACAACACTCCGAAAAATTTCTATTAAGCAAGAAGGTGTCTTCCTATAATACAGAAGGAAAATAGTGGTATAAAGAACTATATATATCAATCAGTATTAATCCGTTTTTTCACATAGCAAGACCTACGAGCCCAGATGAAGACTTCTAATTGAATCAAAATTTATTATTATTTCTCATACAAAAAGAATTTTGCTAAAACATTTTTGCGTTTTTGGAAAATAAACAAACCTAACATGTTTCTTCCGTTTTACCTTTTCATCTTACACACACACGCACACACACACATGCACACACACACACACACACACACTCACACACACACACACATATATATATATATGTGTGTGTGTGTGTGTGTGTGTGTAAGAGGAAAATGTGATAAGATAAATAAGAATATTATTTTCATTTTAGTTTTTGATTTTTCTCAACTAGTTTCGACTTAAGGTCATAGTCATGGGAAAAAGCTTTTTCTGGAAAAAATATTTTCAGAAAGTTTTTAAAGATATTTAATAATCTTTTTTAAGGTGTTGATATGCTATACGAAAAATGATGTAAAATGTACTATTGGCGTAGCATATCCATTACTTTAATGGAGATTATTATTTGATCTGATACATCAACAGTACATTTTATGTATAAGATGGACTTTCACGTCGATCTCAGCGTATGGGAGCTCAACAGTTCAGTTAAAGATGTGAACTATTAACAACCTGAGCAGTGATATTTTTACTGTCATGACTGCTTGTTCAGTATCAGTAATACTTTTTAAATGAGTCATATGTAAGATCAATGTTCCTAGGATCACAACTTAAGTATTGAATTCAGAATTTTTCCTTCTCTTAGACTAGTTGTCAAACCAAGGCGAGAAAGCCCATTCAAATAGATGGATCCATGGCTCTTCGATGCGAAAATCCAAGCAACCTAGTCCAGAAACTGAACTTGGTTCGTCGATTCCATTTTCTAACGGCGATAACTGTTGCACCTTACTCATGCACACAGATACATGCACACACACAC
>OY757922.1:61061613-61209113 GCA_963585895.1 Sepioteuthis lessoniana
CAGGCCCGCCTTGTAGTTCAAGTCGCGAAGGGGTAACGCATTCCGTGCAAGTCGCCAGGTGAGCGAGAACTCGGAGTTGTTCAAGAAGCTCGATCCTGGCGCCCAATTCCAGTGAGAGCGGATCTCCTCCGCCGTCCAGCCATGCCGCTCGCTGAGAGGATCAGAAGCGGAACCCACCACTAGCTCCCGATACAGTTCCTTCCGAGGCCATGAAAGGTCACTGGACCCAAGAAGGTTACGAAGGGCCTTTCGGCACTCGCGGACAAACAGTGCTTCGCCCAAAGGCCTACGTCGACCTTCAGCCTTTGGGTCTGAGTTGAGGCGAGGAAAAGTCCGACTCGCCTTTCGTCTCCACACTGAGTCCCCCGTCAAGACACGGCCCAGATATGCAAGTCTTTCAGCAAGCCAGTGGCTCTCCAGATCAGGCATACCCAGACCCCCGTTGCGAGTACGTTGGATACAGACCTACCTACGGACCATCGGCCTTGCACCTCTCCAGAATAATCTGGAGGGGGATCGTTGCAGTGCCAACCGATGTGCCTTAGGCAGAGGAAGTACAGCCAATCGGTAAAGGATCAAGGGGAAGACGTATGCGGCGCACGCCTCAGCCCTGCCCTTTAAGGACAACCTCCTTGAAAGCCAGATTCCCACCTGAGCATTCACCTTAGCATGTACCTCCGACCAATTTCGCTCCAGTTGGAGGTCGGGCCCAAACCACACCCCGAGGATGCGGATGGGTCCGTCACTCCAGCGGAAGGGCCCTGGAAGAGTATTGCTACCCCTCCAAGCACCAAGCCGCAAACCTTCGCTTTTGTCAAAATTGACCTTGGCCCCTGCAATCCACTCATACTCGACAACCGCCTCTTTCACAGCCTCTATATCCTGGCGGCGGGATACAAAGACTGTGACGTCATCAGCGAACGCGGAAACCCTAGCCGCAAGGCGGCCAACGAATGGGATACCGCGCAGTGCCGGACTTGTCCCCTCATCCCTAAGCCTGCGCAGGAGGGGCTCCAACGCGAGGACATAGAGAAGAGGAGACAGAGGGCAGCCTTGCCGGACCGAACGCTCGATCGCGATCACCCCCGAACGCCTTCCATTCACCTGCACCACTGCCTGAGGGTTGTGGTACATCATGCTAATCCATCTGCGGAACTCCGGTTTGAATCCGGCAGTCTCCAAAACAGACGCCAAGAACCGATGGTCAACCCTATCGAAGGCCTTGGACTGATCTAAACTGATCAGCGCGGATTCGGTGTCGTCTTTTATCCCCTCTAGGACCTCGCGAATCAAGTGCAGGTTGTCCTGGATTGATCTTCCCTTCACAGCAAAGGTCTGCTCGGGGCCGATCAGATCGCTAATGACAAGCTGTAAACGATTCGCTAAGACCTGGGCCAAAATTTTTAACTCTGTGTTAAGCAGAGTTATGGGCCTGTAGTCGTCTAAACACTCCCAAACATGCCTGCCACCTTTCTTCAGCAATGTGATCACGCCCTTGGTAACGCTACCAGGGATGGCTCCCTGGGCGAAACAATGGTTGAACATATCCGTCAGAATAGGTACAAACATGTGCGACATCCTCAAGTACACTTCGTAGGACAAACCATCTAGTCCCGGCGACTTGTTGAAGCCGACCTGCTTCAACGCGTCACGGACTTCGCATTCAGTAACCACACCCTCGCAGCTAGCCGCTTCAGCCGCCCCAAGGCGGGGGAAGTCGGCGAAATAGCTACGAAACTACCGGAGCGGGAGATCAGTGCAGCGGGCAAAGCGATCCCGAAAGTGCGCCCGAAAGGCGTCACGTATCTCACGACCCGATCGCAGCAGACGCCCGTCCGGGGTTTTGACAGATGCGATGTACCGATCGGGGAACCTTCGCACTTCTTCTTCACGCGCAGTCGCGTTCGATTTCACAGCTTCGTTGAGAACTCTTTTTAGCCTAGATCTAACTACTGATCCCTTGTAGCGCTCGCTACTCTCACGCTCAAGGTCCCTCCTAGCTAGCTCTACACCTAGGGAGTCCCCCCAGCCACCGCCCGGGAGAGTCTATCATCTATAGATTTCGCCTCCGTGGTCCTGTCTAAGTTGAGCTGTCGACCGTACTTGGTGGTGAAATCTCTAATCCTATGTTTAAGAGAAACCCACCACCTATTCCCGGTAACCGCCCCCACTAACGCCTGCTGAATTAGGGATTCTAGCCGATCCCGGAAGTCCCGTATCTCCAGTAAGGAGGTATTGAACTTTCAGTAGCCGGCTAGACTAGGCCTATTTGCTAACCGCAGACTGACTCTAATGAGTTTATGGTCAGTCCACGCTATCAAGTGGAACGTGGGACAACTAACAAAATCAATGTCAGCTCTTCTCACTAACACTCTGTCCAAGTAGGAAACTACTTTGGCAGAGGGCGATCTATCTAGCCACGTCCACATCTCCCGCCCTGGGTGATCCAGACGAAACCTGTCGACGAGACCGTGACGAGTCACGAAGCCGACAAGGCTGCTTTCACACCTTCCCAATCTGTTAGCTCCCCGCCCGACCTTATCTATCTTGGGATCAAGGATCGCATTCCAATCACCCATTAAGACTAGCCGCTTCGTATCGTCCAGGAACGGCGCCAACCGACGAAAAAAGGAAACCCTCTCCGCAGCGATATTGGACGCATAAACCGCAACCAGACGAAACTTGAAACTTTTCACGGCAACATCGGCCACAACCAACCGGCCCCCGTCACCTGCAAAAACAACGTCAACATCAGCATCAAGGCTGCGTCTAACTAGCAAAGAGACCCCAGCGCTGGTGCGGCTGCCGTATGCTGAGAAAACGTTAAAATCGCTTTCCAGCACCCGACAGTCGGCACCGCAAGTGAAGTGAGTCTCCTGCACTGCAGCAACATCTACTCCGAGGTTCTTGAGTTCAGCAAGCAAGCGCGTACACTTGCTTGAATCCCTCAGTCTCCTCACATTCAAACTGGCAAGGTTTAAAGCCAATAAATCCAACTTACCTTACTCAGTGTCGACTACGGGCCGGAAATCCTTCGGGGTGAGGATGCCGACGGCCTGACGCAGGGAACCGGTGCCGAGCTCAGTGCTAACTCGGTCGTCCCTGGTAATTCCCCCGACATCCATGGGGTACCTCAGCTTTAGGGACCTATAAAATGATGGGTGAACTAAAATTGGGACCCTGCCCGAACAAAAAGGAAGCATTTTTTTTAACATTGCATTTTTTGTGTTGGCAAGCATTACGTCCGCTCGGCTGGCTTCGTCAATAAAGTTCCATAGCTCTTTAGTCCGATTGCCAGCCGAACGGACGAATATGGTCAACATTGGAGCGTCCTTGAATATGTAGGTATTAGTGACGTCTTTGTTGTTTATTTTTTTAAATGAGCGCAATGGCTTTAATGAGGTTTTTAAAATGTGGTCGTGATTTGGGTTTTCTAAAATGTCTTCGCAGAAGAGAAAAGCGGTCATTGCATGGCGGGCTTCTGTTGGAGCCGAGCGTGCTCTTGGTTTTTGACTTGATGATGATGTTGATGCTGTTTGTGGGTCAGGTGAGAGTTTTGTCACTGAGTGTGACCGTGTGAAAATTTTCGGAGTTGTGATTGGGGAAAGTGAGGGGGGTAGTGGGATTTCGATTAGGTTTATTGGAGTGATTTTTTGTTTTTGTGGGAGGGGGGGGGGGAATTATTTGAGCTGGTCGCTCATTTGTGGCTGGTGACTTTGCTATTTTCTTTTTCCCCTCCCCCTTAGGTTGAGGTAGGGAGGGTGTTTGTTGTTGTGTTGGTTTTTTAGGATTTCTTTTTTCCCGCTCTTTTGTTGGCGAGTCTTCGCTATTCCTTCTTCTTTTTAAGTTGATGCTCATATCCATGGGTTCTATTGGTGTTGATGATTGTTCTGTTGTAGTGGTCGATGTTGATGATTGTTTTAGTAGTAGTATCAGTAGGAGTAGGAGTAGCGATGGTTATAGTTGTTGAGTCTTTTGTGGTAGCTGTAGGGGCTATTGACTTTTTTATGGGAGTTTTTTTCCCCCCTTTTTTTTTTGGTCACTTGAGTCCACCCCTCCTCATCTTTTTTGTTGGGGTTTTCTTGCTGATTTTCGATGTTTTTGGTGGGTGCCTTGGTTGTTATGATCTCGGAAGTGGTGGTAGTGGTAGTAGTCGTTGTTGCAGTGGTCGTTGTTTTTTGAGGGCAGTTTTTAGAAAAATGTCCGATTTTGTTACAGGCCCAACATAAGGGCTTCCTGCTCTCAACGACCACCGTCATCGTTTGATCTCGGTATTTAATTTTATGAGGTACGTTGTTAAACCCTCCCCTATCGAGGCACATGATAAAGACATAATCACCGTATGCAGTTCCTCGTGTAGATGTTATTTGAGAAACTTGTTCAACGCCGCCATATATGCTTAAGTAGGCGGCGAGAACGTCCCCACTCAATTGCATTGAGACATTACATACGGTGACCTTTATTCTTCGCTTGCCTCGATATTCAGGTTGCAGCCGGAAGAAGCGTGTCGTAATGTTACCACCGGCCAGTTTCTTGGCTACTTCCTCTGAAGGGAGTAAAACATCCCAGGTTGCAAAGCTCCTGCGGCAGAAATACTTACCTGGGATGTTTGCGCTTTTTAGTAAGTCTTCGAAAGTCTCTTTTTTAAGTCCTGCTAGTCTCTTGGTCTTAAGATCAGTGACTACGAAGGACAGGGTCTTAGGTTCCACTTCTTTAACAAGTTCCGGTATAGGAAGGATTTCGCCTTCCTTAAAATAGTTGGCATATTTTTCTGCCCTGTCTCTTGCGTAGTCACTGGGGGTTTTTTGGTTCACACAGTGTGACGACCAAGAGACTGTTGTTTCTTTTGTTTTCTGGGCCGGTGGAATAGTACTTGCAGATGACGACAAGTCAAAAGGTGCTTCTTCCGGCATTGGGGAGGGTCTCGTTGTAAATATGTCCTCGGGTGAGTTAGCCTCCTCCATGGCTGTGAAACACAGCTAGGAGGAGATGAATCCGAATGATATGGTTAAGATCAAGAACGATGAAAAACAATGAAAAATCCGGTATGAGAAATGGTGGTCGTTTTTTTTAAAAAGAGTTAAAACAACAATTCGAGTCGAGGTTTGACCCTCCTCACAAACAAACAACAGTAACAATTGTTTGAGGGGGGGTCACAAAGCAATAACAATATAAAATTTACAGATAACAAATAACAATTTTCAACAGTAACTTACTTTTCGATAGAGAAAATAAACGCAATCCAAAAAAGGACGTGTAGGCTTATCGCCAGACTAATCTCCACAACTGCCACAATGGCAGATGGAACAGCTCATTATGCTGAAAAGGTAGGTGATACCAAACACTTAATAATATCAAAAGTACACATAATGTTACACCTTTTTATTATCTATTAAGTAATGCAATTATATGGATATAAACAAGGTAACCATGGGGCTAAAGGAAGTATAAATTCGATGTAAAAATGCTAAATGAAAGTTAAATATAATTTAGCTAAAATGAACTAATTCACCTAAGAAAAAGAGATTGATTGTAAAACACTGATCGTTAGGTTATATGTTGTGATTATGAGGATATGTGAGAGGATAGATTTGGAATAAATCTATATATGAAGCTAAAGAAAGTGTAAATAGGTTTTGAAAGATAAATAATCAAAATTTGATATGTTCTGGCAATTTAGAACTTATTTACCTAAGAAATGAGATTGACTGAACAACCAGGGTCGTGTGTTAACGGAGGGTAAAAGCGAAATTGCACTGGTCTCACAAATTTCCTTAATCTTTCGTTATGGATATGAGCTAACATCGTTGCTCCATTTAAATTAAAGTTGTGATTAGTTTCAGATATATGTAGGAAAAGGGAGTCATTAAAACTGCCTCATCTAATATCTCGCTTGTGTTGATATAGACTTTATTAAGATTTCTTGAGGTGTCACTTACATATTTCATTTTACAGTTTTTGTAAGGAATGAAATAGACGCCAGCATTAAATTTGATACATTGAAAGAATTTCGTGTTAGGTAAGTCACGAATAGTGTTAGAAGGAAAAAATGACCATTTTAATGCCAAGATTTTTAAAATTATTTTCTATAAAGTTAGAGGAAAAATAATGAGGTGAAATAATGTGTTTATGAGAAAGTTTTATCATATTATAGGGTATACTGATGGAGGTTTGAGATAGTTTTCTTTTGTATATATATATATATATATATATATATATATATATATATATATATATTGTGTGTGTGTGTGTGTGTGAACTCTTTATTCATATATATAACTAACTGCGTTGTTAATTTATATATATCTCGGGGAATCGGGGTTCAGTCCCAGATCGAGTCATACCATAGACTCAAAAAATGGTACTTGATGCCGCCTTTCTCAGCATTATAAGGTACGGATCAAAGGTAAATTGGAGCAGAGGAAAGGAGTAACACCCTCCCCTTTATTTCGGTGTAGTAGCTAATGAAAAAGGTGCCTTCGGGTCGCCCTCCACTACGGTCGACAACTTTACAGAAATATGCATATGCATACACACGCACACACACACACACACACACACACACACACACACACACACACATATATATATATACTGAGTATGCCTGTGTCTGTGACTGTGGGGGTAGATTTAATTAACTTCCCACCACGCCGATATATGTCACAAGATCGTTTTATGATGAAGAGCCACGCACAAATCAAGACGTGTACAACTATACCAAAAATGTTTGGTCCTGCCGGAATTCCCTTATCATATTTACCCAACCCCTCCGCTCGGGCAGGATATGACACAAGGTCAATTTTTAAGCGGAGTTTAACAGGTTTGAATTCCGAGTTTTCCTTCTCCTAGACTAGTTGCCTCGCCAAGGCTGAAGAACCTATTCTGCCCTACTATTTACCCATAGCTGGAGGGAGAATAATTGGATTCATACCTTTCCCAAGGGTATTAGAGCTATGTGAAATGCAATCAGTCTCGTCGAGGATTTGAACTCGTATCGCCGTGTCCATTTCCTACGACGATAACCATTACACCATGGGAATTCCCTTATTGGGCACCTCGGGTGTCGAGAAATAAACTCAACACTGCAAAACGAGTATAGCCGTGGCCGTCGGAAAACAAACATGGGTCTGCGATCATAGGACTTTCCGATTACAAATGAAAAAAAATAGAGAAATGAATAAAGTTAACCAAAAATAAATTCCCCAATGGAAAATCAGAAACCCTATAACTTTTCCAGACCCGATAGGGGAGATAGGTTGGGTGGCGTGAAGTTGCGACGGAATTTCGGGGCAACATTTGTTTTTCGTTTTTACGATATGCGTAACCATAATAGCTAATCTCTGTACACCGTTTTCGGGGTCTTTGTGAACTGACACACATTTATCTCAATCAGTGAAACACCAGAAAACCTTTTAGATGTTTTTTAAAGAAAAGTTAGTTATCAGTTAAAATTGTGGAAGAAAGTGAGAGACAGAGAGAAAATACAGAGAGAGAGAGAGAGAGATACCGTATCGTGTCACTCCACTGACAATCCATTCCATACCTACAGAAATAGTTGTTTACGGAAAGATAAAATACAGTAAAAACAAAAACAAAAGTAGCAAAGTAATTTTACTTTCTGCATTCCCAGATTTTGATGAAAACTTTTTTAAAAGGAAAATCATTGAATAAAAATCGTGGAACATCTTAACCGGATTAATCCAATCCTCAAAAAATAGAAACCCTTTGTTTTTCGCGATTCCTTTTTGTTTCTTAACATTCAAAATACTTTCTGAATATATATATATATATATATATATATATATATATATTGGTACGATACCAAAGCAAAGTGACATGTAATCATCTTCCTATATTGAAGCACAGAAAGATGTGTGGATAAAATGTTTCCAAAAATTTATCCAGACTGACTTTAACAAGGTGCCGCTTTAACATATTATGGGCAGATTAGGATAAATGCATAAACACCAAAATAAACAAATGCCTGATCAAAACAGTCACGGCTAATTTGAAATACTTTCCGTCCACGTTTAACATATATCTCTTAAATAGAGAGCTCAGTGCCTGGTGTCGACGAGAATAGAGATCAATTGAAGACAATAGTGCAAGGAGATGAGAAGGAGGTTAGGCTTCTTTGTTTAATGGAATATCAACCTTCGTGGGTTATTTAATATCGAAGCCATCCTTGCAGAAGCACAATAGGGATACTGTTTAACCCAAAGCTGGCGAGGGGCATAGATTTCACACCTTTCCAAAGGCTATTAGTCCGAAAATGAACGTAATAACAGTACTGGAGTTCGAACTGGCTTACTTAGAGGCCGCAGTTCAACACTTTAACCATTACGCCTCAGACACTCCCCGAGTGAAAGAGGAGAGAAAAAACTCCCATTATTAATACGTATAGTACAAAATTAGTAAAAATTAATAAAAGTTAATTAGAATT
Source organism: Sepioteuthis lessoniana (assembly GCA_963585895.1). NCBI lineage: Eukaryota > Metazoa > Mollusca > Cephalopoda > Myopsida > Loliginidae > Sepioteuthis > Sepioteuthis lessoniana. The sequence goes on from OY757922.1 coordinate 61,070,057, forward strand.
ATTAATTTTTCAATAAATTAAGGGGAGGGCGCTACTCCATTTTCTGGATTGCTCCACTTTACCCTTGATCCTTACCTTATAGTGCTGAGTGTTAAGCAAGGAGACATCAAGTACCATTTTCTTGGTCTTTGGTATGACTCGACCTGGGATTGAATCCCGGTCACCCGGACCATTGGCGAACAATCTAACCATTATGCCAATGGCCCGACACAGTGTCAGCGTCACTTGATGGTTCTCAGTTTCTCACCCGTGAGATCACCAAATTAAATGTATGTGTCTATGCAATCCAAAATTAGATATATATGCCGTATCTGAACACTCTTTTTTGTTAATATAGCAAACTTCAATATATATACAGAGAGAGAGAGAGAGAGAGAGAGAGAGAGAAAGAGAGACTTTTAACTAAGGGCACTAGAAATATGCATTTCTGAATATATACATGAAGAAGAAGAATTCATAAAAATACTTTCGGACTACCCTATATATTTCATACTTAATACAAAAAGAAAAGCCTACAAAAAATACAATAACAATACTAATAAAACGAAAAATGATAAAACCAGAAGAATCTTACCACCCACAAACTCAATAACCAAAAACCTCAGAAATACACTACACGCCCCAAACATAGAAATTATTAACCAAACATCAAAAACTATAAATTATATTCTAAACAAAAAAGTAAATAAGAACAAAAATAAAAGTAAAAATCTCACTCCAGAAGCAGGAGTTTACCCAATCAGATGTGCAATTTGTAATTAACCATATACTGGAGAAATATCCATGTAACATAATGGCCGAGGGATTTCGTTTTATATATCTTGCCTTTCGGTTTAGTTAGGCTGAGAACCTTTCGGTTCAGCACATGGGTTAGTTAGGTGCAAACTTGAGCACAGGTGTTGACGCGCGCACGGGGAGGATGTGTCGTTCACAGATGTCAAAATAAAAATCCCAGATAGAAAGGTTGACCTGTGGTTGTGAATGACGTCATGCACCGGAAGCGCACGCGGGGGATTTGGGGGATTTTGAAAAAGTCAGTTGAGTTGAGAACTAGACTCCGAACGGGAAGGGTCGACTTTCGGGGCTCGCTGAGGCCAGACGAATTTGTGCGCTACGGGTGCCACACGTGGGGCGCCGGGACAGATGGAAAAGCCAGCATTGAAAGATTGTGCATCTCTCTTCCTTATGTTGAAACCTTTAACTCAAAGGTAATAAAAGGTTTCGTACCTTAACTAAGGAGTCGCTACGTGTTTTTCGTGTTTCGGGATTCCTATGTTCTATATATATATATGTTATGAACATTCTATGTACGTTTCCCATATTCATGTATGGGTATGTTACATCGAGACCTCTGAAAAAGAGGATTTATGAACACAAACACGCTCTCTAAAAAAATGACACTAGCTATGCCCTAGTCCTACACAGAAACAAAGAAAAACATAATTTTGATCTAAAGGAAGTAAAATTTATAGAATATATGCCCAATAAAAAAACGATTAGTCATAGAATCGGCATTTATTCTTCTCACAAAAACAATAAAAGTTCTGGAAAATTCTCAAATATCTCCAATTCTGGCGCAATAGATCATCATTGAATATAACATTAACAAACAATTGCATTAAATCAAAGACAAATACTACGTTGTTACTAACAAGAACATGACATAAAAACAAACATTACTTTTCAAATTTGCCGTTGAAAATACGACGCAATACAGAGAAACATGTTCGGCAAAAAATAATGTCTTTTACCCAAATTCTATTCCATTTCGTCATTACTACACAACATACTGTCGGAAATATACATTTCCATATTATGCACACACACACACACACACACACACTTATATATATATAAAGTAATATGAACTTATGCTTATGAAGTCTTTGTAAAAGGTAAGTGTTTAAATTTTAATTTTTCTGATTTGAAAAGAATTGATTTTCTGTGGTTTAAAATGTCGAAATTATCTACGACTTTCGGTAACTCGTATCCATGAATTTTTTACCAAAAATATTCCCTAAAAAAGAGTAAGTCTTTTTTATCGTAATAGTGATAGAAAACTAATAGAACCCAAGTTGAAAAGATAGGAACCTCATTTCATAGATCATTTTTATAAATAAAACCAAGGGAATGATAACTGGTATACATGCCTGTCATAAAATCAATCGTTTTCATATTTTATTTATATTGTAAATAGGCACTCAATCTCAAACTACTGAAAATCAATATTTTTCAAAGTCTAACAAATTAATCAAGTAAAAGAAGATATTCTGAATGCCAAGCAATATAACTTAGTCACAAAAAATGTCTTTCTATTTTTATTCGGAGCTAGTCTGGTTTAAATAACAAGTCAACAGGGAGTCCTCGTGACGTTGTGGCTAATGTACTTCAGTAAATCCTAGTAAGCGAGTTCGAACTCCAGTCAGGATATTACGTTCACTTTTGGACTAATACCCTTGAGAAAGTATGAACCCCATATCCTTCTCAGTTATAGGTTAAATAAACCACTACTCTCCTTTTATAAGTATGGATTTGGAATTAAATAACCCACGAAGTTTGATATGCCATTAAAAGAACAAACCAAATAACAAGTCCTTATATCCCGATTGCTCATTAGGTATACAGACTTACTCCTTATACAGGGTATCTCAAAAAAGATGTGCCATCCATTAAGATATGATTTTGATTGATTACTGTGACCAGCGCAAGGGCGGTCATTTAAACGCGTCCGGTAAAAAATGCATCCTTAAAGCTAGAAGCATCAAATCAATGCTGTTGTTTTTTAATTTTTATTATATTAGCTTCCAGGACACGCAATCTTTGTTTAAGTTTCTTGTCTCAGTAATAAATCATTATCATATAACTAGCTAGCAAATAATTTGGGATAGTTTTGAATGATTTTGTCTCCAAATAAGTAGTGACGGAAAATATTTTCCTCTCTTGTCCAAGGCATTGTGATCGAGGATTAATAATTGTTATAGTAAAGTATACTATTTTCAAATCAGAAACAAAAAAAGAACACAGCTTTATTATTAACAGAGTTATTAGCAGTCATATAGCTCCCATGTATATTGAGATACCCTATATATTTATACATAAACTGTGTGAGCAGAAATAATTGGGCAGTCACATGGATTCCATCTAAATTCATATACCCTATACTTTAAAAAGTCAAACAACTACTGTATTTATAGTGTGCAGAGTTTAAGATTTCATTAAAAAACGTTTTGTTTTTTTTTCAGCACAAATAATATGAAGGACCAAACTTAAAATGTTGACATGGATGACATCTTAACCTTCTAAAGAGAAATAGAATTATACCAAAGATTAAGAATGTAAACATGACCAATACCATACAAAGTAATTATTATAAAACAATTACAAAGGATTTTGACATTATAATCAAAACAAAATAAAAAGATAAGATAAAAAAAAAAAAGATTTAAATAGAAATGCACAATGTACGTGATTTCCGAACGCCTAAGGCTTAAAATAACCCTTGACGAATGGATATGCCATTGAAATCATTCAATCAATCAATCAATCAAACTTGTCCATATGTACCGAAATTCATATATTCGTCATTTTTTTTCCAACAGAAAAGAAATTGTTAAAGATTCATATCTCAAAATCATAATTTCTTTTACCAAATCTTATACTGACACTTTTTTAAAAGTTTAATATTTGTTTTAAGTATGAAAAATCCTGAGAATGATATTATACAGTATAATGTCTATACCAGGTTTTCAAAACCTGATTTTTTAACCATCCTGTATGTCTATACCAGGTTTTCAAAACCTGATTTTTTAACCATCCAAAAAATAAAGAAATTTTACAATTTTAATAAATCAGAATACAAAGGTGCTAATCGATCAGGTTTTGGGGGGATGTGAGTTATTGATTGATTTAAACGGCATATCACCGTGTTTAGGGTTATTTTAGGCCTCGAAGTTAGGAAATTACAGTCATTGTACATTTATATTAACATATTTTGTGCATTTGTTTCAAAAGAGATATCTGCACTCAGTTATTCCAATTGAATACTAATGATTTGCATATAGATGGTTTCAAGTATTCATATCAAATACAAATAATTATATAGTTTCAAATAATCATTTCTATTTAATAATAGTCGTTTGTTTTCTCGCAATTATATGGGTTCAAGAAACAAATAATAATCCTTAATAAACAATTATAGCTTAAATTCACTATTCTTAATACAAATGATTTAGATTTATACATTGATTATTCCTATTTAATACAAAAAATTTGTGCGCAGCTGTGTGAGTTCAAGTATTCATAACTCATGCGAATACATGTATAGTTTCAAGTAATTGTTTCTGTTTAATTATAGCGCTTGTTTCCACACAGTTATATGGTTTCAATTAACAAATAATATTCGTGAGTAAACAATAATAGCTTCAAGTAACTTTGATGAATAGAAATAATTTGCACACGGTTCTGTGGAATTAAGTATTCCTATCTAATACAAATAATTCGAAAACAGATCAATTTGACCCATAGATGGCACTCTTATTTGTCTAAACACTGTGGACTTAGAAGTAATAGCAATGAAGGGGTACGCTACAATGCTCAGACCCCGAGAACTCGAACCTCAAGATCATATGCAGGTTAGTGTCATGCCCAGGATACCCCTACATCTACAGAGGATACAGTCAGCGTACTTGGTTTGTTTTTTTAGGTTTTTGTGCTTTTACTAATATTCTTTTTTACAAGCAAGTGAAGAAAAACTGTTTTCAACTTTCAAAACAAATTTTTAAATTTAATTACACTTTTGAAATAGGGTGCGTGTCGAAATGTTTCCAAAGTCCTTCATTATGGCTAATTCCGTTCAACCAACAAGAATTCCGTTTTTCAGTATTCCTTTTGGGATTTTGACGATGCCATCACGCAAGAAGACTATTCAACAGAAACTCTCATTTACATCAAGACTTCAACAGAACCTGATAAAAAACTGGATACAGCTTCTACAATCGATGTGCATGAACATGTCTACTTAAGCGAGAAACCAGCTGTCTCTCTTGTTTACCCGGCAGATCTCAGTGGCATTGATGATATTCTCATACAACCCCGACTGAAATTATGGCACCTCCTACGATGAAATGCTATTCTAGCAGACCATCGTTAATGAATTCGATTTCAACCGAGTGCTAATACTTCTGACCTCAAGCTAAACCAGCACTACATAACATGGATGGTCTTTGACAGAGTCATCAGTTTTCATAATGGTTGGTTGGTTGGTTGGTTTTACGGCTTATCAAAACTGCATCGTATAGGATTCGAAGTCGGCGCCCTGTCGACTACGACTGAAGAATACACCGACTGCATCTCTGCATAGGGGTAATTCCCCACTAACGATTGTCCAGGGTATGAGACTAAACAACATCTGATGGTGAGGTTCCAGTTTTGGAGATTTGGGGAACAGGGAGAACCCCTTCATTGCCATTGTCCCCATGTCTACATTGACCCGGAAAGGTAGAACATGTTAGGGTCTCATAAAGGGATCAAATAAAATTCTTCAATCATTTTTTAATGATTATTAGTATTTCAATAGTTATTTGAAACCATACAGCTCTGTGTAAGTTATTTATATTCGATAGAAATAGTTAATAAACATATCTACTCATATTAAATAGCAATACTTGAAATCATCTGTGTGCGAACAAATGATTAATAAAAGTAAAGTAGAATTGGCGACCTTAGTTGAAGGTGACCCGAAGGCTCCCTTTTCATTAGTCACTACACCGAGGTGTAGGAGAGGGCACTACTCCATTCCCTGAATTGTTCCACTTTACCCTTGATCCTTACCTTATAATGCTGAGTGTTAAGCAAGGCAGCATCAAGTACAATTTTTTGAGTCTTTGGTATGACTCGACCTGGGATTGAGCCCCGATCTTCCGGACCATTGGCGATCATTCTACTCATTAGGCCAATGATTAATATTATATAGAATTATTAGGGTTAGATTGAATTACTTGAAACCATTTAACTATATGTGAACAAATGATCCCTAAAAACTCGTTTAAAAATAAAGCTACCTACAAAACTATTCACTCACAAATCATATATATATGTGTGTGTGTGTGTGTGTGTGTGTTAAGAATATTTGATATTAAATAGCCCACAAGCGCTGACATGCTATAAAACATCAACTAACCAAGCAACCCACTGCCGACGTCACATTCCCATTACTCAGACGGGCGACAAACATCTGGAAACATGGCTGAGAGAAATCTGTAAGCCTCGATAGACGTAAGCATCCATTTAAAAATAGGTGCGTTCTGCCACTGGAACTGGCGGAAAACAAAGGGTCTAAAGCATAACTGTGCTCGTTAATGAATCGCAGATGAAAAAAAAAAAAAAACTAAGTAAAAGCTGGATTTGAAGTAGTACAGTTTCTTTGTATCAATAGACTTCTTCTGAGAAGTGATGGGCCCCAATTACATTGGTGCCTCCTCAATGTCGGATATACTACTATTACTGACAGCCAGCTATCAGCCTGGTATCTTCGTTTATTTGAACTTGTCTTATCACGTGAAGGAAAAACTTCGGGAAAAAATCCAATCAATTCTATATACACATCAACCCAAGCCAAAATAAAATCACTGACTTGACGAAAGAATTAGCAATTAAAGAATAAAATAAAATTAAAAAATATAAAACCAACCCAAACCAATGCAGCTGATACCCGTTCTAGCATCCACATAATTCACATACCTTTGGAAAAGGCATGAACTCAGCTATTGGGTAAATAATACCTCTACTGCTCTTCTACAAGGATGGCTTTGGCATTGAATAACATACGAAGGCTGATATGCTATTAAACAAAGAAACCAAACCACATCATTTCAGAAAGCTGACAGGAATGAGAGATGAAATTACGGGGCAGATTGGACTCTAGCTTTGGTAGGGTGATCTCTCTAGCAGAAGAAAAAACTCTGAATACAAAACCTAGGGAGCGTTATTCAAGAGAATCTGGGATTATTTGATGCAAAATTCTTCTGTAATCATCTATTTCAAAAAGTGTGGCTGGTGCAACAGAAATCTTCACCGCTATAAATAAATCAACTGCGTAGGTAGTCAAAAGTTCATATCTTTAAGCTAAATGTCTGGCAAAGATACGTTGAGATCAACGTGAGAGTCCATCATTATATATACATATATATATAATGATGGACTCTCACGTTGATCTCGAGTCAACCGTGTTTCGATCCCAGCTACGGGAAGCTAATGTCTAGCCACTCTGATGAGTTCTGATAGAACGAAACAGATCTGTCTATGGATGACTATATATATATATAGGTACATCGAATCTTTTAAATATCTATATATCGATTCTTTTAAATATATATATCGATTCTTTTTAAGCACCTTATATATTGATTTTATGGTAAACGGCGGGAATTGATTAATGAAACTCCCATAATTGCTTGGTACACTAGCACTTTCTGTCACGTCACTTTTGCAATATACACACCCCTGATGATGGTCCAAGATCGGGGAGAAAGTAGTAGGGTACCAAGTAATTAACCAATTAGCCAATTCCTGCTGAATAGCATAAAATCAATGCGACAATTCCAAAGGACATATACAAAAATTTAACAAAAGATATCTATATTGTTGAATGAAATATATATATACAGTGTATCACAAAAGTGAGTACACTCTTCACATTTCTGCAGATATCTAAGTATATCTCTTCAGGGGACAACATTGACAAAATGATACTTTGACACAATGAAAAGTAGTCTGTATGTAGCTTATATAACCGAGTTAATTTATTTTCCCCTCAAAATAACTCAAAATATAACCATTAAAAGCTAAACCCCTGCCAACAAAAGTGAGTACACCCCTAAGGGAAAATTGTCAATATTAACATACACCATGTCAACCGTCAATATTTTGTGTGGCCACCGTCATTATCCAGAACTGCCTTTACTCTTCTGGACATGGAGTTTACCAGAGCTTCACAGGTAGCCACTGAAATGCTCTTTTACTCTTCCATGACGACGTCGCGGAGCTGGCAGATATTTGAGACTTTGTGCACCTCCACCTTCCGCTTGAGGATCCCCCAAAGATGTTCTTTTGGGTCCAAGTCTAGAGATGCTTGGCCAGTCCATCACCTAAGCCTCTTCTGTAAAGCAGTAGTTGTCTTGGAGGTGTGTTTGGGGTCATTGTCATGCTGGAACACAGCCCTGCCACCCAGTTTCTGGATGGAGGGGATCATGCTTTGCTGCAGTATTTCTCAGTACATGGAGTTCATGTTTCCCTCAATGAAATGTAACTCTCCAACACCTGCAGCACTCATGCAGCCCCTGACTATGACATTCCCACCACCTTGCTTGACTGTAGGCATGGCTCACTTATCTTTGTTCTCCTCACCTGGTCGCTGCCACGCTTGCTTGAGGCCATCGGGACCAAACAAATTAAACTTCATCTCATCAGACCATAGGACATGGTTCCAGTTATCCATGTGCTTTGTTGACATGTCTTCAGCAAACTGTATGCGGGCTTTCTTGTGTATCATTTTCAGAAGAGGCTTCCTCTTGGGGTGACAGCCATGCACACTAATTTCATGTATAATGCGGCGTATAGTCTGAGCACTATCAGGCTGACCCCCATCCTCTTTAATCTTTGTTGCAATGCTGACAGCACTCCTACGCCGATCTTTCAAAGAAAGCATTTGGATGTGACGCTCAGCACGTGCGCTCAGCTTCTTTGGACGACCTACCCGAGGCCTGTTTCGAGTGGACCCCGCTCTTTTAAAACGCTGGATGATCTTAGCCAATGTGCTGCAGCTCAGTTTCAGGGTGTTGGCAATCTTCTTGTAGCCTTGGCCATCTTCATGTAGTGCAACAACACGTCTTTTAAGATCCTCAGAGAGTTCTTTGCCATGTGGTGCCATGTTGGAACTTTCAGTGACCAGTATGAGAGAGTGTGAGAGCTGCACTACAAATTTGAACACACCTGCTCCCTATGTACATGGGCCTAGTGACACATGGGCCTAGTGACACATGGGCCTAGTGACACATGGACCTAGTAACACTAATGAGTCACATGACATTTTTGAGGGAAAATGACAAGCAGTACTCAATTTGGACATTTAGGGGTGTAGTTTCTTAGGGGTATACTGACCTTTGTTGGCATGGGTTTCGCTTTTAATGGTTATATTTTAAGCTATTTTGGGGCGAAAGTAAATTAACTCTGTTATATAAGTTGCACACAGACTACTTTTCATTATGTCAAAGTGTCATTTTGTCAGTGTTGTCCCATGAAGAGATGTACTTAAATATATGCAGAAATGTGAGGAGTGTACTCACTTTCGTGATACACTATATATATATATATATATATATAAGTGTGTATAATCTGAGGAAAATAGTATTGGGTTTAGACTTTATTTGTAGTAATCAAAGGTGAATTCAAATCTCCTTTCAGTGCTCAATGACGACAGCTATTAGATATATAATTAATTTCAAATAAAAAAATTTCGAAACTTCCATCCCGAGCGAAAACAATTTTTATAAATTTGACGAAAAAAACTTCAATTCAGTGTTTCCATTATAAATTTATTTCAGGTCGTTGTGACCCTCTTCAGATGGTTTTTATTAATTAGTGCTTAGGATATGGTATAGACATCCATACCTTGTTTCCGGCTAGAAGAGAAAAAGACCTATATTTATTTGCTTATGAAATCTCTTTATATTCTAATAATAAATGTTCCTCTTTTTTTTTTTTTTTAAATTGTTACTAATAGTTTAAATTGCTATCTAATTTAAAAAAAACCGGTGAATATAATTCTTAACTGTTTTTTGCTTTTTATTTCTCTTCTGGGACACATTTAAGCACTTTAATTTATCAAAGGCTTTTTAAAAGATTATTTATTCTCATTTGTATATATATATATATATATATGTGTGTGTGTGTGTGTGTGTGTGTGTGTGTGTGTGTGTGTGTGTGTCGATAGCTTGATGATATGAATAAAGTGTTCAATAACCGCAATAGAGAATATATATATATATATATATATATATATATATATATATATTGATCTTTAGATCAAATAAACAAATGCCAGTGAGCAAAATCCGTTGACCCTTTGTTTACGCTATCCCAACTTATACGTGTATATATATATATTGTTTTTAAAAACGAGTGTATAATAAAATATTTTTAAACGATTAAAATATTTTTGAACCCTCTTAAAATTTGTCATCAAAATATTTTATTACGCACCCACTTTCATAAAGAAGATCTAAATTTCGTACTTACCACAAACGTATATATATATATATATATATATATGTGTGTGTGTGTGTGTGTGTGTGAGTAATATTAAATGGATATATATAACATATATATATTTAATTCATGGAATTTAGATTACGACCCCTGGGTTTCATGAAGTTTTTTGCAAAACAACAATCATCAGGAAGTTAAGAAAACTGCCTGATGATTGTTGTTTTGCAAAAAACTCCATGAAACCCATGGTTCGTAATCTAAATTCCATGAATTAAATGTATATATCATATATATTTATTTGCTATTATTATATAATAGCTCAATCCTAGATATTCAGCACTCTCCATATTACATTGCACTTGGTTTGACACAAACCCACAAAGTGATTTAGTGACAACCAACACTATTATAATATATATATATAAGTGTGTGTGTGTGTATGTGTGTGTGTGTGTGTGTGTGTGTGTGTGTGTGTGTGTGTGTGGTTAGCTATTTCAACCTCTTGATCTAAACTTTCTTGCATCAACAGCCTATACGCAATATAAGTTTATTTATCGCAGGGTTGATATATATATATATATATATATATATATATATATATTGACAGAGAGAGAGAATAGGCAGACACTTTTTGATGGATATATGATTTTTCTGGATTCCCGAACGGATTAAATGTTTTCATTGAAAGATGAAAGGCATTCTCTCTCTCTCTCTCTCTCTCTCTCTCTCTCTCTCTCTCCTTCATAACTGAAATTTCAGCTCTTTTTAAAAATGTGATTTACTTTTCTTCTTTCTGCAAGCGTTCCATTTCAAATAATATATTTAATTCATCTTCAGTCATAAAAGAATGGGCGTCTGATGCTTGTACGAACTTTTTTACCTACCTACCGCGTTTTATTTATCTCAGAAAAAAATTCAAGATTTCAGATAATTGTTTATTGTTGGGTTCTTTTTTTCTTCTTTTCCTTTTGTTTTCTGTTTTTCTTTTTACTTTTTTTTACAGTTTTTTTTAATTTTCTTTTTTTTTTTACTTTATTCGTTTATTCTTACTGACATTCTTTGAATGTAATCGGGAGATTATAAAAGGTCAAAACAGGCTTTAAATAGGCGGCTAGAAATGGTTTATTTTAAATCTCTCTCTCTCTCTCTCTCTATATATATATATATATATATATATATATACTTCTCCATTCATACCATAGCAATATATATTTCACTCTATTTATATGCCTATCGATCTAATTTCAGTCAGTCTCATTCTTTTCATAACTATCTATTTATCTATCATTCTTTCCATATATATCTAATATATACGTATATATATATATATACTGAGAGAGAGAGAGAGAGAGAGAGAGAGAGAGAGAGAGAGATCATATCATAATGTTTATCGTCATAGGAAATGGAGCTGATTTCAAATCCTGGTCGAGGCAATTTCCAATTCAAATAACCCTACTACCCTTATCAGTCTATCTGACTGCCGATTTGAATAACTTCAAACTATTCTATTTCTTACTGTTAATATTTATCTTATACTAACATCTTTCTATTTGTCTCTAGTTTAAGGTAACCATCTATCTCAAGTTATTTTTTCTTTCTTTCGATCTATATGTCAATCTGTGTATTTCTATTCATCTCTCTCTCTCTCTTTCTCTCTCTCTCTCTCTCTATCAATATATATATATATATATATATATATATATATGTATATATATATATATATATATATATAAGCTGTAGGTTTGGTTATTTGGGATTGCTTCTATCAATATGTTTGTAATGTTGTCCATAATTTTTTAAAAGTAAAAACACACATTTTAAAAGGGCTTGGATGACTGATTGAATCGAAACACGACTTTCATTGACCAGAAGTAATCCGACAGTAAACCGATAAATAAAAACAGCGGACGCCTCTATTTTCGTCAAACAAATATGTGAAATATGAGTAGTTCCGATTGGCAAATGAGGCTCTGACTAAAGATTTTAAAATAGTCATTATCTGAATGCCGATTCTTAAGGCAGACATTGGTTTCACAGAATTATCCGAAGGCTTGTATTTTTGGAAGGTACTTGCCACTGCTTTAGATATGGTTAAAAGAAGTAATGATTATAATAATGATAATAATAAAAAATAATAATGATAATAATAATAATGAATAATACGAACAAATGGTATATGCACAACCTAGCACCTGTCCTAGAAAATGACACACGTAAACTCCTATGGGACTTTGACATACAAACGGATCACCGAATCTCGACCAGAAGACCAGACCTAATAATAATCAACAAAAAAGGAGAACTTGCAAAATTGTCGACTTTGCTGTGCCGGCTGCCCACATAATAAAACTGAAAGAATGTGAAAACAAGGATAAGTGCCTCGACCTTGTTAGGGAATTGAAAAAACTATGGAACATGAAAGTGACTGTTATACCAATCGTGATTGGTGCTTTTGTTAGTGTAACTAAAGGATTATTAAAGGGACTGAAGGATTTAAAAGTTGGAGGAGGAGTTGAGATCATCCAAACTACGACATTATTGAGAATGGCCAGAATACTTAGAAGAGTCCTGGAGGCTTGAGGAGACTTGCAGTCACTCAAATTCAGCGAAAAAATATCAGCTAAAACTGATGTGAAAAACTCTCACGGATAGAGATAATGATAAAAAATGTCTGGACGTTTTAAGCGACTAACAAGTGAAATTTCGCACGAGAAAACATTAACGTGGCTAAGAAAGGAAAACCTTGAAAGAGTAACTGATTCTCTCTTAATAGCAGCACAAGACAACGCCATATTGACCAACTATATCACTGCAAGAATCGAAAAGATGCAACAAAGTAGCAAATGTTGGCCATGTGATTGGTGATAGAGATGAATCGATCAATCACATAATAAGTGAATGCAGAAAGAGTATAAGACTTGACTCGATTGGGTGGGCAAGGTGATCCACTGGGAATTGTACAAGAAATTGAAATTTGACCATACAAACAAATGGTTTTTGCACAAACCAGAGTCCCTCCTTGAAAATGAGTCGCACACTCCTCTGGAGTTTTGAAATACAAATGGATCACTAAATCTCAGCCAGACGACAAAACCTAATAATAGTCAACAAAAACAAGCGGATTTGCCGAATTGTGGACTTTGCTGTCCCGGATGACCACTGAGTAAAATTGAAAGAAAGCGAAAATAACTATAAATACCAGGACCTTGCTAGAAAATTGAAAAAAAAAACTGTGGAACATGAAAGTGACGTTGATACCAATTGTAATTGGTGCTCTTGGTACAGTATCCAAAGGGACTAAAGGACTTGGAATTAAGAGGACGAGTGGAGACCATCCAAACTACGGTACTATTGAGAACAGCCAAAATAATTAGAAGAGTCCTGGAGAAACCATCGGCTAACGCTGGTGTGAACAACCTTTCAAAGGAGTAATAATGATAATAGCAATTTTATAATAACGCCGATAAAATGTATTAAAAAAGGCATGATAAAATAATGGAAAATATGCAAATGCTATAGAATACTAAAATTAAAAAATTATATAAACACCAACCATAGCTAATTAAAGAATCCAAGGAAGCTACTATTTTCAAGTTGATTGGTTGCTTGCTTGCTTGTTACGTTATATCAACCATTTTGTGTTATGTCAAATCCTATTTCTACATGTATATATATTAAATATGTATGACTTGTAAACGAATAATCTATAGGTAACACTTTTAATCGAGACAGAGCTCACGTGAAACAATTTAACTGTGTGCAAACAAATGTTACTATCTATCACTGATAGTTCTATTTTCACACAGTCAAATAGGCATTGCCATCAAATGCTAACAGTTAAATCTAATATTAATCCTTTGCTTACTCTCAATTAAATTATTTCATGCATAGTAAATGATTAAGGAGTTTTATTGTTTGGACCCTGACGGGTACAATCACTCCGGTTCAGAGTGAACCAGGGAGTAATGGCAATGAAAGGATACTCCACATTCCCCAAAGATCTAGCACGGGAGCCTCACTATGAGATATTTTAGTGTTATATAAGGAAACTCGTGAGGTACTATTTACCAACCCCTCCGCTCGGGCAGGATATGACACAAGGTCAATTTTTAAGCGGAGTTTAACAGGTTTTAATTCAGAGTTTTCCTTCTCCTAGACTAGTTGCCTCATCAAGGCTGAAGAACCTAGTCCGTCCTACTATTTACCCATAGCTGGAGGGAGAATAAGGGGGTTCATACCTTTCCCAAGGGTATTTGCCCGAAAGTGAACGTAATAGCGCGACTGGAGTACGAACTCGCGTACTACGATTCCGCAGTTCATCGCTTTAACCATTACACCACGAGGACACCCTGAGGAAACTCGTGAGGTGGTTCGGTGGTACTTTTCTGTAGATATGCTATCGGCGTATTCTATAGTCACAGCTGACTGGGCTATATATACTGTGACTTTACTATACAACTGAGAGAAAATTATGAGTAAGAATCCATATTTCATGGTTAATGACGATAAAAAAAACATGGGAATTTTAAGTGATATGTCAGTGCGAACAGATAATCACATCTCAGTCAAAAAATGTTACAAAATAAATTAATACAGAGACAAGGAAATAGAAAGGGTATCTTAAAACTACCACTGAGCCAGTGATAGCGTTAACCAATGGTATGATTAAGAAAGGGACAAGTATACAAAATAAAACAATACCCATCAGTTCCAGGCTATTGAAAAATTTTAAAATTCACTTAGTGGAATTGCCTTTCTCCTTCGGAGAGAACTATTAATGTGATTGGAAAGGTATCACGTGAATATATAGATGGAGCAAGGAATATATATAATCGCTTCTTTACCGCAACCTAGGTTTTGGGTAAAGACCCAGTGAAGGACAGCAAAAAAAGAAGTAAAGCTGAATAATAATAATAATAATAATAATAATAATAATAATAATGGAACTTTAACATATAGACAGATAACCTAATCTCGACCAGAAGACCAGACCTAATAATTATCAACAAAAAAAGAGAATTTGCTAAATTATCCACTTTGGTGTCCCGACTGACCACAGAATAAAACGGAAAGAATGCAAAAACAAGAATAAGTACATCGACCTTGCTAAGGAATTAAAAAAAACTGTGGAACATGAAGGTGACAGTGATGCCATTTGTGATTGCTGATTTTGGTACTGTAACTAAAGGATTATTAAAGGGACTGGAGGACTTGGATGTTGGAGGACGAGTAGAGACCATCCAAACTACAGCATTATAGAGAACGGCCTGAATACATTAAAGAGTCATGGAGATTTGAGGAGACTTGCTGTCACTCAAACTCAAGTTAAGGACTATCTGCTAAAACTGATGCGAAAACCTCTCAAAGAAAAAGAAGAAAGAAAGAAAGAACGAAAGAAAGAAAGAAAATGAAACTTCAAGAGAAAAATTGAATCCCTTTTAATAACAGTACAAAATATTGGCACAAGAACCAATTATATAAAAGCAAAAATTGATAATACACCACAGAAGTGTCGATTAAGTGGAGAGAAGATAAAACGGTTAATAACAGTATAAGCGAATGCAACAAACTAGCACAAAAGGAATACAAGAGTAGACATGATTGGGTGAGAAAGGTGAGCCACATGGAATTGCGCAAAAATTAAAATTACACCATCCTAACAAATGCTATTTGCACAAACCAGAATCTATCCTAAAAAATGAAACTCATAAAATTCTTTGAAGTACAAAGAATCACCCAATCCCGGGTCGAAGACAAGACCTAAAGTCAATTACCAAGAAAAAGCGACTTGACACTTATACATTTATCCGTTCTAGCTTCCTACAGGGAGAAGATTAAAGAAGAAATAGAAAAAGAACGAAAGAAGGTGACAATAATACTAGTTGTAGTTGATGCGCTTGGAACGGTTCCAAACGGCAACGGAAATAGAAATGGAAATAAGAGGAAAAACCGAGATCATACAAATCACAGTCTTACGAAGATTGGCTCGAATATCAAGAAGATTCCTGGAGACCTGAGGATACTTGCTGTCATTCAGACACCGGTGAAATACCACTAGCTAAGACTAGTGTGATGCAAACTTGTATAAAAGAATTTCCAAAGGATGTACAAAATATCCAACAAAGTCATAAACTTTATCACTAAGGCCATGAAAAACTGCCATCTTCTAGGTAGGTTCATTATCACCATTCCTATTCCTTACAACAGTTATGCCACTCAATCATATACTTAGAAAATGTACAACAAGCCACAAATTTAAAAAATCATTAAAAAAATATCAATGACCTTACGATATGGATGATATCATGATATGTGATAAGAATGAAAAATAACAGGAGACCAAGACACGAGCAAAACTAGATGAAAGGTAAGATAAGAAATGAGTACCTCAGAAGAAAGTGAAAACTTCTCGAAACCTGAATCTACGGCAGAAATCTCAAGGGAATAAATGCCATCACAGTTCCCTTTAAGACACTATGGGCAATTCTTAAAATAGACAAAGGAAGCACTCAAACAAATGGGACAGAGAACAAGGAAATTGATGACCCTGCACAAATCTTTACACCCGAGAAATGATATAGACAGACTACATGTATCAAGAAAAGAAAAAGGAATAAAGCTCGTCAATATTGAGTTGCATAGATGCATCAATACATAGACTTGAGGACTATATTACAAAGAACAAAAAAGACGAATTACAGTAACACGTAATAGTAATGGCAACATACGAAGAAACAGAAAAAAGACAAACGAGAAAAAAATTGAAAGAAAAACAACTGTTAGGATATTTCAAGCAACAAACTGGCTAGATTGCACCAAAGAAAACCTCGACATGGCTTAGAAAAGAAAACCTCAATAGAGAAACTGAACATGATCAAACAGCAGCAGAAAACAACGCTAAAGTGTTCGCCAATGGCCCGGGAGACCTGGGTTCAATCCCAGGTCGAGTCATACCAAAGACTCAAAAAATGGTATTTGATGCCTCCTTGCTTAACACTCAGCATTATAAGGTACGGATCAAGGGTAGAGTAGAGCAATCCAGGGAAAGAAGTAGCGCCCTCCCCTACACCTAGGTGTGGTAGCTATTGAAAAGGGAGCCCTCGGGTCACCTTCGACTATAGTCGCCAACTTTACTTTTTATATGAAAACCAAAATCGATAATACACAAATGTAGCTTATGGGAAACTAAAGATCAATCGGGTAATCACATAATAAGCGAATGCAGCAAAGAGATTAAAATTCGATTCTTCTAAAATATGGTATATGCAAAAATCAGAAAGAGATGCATAAAATTCTTCGGGATTTTGAGATAAAAACAAAACCCCTGATCCTGGCCATAAGACCACAATAAGTGTTAGCAAGAAAAAAACACGACTTGCTTTCTTGCAGATTTTCACCTCCCGCAGACCATTGAGTGAAATTAAAAGAAAGCGAAAAGTTCAACAAATAATTGAAACTTGCGATCTCATTCTTATTGTTTTATTTACTCACAGTTAAATGCTTTCAAGTACAACTGTCTAACACTAGAAATTCTATTCAGCATTGCTCGTTGGCACAAGATCATGGTTGCTATGTAATACTAATAATTAAATTCATTGGCCATTTGTTTACAGACAGTTAAATGGTTTCAAATATAGTAAATGATTAAATGTTTCTATTCGACCCATTGATTGGACCCAAACAGGTACTATCACACTGGTGTAGAGTGGACCTGGGAGTAATAGCGATGAAAGTGTACTGCTCATTCCTTAGAGCTCCAGGACTGGAGCTTCAACATCAGAGGGTTTAGTGTTTATTACTCACTAGAAGGGTCTTACTCCTCTGCAGAGATGCAGTCGGCGTATTCTACTGTCCTAGTCTACTGGGCAGTCACAAGGAGTGAAATAGTAATAACATTTCTGGAATAAATAATCGGAGCAGAAACACGGATTAACTAAACAACATTAAAAATGAATCATAAGGAATTGACAAAGGTCTGTTATTCTATTGTGTTTTTAATGTTTTGCCCTTTATATAATTGTTTTACATAGTGTCGGCCAGTGCTGCCATTAATAGCTATCAATTTTCGTTCTTTGGGTGTCTTCTAACACCTATATTACTTTTGATATCATTTTACTCTATGCAAATTCTTCATACCAGCGTTACCGATAGTCTTTCACTGAAGTGACATCACGTCTCCTCAGGTCTCCTCTAGTCTTTTCTCAGTATTCTGATTGATCTCAACAATGCCGCACTTTGGGTGGTCTCCCAGTCTCCTTTCCAAGTCTTTGGGGACCATTCCAAGCGTGCCTGTTACAATTGGCATCACCGTCACCCTCATGTTACAACTCTTCCAGCCTCCTTTCGAAGTCTTCGGGGACCGTTCCAAGCACGCCTAATACAACTGGCATCACCGTCACCCTCATTTTTCAACTCTTCCAGCCTCCTTTCCAAGTCTTTGGGGACCATTCCAAGCGTGCCTAATACAATTGGCATCACTATCAGCCTCATGTTTCAACTCTTCCAGCCTCCTTTCCAAGTCTTCGGGGACCGTTCCAAGCACGCCTAATACAACTGGCATCACCGTCACCCTCATGTTTCAACTCTTCCAGCCTCCTTTCCAAGTCTTTGGGGACCATTCTAAGCGTGCCTAATACAATTGGCATCACTATCAGCCTCATGTTTCAACTCTTCCAGCCTCCTTTCGAAGTCTTCGGGGACCGTTCCAAGCACGCCTAATACAATTGGCATCACCGTCACCCTCATGTTACAACTCTTCCAGCCTCCTTTCGAAGTCTTCGGGGACCGTTCCAAGCACGCCTAATACAATTGGCATCACCGTCACCCTCATTTTTCAACTCTTCCAGCCTCCTTTCCAAGTCTTTGGGGACCATTCTAAGCGTGCCTAATACAATTGGCATCACTATCAGCCTCATGTTTCAACTCTTCCAGCCTCCTTTCGAAGTCTTCGGGGACCGTTTCAAGCGCGCCTGTTACAATTGGTATCACCGTCACCCTCATGTTCAAAAACTTTCTTCATTTCTCAAAGTTCAAGTACTTATATCTGTTTCCGTTATATTTAATTTTCCCTCAGTAGTTAGCAAGGACAGCAAGATCCACGATAGTACAAGTTTCCTTTTTCCTTTTTTTTTAATCATTACTATGTCTAGTCTTCGGGCCGGGATTAGGTGATCTGTTTCTCTCTCACAGTGAATTTTATCCGTCTTATTCTCTAATACGAATTCTGGTTTGTTCATGTAACATTCCGTAGTATGATCAAGTTTCAATTTCTTGCACGGTTAACAGTGGATCACCTTACCCATACACTTGTAAGTAGGCTTATATTTCTTTTCCGCTAGTTTGTTACGTTCGCTTTTTGTATGAATAATCGTTTCGTCTCCCACATAACTACATTCGTTATTCTGTTTCGTATTATCAATTTTGACTTGAATATGATTGGTACTTATGGTGTTTTATGTTGCCATTAGAAGAAATTCAATTTATCTTTTAAGGTTTCCCTTTTGTAACCTTGTCCAGGCCTTCTCTTATGAGATTTCTCCAGTTATTATTATCATTATTAACTCAAAGTGGTTTTTATACCAGTAATAACTTGTAACCTTTCTTGAAGTCCGATTGACATGTTTCGTAAGTTCACCAGAACGTTTCAAAGTATTCTAGACGAACTCAGCAGTGGTTTTAATTATTCCCCAAATCTCCAGTTTCCTAAGTCACTTCTCTAGATTCTGAAGGTTTGTTTCGGATTCGCCAACTATGATTGGTACTTTTGCCATATCCATGTTCCATTATTTTTCAGCTTTCTAGCAAGGTCCAGGTATTAATTTAAAAAACAGTTTTCAAAACACACTTTTTAATAGCTACTCGACCAAAGTGTAGGGGAAGGTGCTACTCCTTTTCCTGGATTGATCCACTAACCCTTAATCCGCACCTTATAATGCTAAGTGTTAAGCAAGGAGGCATAGAGTACCGTTTTTGAGTCCTTGGGATGACTCGAGCAGGAATTAAAACCCGATCTCCCGAACTATTGGGGAACACTCTAACTACTATACGAATTGGCCGGTAAAGTTTCGATTTAAAGGCCTATAAAGATTGAAATATATAATGGTAGATAGGTAGATCGATGTAAACATTAAGATGAACTGATATAGATATAAATGAACTTATAGATAGATAGATAGATAGATAGATAGATAGATAATGGTGTCTTTATCGTTTCTAGTGTATATAATCGTCTTCGGAATTGAAAAAAGTAAACTTGATATATTTTTTCTTGCCAACAAGTGATTGAGCCATCAGCAGGCTAAAAATATCGGTTCTAGACACGAACGAAGTTAATGGAACAAAATATGGCGTGAAAAAAGAAGCCACACAAATTACGTGATAGACCTAGGAAAATTTGCACATAGCTTATACGATAGATAGATAGATAGATAGATAGATAGATAGATAGATATTTTTCTGTATGTCCTGACTTAGGTTTCGTGGTAATATTCAATGATTTTTCTTTCGGGACATAAACAATCACTGTTTAGCTTATTTAGCGGGTTGATATAATTCCGTCAATTCCACAAGCCTCAATGTCTGCAATTCGAACCCATTTAAAAGACAGGCTGCTTTAACGATATGTAGAAGATTGACGCAATAATATCTTTCTACTCCCACTTCACTCAATTTTGACATTGTACTGCATAAAACAAAAATTGCTATTCATATTGACCTATTGGGTAGAGCTTTTGCCAATGGTCAGGGTGACCGGGGTTCAATCCCAGGTCGAGTCATACCAAAGACTTAAAAAATGGTACTTAATACTTCCTTGCTTAACACTCAGCATTATAAGGTAAGGATGAAGGGTAAAGTGGAGCAATCCAGGGAATGGAGTAGCGCCCTCCCCTACACCTCAGTGTAGTAGCTATTGAAAAGGGAGCCTTTGGGTCACCCTCGACTACAGTCGCCAACTTTACTTCCGATATATATAAACAAAAGCTAAATAACAAAAGCAGTTCAGTTTTTCAATTAGGAACACCTCCTTCCCCCCTTCTCTTCCATTCCCTCTCCCCCCTCTCTCTCTCCCTTTCTTTCTTTCTCTCTGGTAATCTCTCTGTCATACTATTTGATTCCTCTCTGCTTTCCTTTCTCGTTACCTTTCCCTCTTATTATCTCTCATTCTCTCTCTCTCTCTCTCTCTACTTCCTTTCCTTTTTCTTTCCTTCTTTCTTTCTCTCTTTCTTTCTTTTTCTTTTTTTCTCTCTTACTCTCGTTCTCGCTTTCTTTCTCTTTTCATTCCCTCTCTCCTCTTTTTTCTTTTTATCTTTTGTTTCCTCTCAATATATATTTATGCCATGCATTCCGTTATTCATTCTCTCCTTTTTTTTCTTTATTTCCCTAACTCTCGTTTTCACTTTTTTCTCCTCTTGTCTTTTCTTCCCCACTTCTCTCTCTCTCTCTCTCTCTCTTTCTCTCTCTCTCTCTCTCTCTTTCCTTTTCTGCTTTTCTTCCTCTATAAAGCTTTCTACCTCTTTCGTTATCTTTTTCACTCTTAATGTATTTTATTTCCTTTCTTTCTCTTTCTTTCTACCGTTCTCCCTCTCTTTCTTTTTCTCTTTTTCTCTTTAGCTTTTACTTTCTTTCTCTATTTCTTTATTCTCTCATTTATTCTTCCCCCCTCTCTCTCTCTTCAGTTTTATTCTTTCTATTATACGTTGCCTATCTATTTTTCTCTTTTCCCTCATTCGTCTTTCTTTTTCCTTCCAGATCTCTCTATTGCCTTTCATTCTCATATAACCACTCGCTTCAAATGTCTCCAAAAGAACTAAAACGAACAATGTATAGAGAAATGAATGACTCCGTCAATTCATCACTCACTTGAATTCACCTTGGTAACATTTAATGACGTCACCCACCGGCTATTTACCATATGAGACTTAGTCTTGAAAATTTTGTCGTAGGATCTGCAAGTTTAAATCAGAATCATCTTGAATGCAGTGGCAAGATAGATTGATAGATAGATAGATAGAAACGAAAAGTTTGAGATTCGATACATATGAAAAGATTGAGATTCAGACTGTAATAGATAGATAGATAGATAGATAGATAGATAGATAGATAGATAGATAGATAGATAGATAGATAGATAGATATGAAAAGTTTGAGATTCGATACATATGAAAAGGTTGAGATTCAGACTGTAATAGATAGATAGATAGATAGATAGATAGATAGATAGATAGATAGATAGATAGAAATGAAAAGTTTGAGATTCGATACATATGAAAAGGTTGAGATTCAGACTGTAATAGATAGATAGATAGATAGATAGATAGATAGATAGATAGAAATGAAAAGTTTGAGATTCGATACATATGAAAAGGTTGAGATTCAGACTGTAATAGATAGATAGATAGATAGATAGATAGATAGATAGATAGATAGATAGATAGATAGAAATGAAAAGTTTGAGATTCGATACATATGAAAAGGTTGAGATTCAGACTGTAATAGATAGATAGATAGATAGATAGATAGATAGATAGATAGATAGATAGATAGATAGAAATGAAAAGTTTGAGATTCGATACATATGAAAAGGTTGAGATTCAGACTGTAATAGATAGATAGATAGATAGATAGATAGATAGATAGATAGATAGAAATGAAAAGTTTGAGATTCGATACATATGAAAAGGTTGAGATTCAGACTGTAATAGATAGATAGATAGATAGATAGATAGATAGATAGATAGATAGATAGATAGATAGAAATGAAAAGTTTGAGATTCGATACATATGAAAAGGTTGAGATTCAGACTGTAATAGATAGATAGATAGATAGATAGAAGCCAGTGACCATTGCCAATTCATGCATGAAATATATCACATCCAACTTTTGCTTAAATCTAAGAATGCAGAACAGACATATCTTTGATATTTCGAATATATATCATTCCTTAAGACCCCCACAAAATATTATTTAAATATATATATATATATATATATATATATATATATATATATATATATATATATATATATATAAAGATCTTGTGATAGGTACAGAATCTAAATATTGCTTAAAATCATGTGCATAGTATTAAGAAAGATTTAAAATCGTATATATATATATATATATATATATATATATATATATATATATATATATCGTGTGTATAGTATTAAGAACGATGTATATATTATATATATTAAGAACAATATATATATATATATATCGTGTGCATAGTATTAAGAACGATTTAAAATCGTATATATATATATATATAAAGATTTAAAATCGTATATATATATATATATATATATATATATATATATATATATATATATATATATAAAGATCTTGTGATAGATACAGAATCGAAATATTGCTTAAAATCGTGTGCATAGTATTAAGAACGATTTAAAATCCTAAAAAGGGGAACATTTGTTTCGGTCACTTCTCTCCAAAGAATTATATCAGTGACAATCGAGTTCGTACCACAGAAAGAAATCACGGGTTTTAACAATTTAAAATATCCGTCAACCGTTGTTTCAATTCGTTTTTTGTTGCGAGTCGTTCTTATATCTAATGTGTTGTTTCCTCCCAATCTCAAAGACAGTGTGACCGTTTTCCATAAAATTTCTTTCATTTACCAGTAAACATACAAATGCGATGTTTGCTATATAAATAAACGTAGCACCAGTCAGCGATTAGAGATAAAAATAAACCAACTTATTCTTACCGACTACATTGCGGCGCCGAGCAGTCAAAATTCAACTTCCGCCATCGGTCGTCACTTATTGACCAAGTTTACGCATATAATCCCACAATGTTCACCATCCTCGAGATATCAACTAACAAGCTCCAGTTATCCATTCTGGAAACATTAATGATAACGAAGTACAAACTGGAATTGTGTATCTGTTGTTTCATGGTAAGGAAAAGATACACAGTGAAATAAAGTTAGTTATTTATTAACTCAA
Source organism: Sepioteuthis lessoniana (assembly GCA_963585895.1). Lineage (NCBI taxonomy): Eukaryota > Metazoa > Mollusca > Cephalopoda > Myopsida > Loliginidae > Sepioteuthis > Sepioteuthis lessoniana. Next base: position 61,094,288 of record OY757922.1, read on the forward strand.
GTGATACAGTCCGACTTGTATTATAAGTCTCGCGCTGTTGGTGTTACGTCCGAAGTTGGTCTTACTACCGACCGACGTCCTTCAGAGCTATCTCTCTGCTTCTCTTTCTGCTTCTGCTTCTGTATATTGTATATATATCCCAAAAATGTTACATCTATATCACTACAAAATATCACCCCAAAAATCAAACCAATTATGTTGCATACATAAAGTAAGCAAATTGACCTACCGTAGTTGATGGTGACCCGAAGGCCCCTTTTCAATAGCTACTACACCAATGTGTAGGAGAAGGCGCTAATGTTTTCCCTGTATTGCTCCACTAACGCTTGATCCATACCTTATCATGCTGAATATTAAGCAAGAAGAATATCAAGTACCATTTTTTGAGTATGACTCGGCGGGGAATTGAACTCCAGTTTCCTTTCGCAAAAACTCATTATAACCATTATGCCAATATCAATCCAAAAATGTTGCATATATATCACCCTAAAAACATTGCATATATAGCACACAAAAATATAAGTTAGAAATATTGAATATGCATTATCCCAAAATATCAACCCTAAAATGTTATCACACAAGATTATCACCAGAAAAATGTTGCATATATGTTAACCCCAAAATGCTTCATGTATATCAAACCAAGATATCACACTGAAAGTGTAGTATATGTATCACCCCAGGAATATCGTATATATATAACACAAAACGTGTTGCATATATATCACCCCGAAATATTACCCAAAAATGTATATTTATCACCCCAAAAATGTTTCATATATGTATTCAGGATATGACACTGAAGTCTGAGTGACAGTAAGTCTCCTCAAGTTTAATGCTCTTCTCAATATTCTGGCCTATCTCAGCAATGCAGTTTGGATGGTCTCTTCCTCCCCACGTCCATTTATTTCCAAATCCTCCAGTCACTTTACCAATCTTTTGGTGACTGTACCAAGAATACCATTTTCAATTGGTATAATCGTCGTTTTTTCAGTTCCCTAGTAAAGTCGAGGTACTAATCCTTCTTTTCACTTTCTTTCAATTTTACTCTGTGGTCAACCAGGACAGCAAAGTCCACAATTCTGCAAGTTGTCTTCTTTATTATTATTATAAGGTCTGGTCGTCTGGCCGAGATTCGGGGATCTGTTTATATTTCGAAATCCTAGGGAAATGTTTGTCTCATTCTACAGGACGAATTCTGGGTTGTGCATTTCCCATTTGTTCGTATAGTCAAATTGAAATTTCTTGCACAATTCACAGTGGATCGCTTTACCCACCCAGTCGTGTCTAGCCTAATACTCTTTCTATGCTAATTTGCTTCACTCGCTTATTATGTGGTCTTATATATTCTTACTTTGATATGATTGTTTTTTATGGCGGTATTGCGCTGCTATTAGAAGAGATTCAGTTTCTCTCAAAAGTTTTCCCTTTCTTAGGCACGTCCACATTTTCACGTGTGAGATGTTGTTCAATGGTCTTTTAAAACGTCCGTAGAATTATTATTATTATTATTATTATTATTATTATTATTATTATTATTATTATTATTATTATACTCCTTGCGAGTTTTTCATACCAACGTTAGCAGACATTTTTTCACTGGAGTCATAGTAACAGGAGGACTCCTCAGGTTTCCAGGACGCTTGTCATATCAATGTTGTAGTTTGGATGGTCTCGATTCGATATCCAATTTCCAACTCTTCCAGACCCTTTCCCAAGCCTTCAGGGGCCATTCCAAGTGAGCCAATTATAACTGGTATCACCATCACGCTCTTGTTTCACAGCTTTCTTAGTTTTCTGTCAAAATCCAAGTACTTAGATCAGAGTTCGCTTTCTGTATTTAGCTGGGACGGAAAAGTCCAATTTTTAGCTGGGACGGAAAAGTCCAATATTCGGCCAATTTTCTGCTTCCGTTTTTGTTTTTCCTTTTGGTTTGGGTTTGGGTTTGGGTTTTTTTCTTTGCTTTTTTTGTTTTGTTTTGTTTTGTTTTTATTCTTTGTGTGGGTTCTTTTTAATTATCACTTCTGAGTGGAATTACAAGATCAAGATCACAGAGAATATTATGTCTCATTCTGCCAGACGGATTCTGGTTTGCGTATAAACTATCTGTTCGTATGGTAAAATTTCATTATCTTGCACAATTCACAGTGAATAACCTTACCCACCTACTCATGTCTCGTCTTATACTCCTTTTGCACTAGTTTGATAATTATGTGCTTAAAAGTTTCGGCTCTATCACCACATAACCAACACTTGCTATTCTATTATGTATTATAGATTTTGGCGCTAATATAATTGGTTCCTATGGCGTTGTTTTGTGTTGCTACTAGAAGGGATTCCGTTTCTTTCTTCGGGTTTTCCTTTCGTAGCTATACCCAGGTTTTTTGTTTGAAATCTCGCCTGTTTGCCGCTTGAAATATCCATACAGTTGTTTTCTTTCCCTCTCTGTTTCCTTTTTATAGTCGATCTCCTTGTATTGTCACTGCTATTATTGAATGAAGAATTTAGTTTTTTACTCTTTTTAATGTTGTTTTCGAGTCCTCCTATTAAGGGATCCATTCTATCTTCAATGCACATTTTGTTGTATTGTCTTGTCTATTTTTCTGTCTCCGAGTTGAGTAGATTCTTTCTTTGTTGTTTGGGTAATAGACATTAGAACAGCCAGCATTCGCAGGATGCCGTTATATTTCCCAATGTTGGCCATCAAGAGAGCATCTTTCGATCATGTCAGCCAGACCTGTTATATGGGTTCAACGTCAAATTAGATTTAAAGTTGTCATTTCTCATGGGTAGTATGTTGTGGCTATACCAGACTCAGAGGTTGATTATTATCTATGCTTCTGTAACAGATGTGACCTGGTAGTCTTAGGAGACACTTAAACGGATCGCAAAAAAACATTAAATCGAAATGATTAATTGAAAACATATAATTATTGATATCAGATAGGAATGTACGAAAATGCTCGGTTGTATGCAAAAAACTTTTTCAACCTGACTTTACCGTGTGCCAAAAACTTTCAAGAAACAAAAATGTAAACATGATTAAAATCTCTCTCTCTCTCTCTCTCTCTCTCTCTCTCTCTCTCTCTCTCTCTCTCTCTCTCATTCAACCTGAGATTATGACTTTTGGCATTACTCGTAGTGTATTCGAGTGGTTTTTCTTTTTTCAGCTTAGTATTAAGTCTAATATCCATTCTTTCTTAATTAAAGGCTTTTATAGCACCCTCATTACCATGAAAAGCGTAGGAGGTTATTAGGGTCTAACATGTGAGTTGATTCTTTCAATCGACTTCATGAAAGTGAGTTGTCGCTGGACTATTTCTTCTCCAAACTCAGACATGTTCGGCTTAATAGAGCAAATGACGTTTTCTATAATCGATTCTTGTCGCGCAACAATTTAAAAATATTAATGTTTTCTTTTCTTTCTTTTTTTATGTAATTTGTAGTTCTATCATTTTCTTTCTTAATCGATTCAGCAAGAAAATTTATTTGTTGATTTTTAAAAGAAAATTCATTTTTTATGGAAAAAATTAACTTCCCATAAATAAAAAAAAATACTTTTGTGCGGTCAAACAAAATTTGTTAAAGGAATAATTTATGCGTTTTCTTTTTACTTTTTACTTTTTCGAGCTGAAAATTTTCTCTTCCTTTCACCACCTAACAATGTATAAAGAGTCAAATTGTGCTCTTTAAACTTGGTGATGCAACAGGTCAAGGAGAATGAACAATTCAATGTCGACGCGGCTGACTGTATCTCCTTTAGACGAGTAAGACTTCCCTGAAAATTACATCCGGAGGGAGTCAGACTCTAGTTTTGGAGATCTTAGGAGTATGACGTCACCTTTTCATTGCCATTACTCCCAGGTCCACTCTGACCCGGACTGAGTGAACTTGTTAGGGTTCCATCCATGGATCAAATAGATCCGTTTAAAAATAATTAGTATTCTTTTGGAATATTGATGCTATATTACAGTACATTATTTGTATTGAGAATAGTTACTTGGAACTATGATTGTTTACTAAGGATTATTATTATTATTATTTACTTGATACTATATAACTGTGTGCAAACAAATGAATATTATTAACTCGAAATAATTACTTGAAACCATATCATTGGGTAACAATTAGTACTAGTTGGGAATACTTGAAATCATGCAACTGTTTGAAAAAATCTTAAGAAACAACTTTACAAAAAAGTAAACTTTAAATCATATTTGTTAAAGAAGCTAGAATAAAATAAATCAGTATGCTATAAAACCCACCAACCATATCATTGCTTACAAATTATAAGCATTAGACAGGAATACTTGAAACCATATCTAGGCACTGGTCACTGGTCCCGTTATCTGGTTTGGTAGAAGGGGCGCTACCCGTGTAAAGTGCCATGGGCAAGAATAGTCTAGCTTGAGTCCATCCTTTTCCAGGTATAGAAGTGGTATAAATTCAGGATTTTCATTCTTCTAGACCGGTTGTCATACCAAGGTTAAAGAGCCCACTCTGCCCAACGTTATGCCATTTGCGCTTTTCTTAAGAGCCTCAAAAATCAATGTCTTTCTACTTTTAATTGTTTGTTTTAGATTTGAAACTATTTAACTAAATGCAAATTATTTTTATAGAGAATAGTTATTTGAAGTTACAAATATTTGCATATGATTAAGTAGAAACTTACCTAAAAACATATAACTGAGTGCAAACAAATGACTAACTTCGGCATTAAATCACAAAAAAAAACTTTACATATCACTGATATCTTTTTCCCTGTACCGTCTTATTCATTCCCTTTCTCTTTCTTTCCTCCTGTCTCTATCTCTTCCTTTCCGTCGTTTTATTGTTTCTTTCGTCATCTTTCGTTCTTTCTTGTCCTATCTCTCTTTCTCTTCCCCTTGTTCATCTTTCTCTCTTTCTACTGTCTCAATTGCCTTTCATTTTCATATAATCACTCTCTTCAAATATCTTCAAACGAACAGTAAACAATGTTTAAAGACATAAATAACTTGATCAATTCATCACTCCTCACTTGAAATCGCCCTGGTAACTTATGATGACATCACCCACGAGCTATTTACAATTTGAGACCGAGTCTTCAGAATTTTTTCGCTGGATATTCAAATTTGATGATGAATCTTTTTGTGTCCAGCGGCAATATATATATATATATATATATATATATATATATATATATATATATATATATATATACGAACCAGTGACCGTTGCCTAGTAATACATAAAACATATCACGTCCAGCTTTTGCTTATATCTTAGAATGCAGAGCAGAGACATCTTTTTCATATATTGCATATATATCTCCAAAATATCACCATAAAAATATTATATATTATATTATATTATATTATATATATATATATATATATATATATATATATATATATATATATAAAAGTAAGTAAAAGTAATGCTGGCGACCCTTGTTGAGAGCAACTCGAAGGCTCCTTTTTCAATAGCTACAACATCGAGGTGTTGGGAAGGGTTCTACTCCTTTCCCTGAATGCATCCATTTAACCCCTTATACGTTCCTTATAATTCTAAGCTAAGAGTTATCAAGTACCATTTTTTGAGTCTTTAGTATGACTCGACCTTGGATTGAACCAACACATTCTACCCACTTACAAGCTATAATTATTTGCAAATTATTACCAAATTGTCACTTACTTGAAAGCATGTAACTGTGTGAAAACAAATAACTTACAACATAATTAAATCACAGAGAAAATGTTGATATGTCGTAAACTAAACCAAACTTTTCTGCTTTAGGTCACAAATAATTTTTTTTTTCTGATTTTTATTTGTTTAAACCTTCCTTAAATTCATTTCTCCCATTTTTCTCATTCCCTTTTTTTCATATCAATTCTGTTACTCATACTTCTTTCTTTGCACTATTCCAAACTGCCTTCTTCTTCTTCTTCTTCTTCTTCTTCTTCTTCTTCTTCTTCTTCTTCTTCTTCTTCTTCTTCTTCTTCTGTATGATTAATTCTTCTTACTTACTTTTTGTCATTCTTTTTCTCTTCTTTTATCAAAAATATATATATATATATATATATATATATATATATATATATATGTATGTATTTATTTATTTATATGTATATAAAGAGAGAGACAGTTTGTTCTTCCCTATTCTTATTCTTATTCTTCTTCTGTATGATTAATTTTTCTTCCTTACTTACTTTTTGTCATTCTTTTTCTCTTCTTTTATCTAATATATATATATATATATATATATATATGTATTTATTTATATCTATATAAAGAGAGAGACAGTTTGTTCTTCCCTATTCTCTTATTATTATTATTATTCTTATTCTTCTGTATGATTAATTTTTCTTCCTTACTCACATCGTGTCCTTCTTTTTTCTCATCATCCCTTCATAGATAGATAGATAGATAGATGTTGTTCTTCCCTACTCTTCTTCTTCTCCTTCTTTCAATTTTTTTTCTCTATTAATATCTCAATTCGTCGATTAACTCGAAAAAGAAGAAAAAATCGATAAATTCCTCCTCCCCCCCCCCATATTAAGAAGATATTATAGAATTCACCGGGGGAACGTTTTCGCAATGAATACTTTATGAATACAAATCTCATCTCCAGTTCCCGATTTTCTTTGTGGTGGAAAATTTGCGAAAAACAATGTAATGGATTCTCGCGTATCATTTCACCGACGCTCTTTATGTGGCCACGTGACAACTGCGTTCAATAAATTTGCCCAATCGCAAAATACCGAAAAACTGTCCAGTCATCGACTATCGACAACAAACTTAGTTTTCCAATTCTAAACGACATCCAGATCAATGTAGATCACGTAGGAGTCTCTGGTGTTTATTTACGCTGAAAAGCACCTCGAGTCATTTGCCCATATATAGACTAACGAGGACTCTTATTTATTTACCGATTTTACACGAATTCGATAAATGTTCGTCGATGAGTAATAACCATTAAACTAAGCTATGCTTAGCTAACGACAACACTGCTGATTTCTCTATTGTACTTTAGGCTTATGTAGGACAGGCCACACATTTTGGAGGGGCTGAAACAGATTAATGATGCAAGAATGTGTCACAGATTATCTAAAGACATTCATCAGGTTATGAATTCAACGTTTTTCCACCTACTATAGTAGTTGTTCAAACAAGGTTAAAGAGCCCAATCTGCCCCACGAGAGAGGGATAATTGTCTTTTCTAATGTGAAGGGAAACGCAAGCAGCCTCATTTCGAATTTGAACTTGACTCACTTGAGTTTATTTTCCTTAATTATACCTTTTGTGCCAACCGGGTCTCCATGTGTAGAATTTAGAATAAACAACCTAATATAATAATCTCGTTACTGTTAGCTTTAATTTATTGACCGCTAATAACCTGTTTCCTTTATCTAAAGAGAAAATCAAAATATAATGAATTTCTATTATTTGCAATCATTTTTTTTATCTCGTTAATAATTTCCAATGAATTTACCTTGTATGGAGTGAGTACAAAATAGATAACTTCAAAATTGTTTTTAAGACTATTTTAGATATTTTCACCCGCGATTCACAATTTTGAAGAGAAGTGTGTTAAGTTTACAATAGAGTGGTCGTTGAAAATTAAACGCTTCACAAATCCACCATGCTCCAGCATTTTTGGACAGATGTCAAGACTTTTTTAATGACCCCCATGCCACTAAAAACTAATCGATTACAAATTGCCTATCTATGCGCACCACTATAAACATGTATATATAGGCGAACAAACAAATCCTTCAAAAAGGGTTTTCTTAAATCAAGAAAGTGCTCAAATAATGATCTGTAGAGCAAGATAAAACCTAAAAGAAACTATCATCTCACCTCTTCATTTCAGCCTCATTACTTAGTTTAATGTATTAACAATCGAATCCTCAGATGAAACCAGGTGTTTATATATATATATGTGTGTGTGTGTGTGTGTGTGTTTAGTTGAGTCCTAAATAATTTCTGTTTTTTTTTTAAGTTATAACTACGCATTTCAAACTTCCAATGTTTAAACGCAACTGGAAATTACCTGATTAAAAAGTCCCGTCATTGGTCATTAATATTTCAATTTATTCTTTGATTTCACGCTCCTAAAATGGAGGAACTGAAAGTGCATATCCAATATATAGTATTGTGGTTGTTTAAGAATAAAAAAAACGCTATGGAAACAACAAAGAAAACTTGGAAAATTTAGAGCCAAGGAGTCATTACTTACCGCCAAGTTCAAAACTGCTTTTTAATGTTTCCTTCTAGTAATAGGTCTTTGCAAAATGAACGCAGACCAGGACAATCATCAGACCTTGACAAAGAGGCTTTAAAAGAGTGACATGCAATTCACACAAAAGTACAAAAGAGTTAGTTCTTGACTCCAGCACATCCAAATCCACAATCGGCTGCCATTTGAAGAAGATAGGAAAAGTAAGCAAGTAAGGCATTTGACTTCCTCATACTCTTAGTGAGAAGAATAAGAAATATCACCTATGCATAGAGAAAAGTCTTCTTTCAAAGAAGAGAAATAACCTGTTTCGCAAGAATATCATTACAGGTGACGAACAATGCGTCTTTTCTGACAATGTTCAATGAAAAAGGCAGTGAATTGAAAAGGTTGAATCTCGACAGCCTACCCCGAAGGCGAAACTTCAGGGAGGAAAATTATGTTGTGTGTATGCAGCGATCACCATGGTATTATTCATTTTGAGTTTTTAAGCTGTAATCAGACGCTCTATGCAGATTTATACTCTCAACAAGTGCAATGTGTGCATGGAATTTTTCTTTAAAAAATACCCCGCACTTGTCAAGAAGGGAAACACTGAGATTTTCTATGATAACGTATGGCCACATTCAGCAAGAATGAATAGATGCTGGTCTGTTCAACTTCATCCATCATATTCATCAAACCTTACACCAAGAGATAATCCTCTTTATCGTTCTCTACAAAATGCGAGGAATAACAAAAATTTGGTGGAAAACATTTTGAGATCGAAAGTATCAGAAGTTCACTTGAAGTTTCGGTTTCTTTGCTTAATGGCATATCAACCTTTGTAGGTTATTTAATGCCAAAGCCATTCTCTTAGAAGAACAGTAGTGGTACTATTTAAGCCATAGCTGGGAGGATAATGGGGTTCATACCTTTCCCAAGGGTATTTGCCCGAAAATGTACGTAATAGCGCGACTAGAGTTCGAACTCGCTTATTACGATTCCACAGTCCAGCGATTTAACCATTATACCACGAGGTATTTTTCTTTCTAATTCCTGATGTTTGTTCATTATAACTGAAATGTTATTGCATCGACTTTCCTTTACATTAAGTTCTTCTCTTTCGGTTACCTTGTTTTTCAATTTTTCTCTATATAGTCGGATTTATATCCATTATTTACTTCCATATATATATATATATATATATATATATATATATATTATGTTCTTCAGATAATAATGCTGATTTTAGAATAGACCTTAATTCCTGAAATAATTAAACTGTGTTTTATTTAGTCAAAATATGGTGATAGCAAATCTGTGCATTTTTGTCATCGATTAGTTAGGTTATATAAGCCAAGACAATAAGTTTATTTTTTTGTTTTTAATGGCTTATAAACTTTGGTAAGTTATTTAATGCCAAATTCATCTCTGTAGAAGAGTACTGCTGCTATTTAACCCATTACTGGTGGGGGGATAAGAAGGCTCATACATTTTCTAAGGGCACTAATACCAAATTGAATGTAATAGCGTGACTAAAGTTCGAACGCGCTTACTTCGATGTCAAAGTCTGGCATGTTAGCCTCTCCCTCCAGTACGATAAATCTTTAAAGATTTTGATTCCAAGAAATCTTTAAATGCAGTTTCTAGTTCTATTTTAGTTCGGAATGTTTGTTTATTTGTTTGTTTGTTTGTCGGGTGCATAAAAATATCAAAAGATGCTTTAAAAAAATTGGAAGTTGGTGGGTGAGAGATCAGGAGAATATGATGGATGTAGCAAAGTCTTATATTATAAGTCTCATATTATAACTGGCAACATGTGGCTGAGCATTGTCATCATGACAACATGTGGCCGAACATTGTCATGAAGTAAAATTTAGACCACACCAATTAAGTGCCGGTCCCATTTTGCTTAACTGAATATTCATTTCTTTTCTCTTGATCATAAAGATTAATATCCCCCTCAAAGAAACTTTTGAACCAAGTGCCGTACCGTTTGATCACGAGTGCATCTTTCCCCTCCCGCCCCATACACTGTTGGGGTTGCTTTTTGAACTGCATTATGACCAAGCTTGAACTCATGCAAAAGAAGTTAGTGCATCACTTCTTTTTTTGGGCTCATGTTTAGGTTCAAATTCTGGAAGAGGTGATCGAGAATTAACAAATAGGACCCTGTTATCATTAGTAATGGGAAATTTTGATACATCTAATATTAAAATTATAAGTAAGAACAGAATTTAAACAGTATTTACTAAAATCGTACAGTATTTTCCAAACAACCTAATATATAATGTTCAAGCAAATATAAATCGAAAAACAGTCAGATGAAATTACCAAATTAAGGTAAAATATAAAGGTAATTTGTCTTGTTAATGCTTCACATATTTGAGTATTTTGTTAAAAAATAATCTGACACAGGTGTCGTGAGTAAAGGACTGTTTTCTTTTTTTCAGAAGTTTTTAAACCGTTTTCTGTGATAATACATGTACCTGGCCTAGAATCAAGACAAATATAGGAGTGTGGTCAAATAATAAAATAGAATTCATACATGCGCATATATATATATATATATATATATGGGGTGATGGGTAAACTGTCACTATTTTAAATTGTTAATTTCGCGCCGTCACTTCACTTGAGCCCGGTTCTGTCCACTGTGCTGTAAGCTAGAGTCAGTTAGGCCATTTGCTGTGATGAAAGTAGCACCATGATGCTACAGAATCTTCCAGAAATTCGAAAACTGCATGATATACTGCTTGACATTCACACAGGAAGATCCAATACAAAAGTTTCCCAGTGTACGTCAATCTGAAGACAGATTCATATTCATAATAATGAAAATCAAACATGAAGTCCATATCATGGTGTTTGGCGTAATCACTTGTGATTAAGACGTTATATGAGTACCTCCATTGATATTCCAACATGGTCTCACATGCAACATGGAGGTCTACATCAAATGCTTGGAGGAGGTAGGGCTATCCAGGACCAAAAGAGATTGGTAGCTTAAAGACCCTTAGTGTGGCAACGAGGCTCTGTGCCATACCACACAAGCAGGGGAAGCCAATATTGACTGTTAGAAAATTTCTACAATCACATCACCCCTAACATGTGACTGCCTAACTTTCCAGATTGTTACGTCCTTGATTTTTTTTTTCTGAGGGGCCTGGTTGAGTGAGAGACCATCAAAATTCCTTCCAACACCAAAGTTGAACTGAAGGCTTGGATTACGGCAGAAAACCCCAATTTCAAAATGGAGACTGTTAGAAAGAATTGCCGGAGATCCTGAAGTTGTCTTGAGGACGTGGTTGAAACCAATGACGATTTCTTTGAACACATTTATTGTATAGTATTTCAAGATATTTTTGAGTAAATTTGGTGAATATATCTGACAAAGTGAGATGTTTTACTTTCGTTTTTGTGTAATTTAGACGACCATTGCACCTTGTAGATAGATAGATAGAAAAAGCAAAGTTGGCGATCGTTGTCGGGGGTAACACAAAGGCTTCCTTTTTATTTGCTACTTCACCGAGGTGTTGGGAAGAACGCTACTTCTTTCCTTAGATTACTCAGCCTTACCCTTACAATGATGGGTGTAAAGCAAGGAAGCATCAAGTACCATTTTTGAGTCTTTGGTATAACTAGACCTGGAATTGAACTCCAGTTTACAGGGTCATTGGTGAATAATAATATCAGTAATACTTGAGGTAATAATAATAATAATAATGATAAACAAACTATTTGCAGAAAATGAAAAAGAACTGGAAACTCTCATACATGCCGTTAGAATATACAGTCAGGACATAGGATTGGAATTTGGCATTGAAAAATGTGCCATGCTAGTCATGAAAAGTGGCAAACGACATATGACAGACGGAATAGAACTACCAAATCGGGACAAAATTAGAACGCTCGGAGAAAATGAAACCTACAAATATTTGGGTATCTTGGAGGCTGATACCATCAAACAAGTAGAAATGAAAGACAAAATTCAAAAAGAATATCTCAGGAGAACTAGAAAACTTGAGACAAAACTCACTTGCAGAAACCTCATCAAAGGAATAAATACTTGGGCTGTTCCCCTCGTTAGATATTTGGGACCCTTTCTCAAGTGGACTAGAGATGAACTTAAACAAATGGATCAGAGAACAAAAAACTAATGACCATGCATAAGGCATTACATCCCAGAGACGACGTTAACAGACTATATGTATCTAGAAAAGAGGGGGGAAGAGGACTTGCTAGCATCAAAGACAGCGTTGACGCATCCAAACAACGGCTCGAAGACTACATAGAAAAACACGAACGCGGACTGATTACAGCCATCAGAAACGATATCGACAACACGATATGAAATCAGAATGGGGAAAAAACAACTATATGGCCACTTTAAACGACTAATGAACAACATCTCACACGAAAAAACCTGGACCTGGCTAAAAAAAGAGAGACAACGCCATAATAATCAATCATATCAAAGCGAGAATAGACAAGACTTAACAAAATAGCAAATGTAGACTATGCGGTGATAGACGAAACGATCAATCGCATAATAAGCGAATGCAGCAAATTAGCACAGAAGGAGTATGCACCAGACACGACTGGGTGAGCAAGATGATCCACTGGGAAATGTGCAAGAAATTTAAATTTGATCATAAGAAAAAATGGTATATGCACACCCCAGAATTTGTCCTGTAGAATGAGACAAACATTTCCCGGGGATTTCGAAATACAAACAGATCACCGAATCTAGAAAATGACGCACATAAACTCCAATGGGACTTTGACATACACACGGATCACTTAGTCTCGGCTAGAAGACCAGTCCCTATAATAATTAACTAAAAAAGAGAATTTGCAAAATTGTCAACTTTGCTGACCTAGCTGACTACAGAATAAAATTGAAAGAACGTGAAAAGACGGATAAGTACCACGACCTTGCTAGAAAAATGAAAAAGCTGTGGAACATGAAAGTGACGATTGTACCAATTGGGATTGGCGCTTTTGGCACAATAGCAATAAAATTATTAAAAGGCCTGGAGGACTTTGAAGTTGGCGGACGGGTAGAGACTATCCAAATGAAAGCATTATTGAGAACGACCAGAATACTGAGAAGAGTCCTGGAGGTTTGAGGAGACATGCTGTCACTCAAACTCCAGTGATAAACCATTAGCTAATACTGATGTGAAAAACTCTAAAGGAGTAAATAATAATAATAATAATAATAATAATAGTAGTAGTAGTAGTAGTAGTAGATTAGCAATAATTGTAAAAATAGTTATTTTTTATCATTATTAATAAAATTATTAATAATTAATAATTACTATAATAATATTAATTATATTACCGGTAATTAGAATGGTATTAGTCAGAAAAATATAAAAAATATAAAAAAAATTAAATGAAGACTGAATTGTAATTTTTAATGAAAATCAAATAGAACCAATAAAATTTATTTTTTAACTAAACAAGATGAGTTTTATATAAGTAATAGTGTTTATCATGACATTTTCCTTAATAAATGAATAAATAAATAAACAGACAGATATTTTATCAAAATTAAATAGGTTAATTTATTAACAAGATTTTAGTTGATGAAGGTTTTATGAGTTGTGTAAAGATATTCTATTCGTTTTTGACACCAACTTCAAACCCATGTCTTTTTTCCGCCCCCCACAACGTACTTTTTTTTAAAATGAGTAAGAATCCATGGAAAAATATTGAATTGTTTGGTTTTTTCCATTGTGTGATAGCTATTTGGAGAGATTGATGATTCTTATTGAATCGCCAGCAGGAATGAATTTATAATAGCCAAAACATGGTATGTCGAGTTTTTCAATTATATGAAAATTTGGTCAGTTAGAAATTTACATATCAATTATCATACATTGAGCCCTCCTGGAGATTTATAAGAATCCTCTTATATATACTCAAAGAAAATCATTCCCAACTCATCTTCTTTGTATATATATATATATATATATATATATATATCATCATCTCGTGCTGGTAGCACGGATATCCCAGACCCTCTCTCGCCACTCCTCCCAATCGTTCATCGCCCTGGGTAGGTCTTCAGGACAACATCCCGTATCCTCACATAGCTGCTGAATGTACGTTCGAGCTGGTCGCCCCGCCTTTGCGCGGCCGTGTGTGGGGATCCACAAGAGTACATCTCTTATGAGTTCATCTCCGCTTCTCCAGCAGTGTCCTGCATGTCTGGTTCGTCTAACTTGAATAGTTTTCGTGATAGGGGGCAGGTGGCCGTACAGTTTGTGTCTTGTGGGGTGTTGCTGCCAGGACTTGTTCAGGATTGCACGCAGCATTCTTGTGTAATTGCCATCTAGTTTCTTTTCCAGCCGTTTTGTTAGCGTCCATGTAGTGCATCCATATAGCAGTATCGATGTGACCGCTGCCTGGAAGAAACTGCGTTTCATTTTATCGGTTAGGTCTGATTTCCATATAATCGATAGCCTATTGATAGCTGTCCATGCTTTCGTTAGCCTCGTTTCGATGTCCTTTTCGGTTGATTCGACGCTGCTTCCTTGGTACGTGAATTTGTCAACTAGTTTAAGTGGGGTTCCTTCTAGAGTGGAGATGTCCCCTGTTTGGTTATAGCACATTTATTCCGTTTTGTGTGCATTAAAATAGAGGCCTATGCTTGCTGCTGCTCGTCCCAAACTATGCAGAAGTGTTTCGGCTTGGTCAGGTGTATTTGCCAGTATCGCTATGTCATCGGCGTAGTCGGCGTCGGTAATTGTTGTTGCGGGGTATCTTCTGCTTCTTTTCTTCGTCAGTTCGAAGCCATTCTCTTTGATTTTGTCAATCGATGTTCTAAGTACGTAGTCTAGACAAATGATAAAGAGGTACGGGGCCAGCGTGTCCCCTTGTAGTACTCCTGCTACAATGTCAAAGTATTCTGTGTCTCCGTCCGGTGATCGTACGGTTTCTTTAGGTATGCCGTACGCTAGTAGGATTTGTTCCATCTTTCCTCTTTGAATGGAGTCGAAAGCCTTGGTAAAGTCGACAAATATTAATGTCGCTTGTAGGTTCTTTGCCCGTACACCTTCAAGGATTCTGCGGATGGTTAATATTTGTGAGGTCGTGGATCTATTTCTTCGGAAGCCATTTTGGTTTTTTCTAAGTATGTTGTCGATTTTGGGTTCTATTCGGTTTCGTAGTAGGGCATTGTAGATTTTGGCAGCTATGGATGTAAGTGTTATGCCTCGGTAGTTTTTGGCTAATCCGAGGTCCCCCTTTTAAGGGAAGGGGAGTATGCATCCCTTCATCCATCTATCTATCGGATTTTGATTGTATACTGCGTTGCAGTGGCGGAGCAGTATGTCGTCGAATTGTCTGGTCTTCCATACTTCCGGGGGAATTTCGTCCAGCCCTGCAGCTTTCCTATTTTTAATTTTTCTGAGAACTGAGTCGAGTTCTTCTTGTGTGAACGGTCCTAGTTTAATGTCTAATTGTTTGCTAATTATTCTGGTGATTGGTTCATGCGTTATTTTTGGTGGGTTTCCAAGTAAGTTTTCGAAGTGTTGTTTCCACAGTTTTATTCTTTCTTGTTGGTTTGCTGCTTTAAGTTTTGCTTTGGCTGCGTTCCTTCTTCTGCTCACTTCGTTTATTGTTTGCCAGGCTATTCTAGATTGTCTATCTTCCACCGAGTCTCTAATCTTATCTATCTGATTTTGAATGTATTCTGTCTGTTCCTTTATATATATGCCTGCTAATTGATATTGTGCCGTTGTAGGTCCAAAGAGAGAACAAAAATACGTTAAAATAAGTAGGTCCATGAAGAGATTTGTATTTTATTTATTTATTTATTTATTTATTTATTTTGTTCTTACATACGTGTATGTTTCCAGTTTATTGCTTTCGTCAGAGAATATATATGGCACAAGGCCTTGTTAATGGAATACTTCAATGAGACTTGAACTCACTCGTGTTAGCAGTTTGAATGATTTTCTGTTGGTTATGGATTTATATAGAGGTCATCTTCTCTTTTTCTTAGTGTGTGTTTACCGTAGTCTGCTTTACCCCTCTTTGATATTTGATATGTTTTTATCGTTGTGTGTGTGTGTGTGTGTGTGTGTGTGTGTTGGGAAAGATATTTGGATAATTGCTTCATATTCTGGAAATGCCCATGGGGTGACATCAATGAATTACACACCCTAAAATAATATTTACTATGAAACACAGCTCAAAAGAATTACCATTTGTCGACTTCCTTATAAAAGCATAAATGGCGAAATCATCATATATATATATATATATATATATATATATATATATATATATATATAAGGAATAGATGTTAAAAAATAAAAACTAATGATAAAATAAAAAGTATATTTTTAAAAGTGAGCACCCCAGTGTATGAACCTCTAAGCTATTGCTTATTTAGTTTATAATTAATTTCAGCCCTGACGTCGTGATAAGACATAATAATAAGAGGGAAGAAAATTATTCAAAAATGAACAGTGAAAATTCTTTACCCGAGAAATTTAGATAATTTAAGACCATTAATATTTTAATCATTAATTAGCAGGCTAGCTTCGTGGACTCATTGAAAAAATATATATGCCTGGCTTTTATTGACTCAAATTACATTGGAATAAACGCCAGAATACAAATGTCAAGTCAGTTGTGTTTCAAATCGGGAGAGAATTTTAAATACGTTAAGTAACGGAAAAAGAAAATAAATATTAGATGGAGACATTGGCGTAGAAATGAAATAAATGAAGTCATAATTTGATTTAAGTTACCTGTTCACGCGTGACACCGAAAGTCGACCACTGTATTTTATATTTGCTAATTAAAAATGAATTGAAGAAATGAATGAGTTATATTTTATTCATTTTTAATTGAAGATAGTCAATTATTATTATTTTCAATCTATGCGAGTTTTTCACACAAGTTTTAAAGAGTGTTTTTTTTCACTGAAGTTTGAGTGACAGAAAATATCTAAACCAACAGTACTGTAGTCTGGTTGGACTCGATTCTTCCTCTAATTTTCTATTCCCCAAGTCTCTTTTCTTTTTTTTCTGTTCCAAAGACTCCAATTACAACTGGTATCACCGTTACCTCCATTTATCACTTCTTCTGCTCTCTGGCAAGATCCAGATTATTATTATTATTACTCTGGGCGAGTATTTCATACCAGCATTACTAGATGGTCTTTCACTGGAGTCTGAATGACAGCAAGTCTCCTCTGGTCTCCAGAACTTTTCTCAGTATTCTTGCTGATCTCACCAACGCTGTAATCTGGATTGTCTCAATTCTTCCTTTGACTTCTTATTCTTCCACTCTTTCTTCTAAGCCTTTTGGAACCGTTCCAAGCACACCAATATTTCACAGCTTTTTTTAGCTCTCTTTTAAGGAACAAGAATTTGTCTACCTTTTCGCTTTCTTTTATCTTAACTCGGCAAAATCAACTAGACGGCAAGTTTTCTTTTCTTTTCATACCAGTGTTAGCCGATGGTTTTCCACAGGATTTTGAGTGACAGCAAGTCTCCTCCAGTCATTAGGACTCTTCTCAGTATCCTGACCGATCTTAAGAATGCTATAGTCTGGAAGGTCTCTAGTTATCTTAGATTCTAAGTCTTCTAGTCCCTTAAACCAACTTTTGGGGATTGTTCTGAGCGCACCAATTACAATTGGTATTATCGTCACCATATTTTTTAGTTCTCTTGAAAGATCTATGTATTAATCTCTCTTTTCGTTTATAATTTTACTCTGTATTCAGCCGGGAAGGTGAGGTCCACTATTTGCTTGATACAATTTTTTTTCTTGACTTTAACTCACTATGGTCATCTGGTCAAGATTAGGTAATCTGTTTGTATATCAAAATCTCAGAGAATTGTGTGCGTCTCCTTCGCTGGGGTGAATTCTGAGCTGTTCATATACCATTTGTTCGTATGGTCAAATTTCAATTTCTGACTCAATTATTATTGTCCTTATTAACTCATTGAGAGTTTTTCACATCAGTTTTAGCTGATGGTCTTTCACTGGAAACTGAGTGACAGCAAGTCCCCTCAATTCTCCAGGACTCTTCTCAAAATTCTGGTCGTTTTCAATAGTTCCGTTGTTTAGATGGTCTCCACCCATCCTCCAACCTCCAAGGCCTCCAGTCCCTTTAATAATCCTTTAGTTGCCGTAATAAAAGCACCAATCACGATGGAACAATTGTCACTATCATGTTCCTTTGTTTTTTCAATTCTCTAGCAAGGTCGAGGTACTTATCCTTCTTTTCACGTTCTTTCAGCTTTATTCTATGATCAGCCAGGGCAGTAAATTTTACAATTTTGGAAATTCTCTTTTTTTTTTGTTTGTTAAGGTCTGTTCTTCTGGCCGAGATTAGGTGATCAGTTTGTATGTCAAAGTCCCCTTGCAGTTTATGTGTGTCATTTTCCAGGACAGATGCTGGGTTGTGCATATACCATTTGTTCGTATGATCAAATTTAAATTTCTTGCACATTTCCCTGTGGATCACCTTGCTCACCCAGTCGTGTCTAGTCTTCCGTGCTAATTTGCTGCATTCGCTTTTTATGAGATTAATGGTTTCGTCTCGATCCTCACATAACCTACATTTGCTATTTTGTTGTGTCTTATCTATTCTCGCTTTGATATGATTGATTCTTATGGCGTTGTTTTGTGCTGCTATTAGGAGAGATTCTGTTTCTCTCTTAAAGTTTCCTTTTCTCAGTCACGTCCACGTTTTCTCGTTTGAGATGTTGTTTATTCGTCTTTTAAAACTTCCATAGAGTTGTTTTTCTTCCCATTTTTGTTTCCTGTTTATTGTCATTCTGTTGTCCATCGTGTTGTCTGTCGCGCGTTCGTGTTTTTCTATGTAGTCCTCTAGTCGTTGTATCGATGCGTCAATGCTGTCTTCACAGCTAGAAAGTCCTCTTCTTCTCTCCTTTCTTGATACTTAGAGTCTGTTAACGTCGTCTCTGGGATGTAATTCCTTATGCATGGTCATTTGTTTTCTTGTTCTTGGGTCCATTTGCTTAAGCTCTTCTCTGATCCACTTCAAAAAGGGTCCCGAATATCTAACGATGGGTACAGGCCAGGTATTTATTCCTTTGATAAAGTTTCTGCAAGATATTTTTGTCTCGAGTAGCTTTCTAGTTCTCCTGAGATATTCGTTTCTTAATTTTTTATTTCATATCCATTATTATCATTATTCCTTGTGAGTTTTTTACGTCCATTGTATCAGGTAGCTTTTCACTGAAACTTGTGAAAGCAAGTTTCCGCAGGTCTTCAGGTCTATTCTAAGCATTAAAGCGGATTTTAACTGAGCTATGGTCTCGGTGGTCTCGATTCTTCTTCTGGTTTCCATTTGCCGTAATCTTTTTTTCATACCGTTGAGGGACTATTCAATGTATGACGTAGAAAGCATTAAAGCAACTTATGTACTACGGTAATGGCTCAAAACTGACTTATGTAATGCTGTCAGCATGGTCGCGTGAACAAATACTATATATATTACGTAACCAGTACTAATGTGAAGTATATGACGTGTCCTTTTTGTTTCGTCCTTCGGTGTAACGTTACAAGGTTTTTCTGTCCGTAGTTAACTCGTTCGATCCGATACATACGGTCGATCGTCAATGTTTGTGCTTGTCTTTTATTGACTTTTCTTTGACAGAGTAATCGAAGTTTGGTCCTTGTTTTTCTAAAAAAATTAAGCGGGCTGACGATTCCTTTCAAGTGAAAGATATCTTACTCGTTACGATGACCCTTTTTCTTTTCTTTAACCTGTAAATCCCATTTTTAACTATCCTATTCTTATTGTCATCAGTCCGTTGGTTTGGGGTATCCTTTTTCTATGACCATCACCTAAAAACCCTTCAACTTGATTTAACCAAATCGCCTACATAAATCTATAACACCCCCACAAGGGATGGTCGCCAATTTACCTGTAAATACTGGTTATTTATTTTATTTCTGTGCAAGCTAGCTGGTTCATTATTTAGTTAATCTATGTTAACCGGAACTCAAGATTCCTTATTTGTGTACAAATTGACCGGATCATTTTTTTCTCCGCGTAGAATGGTTTTTAGCGCCTTTTTTTTTGCCAAAGGTGAATTTTCTTTTCTTATTTCTAACCCAAAGAGGCTCAAAGAAACACTGATTTTAACAATCTTAAACCACACAATATACCATCATTCCATAATATTTTACACAAGGGTATCAAATACAATTGGTATCACTACCATTAACATAATATACAACTTTTTCAGCCCCCGGCAAGATACAGATTTGTGTCTCTCTTTTCTATTTTTTTATCCTCTTTTAATTTTTATTTTTAAAATTTTTTATTTACTTATTTTTGACGCTTTGAAACGATGAAAAACTTGATTATAAGTTCTTTTTACCTTGTTCATTAATACAAAGTCTAGTCTTCTAGCCAGGATTTTGTGACTCGAATTATTTTAAATATATTATTCATTTTTGTATCTTTAAGAATGTATGCGATTAAAAAGCGAGAAAAATGTTAAGATGAAGAAAATACTAGTTAATAATGATAAAAAAAACAACATTCTTTTCGAAAATCAATTTCTGTTACGTCATGTTCTTGTTTCCTAACGAGAAAATTCATCTCTAGAAGAAGATTTCAGGACATGAATGACAATAAAAGAAATATGACTGTAATATTATAAGACTTCTGCTTTTCTGTTTTCTCTTTCTTTTCTATTTTCATAGTTCTGTTCTTTTTAGATATAACTGTCTTATTTGTACCTACCTCACATTCTTTCTTTACATTTATCATTCGTGCATACATCGATTTCTTCCTCTTACTTTTACTTTCTTTGACTTTAAAAAATTATTTTTTCTTTTTACATCCTCGTTTATTTTTCCTCAATTAGCTGAAAATCAAGACGTTCCCTTCCATATCAAAACTTATCGATTATAAATTGCTCATTTCAAATACTTATGAATAACAATATATATATATATATATATATATATATATATATATATTGGAGGGTTGGCAGAAATGTCCATAGGCTGACCCAAAACTTATATGGAATGTTACCAAATGTGGTTTGTTATGCAACAAAATCTTACAGCCCTCACTCTTCTTTTGTCGGTGTTGCGGCACTTGGATCCAACTGGTAAAAAATGTCATGCACAGCAGATATGACATCATCAAATGAACTTTTTAGACTATGAGCTTTTTGACTCACCATCGTATATATATATATATATATATATATATGTATATATATATATATATATACATATATATATGTATATATATATGTACATATACATATATATATACATATATATATTTATATATATACATATACATATATATATATATATATATATATATATATATATATATATATATATACCTATTTTTACATCTTTCGATTCATCTTGTTTGCACCTATCACGATTTCTCATTTCTCTTTTCCCTCTCTTACACTTTTTTTTTCTCTTTCAATTTTTCTTTTTTTTTCTCCTTCTTTTATTCCCGTTTTCTGTCACTTTTTAGAGATTGTCAGTTGTTGCCTCAAAAGACATCTTATCAACAGATGAGAATCTTTCCCAGTTTATTAATCGAGAAAAACGTTACAATCCGATTATCTCCCTTTTCTTTTTAACATTTTCGATGAAGCCTATAAGTTAATCAAATTTTCTTCACGACTTCTCTCTACTTATTTTTATTGAAAAGAATAAATATTATAAACAGAAAAAAAAGCCTCAAGCTGGTTTAATTGTCATTTGAAAAATAAATATGTCTTTGAAAATGTAGAAATTCTTTCATACTAAATTAACTTCGATTTAATACAATCTTGTTTTGTTTTGTTTTTATTGATGGCAAAAAAAGAAAAGATGATTAAATTATATTCCATAGGAAATAAATTTAAAGCTAAAACCCAATTGCATTATCTTAATCTAATGAGGGCTTATTAGCTTGAGTTTTTTTATGTTGAAATACAATTTATTATTTTTTAAGATTGTTGGTTGGTTTTAGGGTGAATATTTAGCCGAGTTCCCACTTACCATGTTCCCATACTAGCATTGGTATATCCAACGATACACTAACACTGAATAAAAAGAAAGAAATTCAAGATAAGGCACAGGAAGATTTAACACACACCTAATATACATACAAGACGTATTGACATAAATAACCAAACATCTCCCAACAGATAAAATATACACATATTATTCCATAAACAAGCAGTACGTGTAAAAGGACCCAAAATCAAAAAAGCTTACTTGAGTTCATTTGTCATAGTCATGTGGGCTTTATGTTTCAATGACGAAGCGAGAGACAACGCCGATCGCTGAGAGAGGAGTAAAGAATTACTGTTCAAAGAACTGACTAAAATGATTTCTCAGATTGTCATGTGACCATGAGGTGTTCAATGAACTCGCCTACTTTTTTGGGGAGGCAATAGGTAATTACCTCCCCCGCTACAATAATTTCAGTTTATGAAATGATTCAACATCGAAATATTCTTAGACATTTACTCTGCATTCGGTGGTCTGGTTTATCAGCCTTCGCCTATTTAACAAAACAGAAGCAAGAAACACTCTTCTGATAAAATTAAACATATTTCATCATCATGATGTCGTGCCGCTTGCACGGATATCCCTGACCCTCTCTCACCACTTCTCTCTATCGTTCATCCCCTCTGGAAGGTCTTCAGGGCTACATCCCATATCCTCACATTGCTGCTGAATGTATGTTCGAGTTGGTCGTCCTGCTTTTGCCCGGCTATATGAGAGGTCCATCGGAGTACATCACTTATGAGCTCGTCCCTACTTCTCCAACAGTGTCCTGCATGTCTGGCTCGTCTAAGTTGGATAGTTTTCGTGATGGGAGGCAGGTGGCCGTATAGTTGGTGCATTGTGGGGTGTCGCCGCCAGGACTTGTTCAATATTGTTCGTAGCATTCTTGTGTAATTGCCGTCTAGCTTCTCCAGCCGTTTAGTTAGCGTCCAAACGGCAGTATCGATACGACCGCTGCCTGGAAGAAACTGCGTTTCATTTTATCGGTCAGGTCTGATTTCCATATGATCGATAGCCTATCGATTGCTGTCCATGCCTTCGTTAGCCACGTGTCGATGTCTTTTTCGGTTGATGAGACACTGCTTCCTAGGTAGGTGAATTTGTCAACTAGTTTCCGAGAGGTTCCGTCTAGTGTGGAGATGTCGCCTGTTTGATTATAGCACATATATTCCGTTTTGTGTGCATTGACATGGAGGCCAATGCTTGCGGCGGCTCTTAGCTCTAAGTAATTTATGTTCTTCTCATAACACCTCACACATATTGCTTTGGGCTATTATAATCTTAACTTAGTCGACATCAATATAAAACTCGACCTGGCACAGGGATTATAAATTTGGATTCTCGGTCGTTAAAACCATCAAACTTGTTGTTTATTCGTTATTGGCAGTAACGCAAAGAAAGTGTTTGTGCATGAAATCATTCTTCGTTCGGTTTTTTTTTTTTCAACAGTTTTAACAGGATTTTCATATTATAACTCAAACACTAACATTTATGTGTTTGTATGAGTGTTAGTGTGTGGTGTTGGCCATAAGTAATGATTAATCACAAAATTATTTTCTAAAAATTAATTTTCACCTAAACCAAAAATAGGATATTATTAACTATAGTGAAACATTTTCAATTGAAAAGGAATATTATTTGATATTCGTTATTACCCAACTCTACAGTATCGAAGCTCTTTAACCAAAACTATGCATCCTAGTTGGCTGGGGGTGCACTTTACACAGACCGCAACTCTGCCGAGGGGTAAGACCCCTCCCCGGCGAGTGTACTGGAAATGACACCGAACTTTCTGGTGGTGAGGGTCCAGTTTTTGAGCTTTATGGAATATAGATTACTCCCTTCATTGCCATTACGCCCAGGTCCACTCTAGCCCGGAGTGGTAGCACCTCATAGGGTCCTTTCTACGAGTCAAATAAAACTGTTTGACATCTAAACTTTGAGCAAACAAATGGCTTCTGCTAAATTGAATTGCTTGAAATAGAACTATTTGATCATTTAACTGTGTGTAAACAAGTGACTGATGTTTAATTGAATTGTTAGTAATACATAGCAATACTTGGAACTATTTAAGTTTGTATAATCGAATGAGTAATGTTTAATAGAATTGTGTTAAATAGCAATACTTGAAACTCTTTAACTGTTTGCCGAAATTGAAATATTGGTATCACATTGCAATATTGGAACTATTTGAGTGTATGCAAATCAATAGATTTGAATTAATTAATTAATGTTAAATAAAAACACTTTTAACCATTTAACTGTGTGCCAAAAAATTAGTTTAATATATACGCATAAACAGTATTTGGTTTTAGATAACCTACAATGGTTGATATGCCATAAAAACCAACCAACTAAAACTATAAATATGTAACAATTCAAAATTAAATGCGTTATATATATATATATATATATATATATATATATATATATATATATATATATATATATATATTCTTTAAGAAAAACAACAAAACCTGTCACATGGGATTATAAATTTATTTCCATCTTATTACGCATTTTTGAAATTTCCAAAAACACGAAAAAAAATTAACAGGACTTCTTCAGATCTTTTAGATAAAAATTAACAGGATTTCTTCAGATCTTTTAGATAAAAAGAAATAACAGGACTTCTTCAGATCTTTTAGATAAAAAAAAGATCTGAAGAAGTTCTGTTAATTTTTTTCGTGTTTTTCGAAATTTCAAAAATGCGTAACAGGTTGGAAATAAATTTATAATCCTATGTGACCGGTTTTGTTGGTTTTCTTAAAGAATTTATTGCTCTGCATTATTGTTACATTGAGCTCTTTACCAGGAAAATTTAGATATTCACTCATGAATAATTTCTTGTCCTGATGGAATTACTCCCAACTCCGGTTTAACTGGACCAAAGAATTCTTATATATATATATATATATATATAAGTAAAGTTGGTGACTGTAGTCGAGGGCGACTCAAAGGTTGCCTTTTTGTTAGCTACTACACCGATGTATAGGGGAGGGAGCCACTCCTTTCCCTGGATTGCTCTACTTTACCCTTGGTTCCTACCTTATAATGCTGTGTTAAGCAAGGAGGCATCAAGTACCATTTTTTGTGTCTGTCGTATGACTCGACCTGGGGTTGAATCTCGGGCTCCCGGGTCATTAGCGAATACTCCACCCACTACGCCAATATCGCTGATATTGAACACTCTTTATTCATAAAAAATAACAAATTTCATCATCAATGCATATATATATATAAATTAAGAGAAATAGAGACAAACAGACTGAGACCGAGAGAGAGTCAGAGAGAGACAAAGACAGAGAGAGAAAAGAAAGGATTGGGTAATCACAGTATCAACGTCTCTTGTTGTCTGTCAGTTTCTGGCCTACGTGATTATCAGACCAAGATTTACTTATGCTCTATTACTGATATTGAGCACTTGCAAACTTCCTTATTATACACCTTGCAAGTGTTTCACACCAACGTTAGCAGATGGTCTACATTTCCTCCCTAGCTTTGCTCTCCTTGATCATGTGTTGATTAATATACAGTAAGTCACCAGTTCCTCTTGTTCTTCTGTATCAGCCTTTCTATTTTTCCGGAAATAGTTCGCGGGATACGAGCGAGTAATTGATCTCCTCCCTAATCTGTGCGGTGAGGTCTTTCTACAACATTGGCAGATGCGTTATTAGTCTATAGCTGCTGAGGATGGTTACTTTTGAGAATGTTTTTCTGGATGAAGATATTTAGAGTTATCCATTCGGATATTCTTCCTTCTTGACATTTACTTAATTCAAGACCCAGTCTGCCAAGGATAGACGAGAATTTCTTAAATTAGAATCCCTGTATGCCATCATGGCCAGGTGTTTTCCGATCTGGTACATTCTAGGTGTATGTTTGCCCGAGGGCCTTCTTCGAGTACTTATCTTTCTTTTTTCATGTTACTTATCCATTTGGCCTTTCTGTTATGTTCTTTCTGTTCCCATATTTTTCTCTAAAATTGTTTTGCTTCCATTGTATCTGGTTATTGTGTTCTCCGTCTATTGTGCATTTTCCACCAAATGTGTAGAATTTTCATTAATTATTTTGGAATGTTGTTTTGTTTGTATTGCTTCACCCTGTCTTGGTATCTTGTAAGTCCTCCTTCTTTCGTCAATATCTTAATTTATCTGTTCAAGTTATATTGTGAAACTTGTCTGCTGTTTTTTTTTTAGCGGGGGGTTGTTTTTTCATCGCTACTTATTCCTCTGTGTTTTTTTTCTAAGCACTTTCGCTTGCTGTTGCAGTTTCTTTAACTGTCTTTCTAACTAAATTTCTCATCCAGGTTTTGTATTTCTGTTCTAGTTCCTTTGGAGAACACCGATTTTATCACAAACTAGTTTCGCTCCAGTATGAATTAGTTTTTTTTAGTTCATTGATGTTACCTTTTAGGATATTTGTTAATAATTTGTCAACCCTTTCGGTTTTTACCTAAACCTTTTTTTCGGTTTTGGTTCCCAAGGGATAGAAATGCAGTCTTCTTTTCTGTCATGATTTTCTTTATTAACTCTCTATTCATTGCCTGTTTACTAAAAGACAGATGTCTATAAGAACGGCCGAAGTCCGGCCTTATTATTTTGTCTTTGTTTTGGTAGAGGCACGAGCGCTGCACGTCGCGATCGCGGAGGCGGCTTAGCTCTTTCAGAGTCATGCCGTGGTTACTGTCGGAGCCGATATGATGCAGAAATAACCCGAAATCGGCAATGAAGACAGCGCATCACTGAAGACCTCCCTGATGCATCTAAGATGTATGATTGAAATTTTGTCTTCTTATATTAACATTTGTTTTGTAGTTCTGGTATGTGTGGTGTTTCGGTTTTCAGTATTTTGCGTTTCAATTCGACTAGGGTGCTCTTGCTTTTCAGCATTTAGTATTTCAGTTCCGTTTATGGAGTCTTGTTGTTATTATTCCCTTTTTACTTGTTGGTATATTTCTAGTATCTCAAGGTCAGAAAATCAAACTTTCTTTAAAATCTTTCTATCTTGGTCATCAAGTCTTTGGCTTGTATTAAATCTAACGGCTTCTGCCCAAATTTCTATCATTCTTTGTCTATACCTAGTTTGTATGAGATTGTTCTTAAAATAACAGAGGATTACATTTTTCTTGTCTTCTCTAGTTCGTTTTTCTGTTGGTGTATCTTGGTTTTCGTTTTTATGTACCTGAAATTACCGGCCCTTTGGTCTAATGGGTAGAGTGTTCGTCAATGGCCCGGGAGACCGAGGTTTAATCCGAAGTCGAGTCATACTAAAGACTTAAAAATAGTACTTGACACCTCCTTGCTTAACACTGTGCATTATAAGGTACGTATCAAGGATAAAGTGGAGCAATCCAGAGAAAGTAGTAGCGCCATCCCCAACACCTCAGTGTAGTAGCTATTGAAAAGAGAGCCTTCGGATCACCCGTGACTACAGTCGCCAGCTTTACTTTTACTTATATATATATATATATATATATATATATAAGGGAAAGCATTAAAATGTTACTTCGCTAGTAAGACAGAAATCTTTAGAAATATTTCGAAACAATTGATTATTATTGCATATACTTATGGAATTCTATTTTTTGTTAGGTGTTGTTGCAATTTTTTCAGAGTGTCAATTTTGTTGTAAATAATTCCAAATAATATACGTATTAATTACATATAAGCTTTCTTGGATACATCAGGATATAAAAAGCTAAAAATATCTGGTCTTTTTTAATTTCTTTAAAGAAACCATTTTACCCATTTTAGGAGTGTTGGTGAGAAGACAACCCCACGTACGGAGATGGGCACATGCCGTTGTTTGTAATTAACAACCCTGTTTTCTGACGCCCCCAATCTTTGTCTCGGAACTTATTTCAAAATTTTGTCTCGAAATTACATACGCATGGATGTCTTCTATTTTAGCCTATTTGATGCCTAGATACGGGTGTTAAAGTCATCTATAATCATTGAAACTTGAATTTATCGAAGGAAAATAAAATCTACCGACTCTAGGTATAACAATAGCGTTGGTCTTTTCGGCCGTTGTTTGACTCACATAAATTGGGTAATATACGAAGTGTTTCCAAAAAGGAACCAAATAAATAAAAATTAACTTCTTCAAAATATTTCGCTCAAAATAAGTCTTCCTTTTTAAAAAAAATGAACGGAGAGTTCTAAAAAAAGAAAGATCTTAAAAAATTAATTCTATCAAAAATATTTTTTACAACCAAAAGCTTGAATGCACTCATGGCTTTTAATGGTTGATTGCAACAAAATGTCATTGACTGACTGACTTATCTTAATAGCATGTCAACTCGCCTGGAGTTATTTTATGCCTAGAGATTCGGGAATGGTATTCATCGTACGTTCATGTTTTCATTTTTTGAGAAATTGATTCTGAAGAGGTTATTTTTTTGCACACAGTCCTATTAAGTCCGAATTTTATTTAAAGATCTATTTTCCACATTGAGGGGACCTTAGCAGGGACTACCACTCTGGGTCAGAGAGGACCTGAGAGTAATTAGTTAGAAACTATATAAACGTTTGCCAAAAAATGAAAAATATTGAGTAGAAATAAATACTTGAAACCATACAATTATTAGTATTATATCGGAATACTTGAAACAATATAACTGTGTGCAAATTATTTCGATTAGATAGGAATCCTTGTTATATGATTGCGTGGAAAAAAATCTTATTAACAACTTCACAAGAAATGTAACCGTAAACGTATCATGAACACGATTCTCTAATCTATAGACAATTGTTTTCTGTCATATTCGGATGATTACAAAACCAGGTCAAAATAAAACTTTAACTTACATTCACTCATAAAAAATATTTTTCTATCGATCATGAAGATATACAAAGAAAACTATGTGAATTTATCACTAAAAAATGTCTTTATCGTTCACCGTTGTCCTCGAATTGCCATCCCTTGTTTGGTTATTATTATAGTCACGTTTTACTCATTTTAGCCTCTGGACTTCTTCTGGAATCTTTCGTAGTTAGTAACCACCTGGGAATTTCAAACCGAGTCCTTTCAGAATGTTGGTCACTGTTCTAGACACAGGGGTGTCCTCCTGGTGTAATGTTTATACTGCTGGACTATGGAATCGTAATAAGTGAGTTCGAACTCGGGTCGCGCTATAACGTTCACTTCAGGACAAATACCCTTGAGAAAGATATAAACTTCTTCATCCTCCCAGCTATGGGTTAAATAGTACCACTGCTATTCTTCTAGAAGGATCGATTTGGCATTAAAAAAACAAGAAGGTTGGTATGCCAATAAGCATCAACACAAACAAACAAATAATATGCTAGACACCTGAAGAAAGCTGGAGGCCACAACTGCAGAAACGTAAGCAAGATGAAGACACCACGCAGAATACATCCATGAATAGTACTGATAGATCTTCATCTCAGAGATTAAAACTTGAAATGTCCAGAGATCTCTATACTGGATCATGAGATATTTTGACTTGATTTTCGAAACAACAGTAAAAAAACATGCATAAAAAATTCCTTCGATTACACTGATTTGGACGATGGCTCTGGGGTAAGACATCCGACTGATGTAAAGTCAGCCGGGTTTTTAACCCCACTGAAGAGTTGTGATACAACGAAACAATCTGTCTGTGGATGTTGTCTAAATTTCTGAGACGAAGCTTGATGATTTTATCATTAAGGTTTTTCAGACTATTGTCTTCATCTTTAATGTTATTTCCACAACGTTCCGGCCGATATGTCCTCCGGCCTTCTTCAGGTGTTCCTACACGGAACTTCGAACTACGTCCTTAATTGAATCCACGGGGGTCACCTGTTCTGATTCCGATGGTCATAACCAGGTACAAGTGTTAAGTATACCTGTATTGTTTACTCACCTGCTGTCGGGGTTGAACCTGCAACCTCCAGATGATTGTCTCCTTAGAAGCTCATGGAACCAATGCCTATAACCGTTGTGCAATGTGTCCTGCTGGACAATTTAGAGTGGATTTGGGGGACTTATAAACTTAACTAGGATTACAACTATTAATATGATTTTTGACCTGTGCTCGTATTCAGATTTTTTTGTGGATGACAATATATATATTGATTAAGTTAGTGATTTTAACTGTCAAACCGGCAAGGTAAGGAATTGCGTTTATTGTACGTTCCTATTTCCATTTTTTCGTGAAATCATTTCTTTAGAATTTTGTTGTTAATGCTATTTTAAACAGGTATGTGACATCAAGTATTCCTATCAAATAAAAATAATTCGCTCACAATTGTATAGTTACAAGTAACTAATAATAAAAATCCTAAGTAAATGATTGAACAGTTCTATTTGACTCATAGATGGGACCAAGGAATTATAGCAATTAAGGGTTACTCAACGCACCACAGAGATTCGAAATTGAAGCATCACCATAAGATGCAGTTTAGTGTCCTACCCAGGACACTTATTTTGTGGGGGTCTGCTGGGGGATACAGTCAGCTTATTCTAAGGTGCGTCGTTTGATCGATATATATATATATATATATATATATATATATATATATATATAATACTCAAAGACTGGCCAGCAGAGCATCATAAAACCTAAAATGAATGCATTTTTTTCTCATCTCTTTATCTCAGTTTCATACCCATAAGTTTCATGTATTCGAGTGTTAAACAAGGTGGCATCAAGAACCATTTTTGAGTCTTTGGAATGAGTCGACCTGGGACTGAATCCAGGTTTACCGGACTGATGATGAACACTCTACTCATTAGGCCAATGGTCTGAGAATTTGTTAATTTGTAGATCGGTGTTTTCTTCAATCATTTACTCATTATCCCATATATATATATATATATATATAGGATAGCCATAGCATCAATGACCCTGCATAGAAGAAAAACTGAGAGTCACCAAACGCGACTTATTTTATGTCTACGCTATCTTAACATAGATATACATGCTCTATCACCAATACTGAGCACTCTATATTTATATATAATACAAATTACATTATCAATATTAAATATATATACATATATATTTATTTATTTATGTATATAAAAAATTACATTATCAATATTAATTATATATATATATATATATATATATATATATATATATATGCAGCATTTCTTCGTTAATGCAAATTTCATTAAACATAATAGACATTTTATGTCTACATATTTTCTTTTGGATCCGTTCGAATTCCCGTATTACTTTTATCGTATTCTGGGGGAATTGAGTTATGTATTGTCCATAGTTGCATGTATCTCTAGTACTTTCTGCCCGACTTTGGGCCATCATCAGGGGAGGATCTATTACAAAAGTGATATAACCTTTGTTTTAGCATATTACTACTGTGTAAGGGCGTCTTTGCCGTTGAAAGAGAGATGCATATGTGTACATGTGTTTTACACATATACTCATACACACATATAAATGGTCGACATATATGGACAAAATATATATATATATATATATATATATGTGTGTGTGTGTGTGTGTGTGTGTGTGTGTGTGTATGCTTAAATGCGTATGTAAGAAAGTAAGTTTGAGCATTTATTATATTGTGCACCTATTTGTCAACTGACCGAAAACTATTTTTCAAAATCTTCCATATTATATGTACTTGGATTTTCTATTTAATAATGTCTTTCGGTCTTTATCTTGACACGCAACACCATCATGCCAGAAGATTCCCGGTAGACAACTTTTTTTACAGTTGATTTTTAGGAGGGTTTTATTGTTAGTTTGTTTTATGTTGTTTATTTTTTGGGGAGGTTTGTTACAATTACTTAATACGATTGAAGATTGCTTTTCTGGCATAAAACTCTTAATAATGAGTGGTCAGGAAAATAAGCATGTTAGTATATATATATATATATATATATATATATATATATATATATAAGTCTATTGATAACCATTTTTGCCCAGTCGGCTTTAGGCTGTAGAATACACTGACTGCACCTCTGCAGGGCTAAGACCCTCCCCCAACGAGTGTCTTGATTAGGACACTAAACAATCTAATGGTGAGGTTCCAATGATCCTGGAACTTTGGGAAATTGGAACACTCCTTCATTGCCATCTGTCCCAGGTCCACTTTGGCCCGGAGTGGTAGCACCTGATTGGCCTTTTTTATGAGTTAAATAGAACTAAACTGCGTACTTATGCTAAACAGAATTGTTTAAAATAGAACTGTTTTGACATTTAACTATGTGTAAAAAAAACATCTATTTTTATACTAAACGGAATTGTTTGAATTAGAATTATTTGACTACACTGAATAACTGTTCATTGGTATAAAAAGGGATTTGACATTAGATAACCTACAATGGTTGATATGCAATGAAACCCAAACAAACAAACAATAATATATATATATATATATATATATATATATATATATATATATATATATATATATATATATATATATATATAATAAAAAGTAATTGTCTCTATGGATGAATCCACAAAAGAGAACAAGTCAGACAAAGATTTTAAAAGTGCTCAATACTTGTGAAGAGTAGGTTTATGGAACAGAATAAAATTACTAAATTTCTCCTCCTACATTTCACAGAAAAAAACTTTTAAAAATTTCCGGAAGATCACAAGTTTTCTTGTAGATCCTTTACAAAGAAAGCAAACTATAACTATCTTCTTATTGAGTTCTCTCTCTCTCTCTCTCTCTCTCTCTCTCTCTCTCTCTCTCTCTCTCTCTCTCTCTCTCTCTTTCTCTTAGGTAGAATGTACGCTAATCATCCCGGAGACTGGGGTTAGATCCCAGGTCGAGCCATACCAAAGACCCAAAAAATGGCACTTGATTCCTCCTTGCGTAACACTGCATTATAAGGTACGGATCAAGGGTAAAGTGGAGTAATCCAAGGAAATGAGTAGCATCCTCTTCTACACCTCTGTGTCGTAGCTATTTTAAAGAGAGCTAATGGGTTACCCTTGACTAAGGTCGTCATCTTTATATATATATATATATATATATATATATATATATATATATATATATATATATATATATATTGTCCAATTCACCCATGAAGTTTCAGGTGATGTAATATCGAAAATAATCTCGATAATACTCTACGATTTTCAATACAAATGTTAATTTATTCTGACGATTAGTTTCAATGATCAGTATTTAAAAAAAAAGGATTCTGTATAAAATAACCCAATAAAGGTAGACATGCCAGGAAAGAAAAAATTTGGTTGGTTGGTTGGGTTTTATGGCATATCAACCTTTGTATGTTATTTAACGCCAAATCCATTTTTATGTAAGTAATCTGTTCTTTTTAAAACAATTCAGTTTAGCATAAGTACACAGTTTAATGGTCAAAAACATTTCTATTTCAATTATTCAAGCAGTTATATGTAACAATTCAGTTAAGTGTAAATAAAGTTTTAATGTCGAAAAACAGTACTATTTAAAAAAAAATTCAGTTAAGCATAAGCACGCAGTTTAAATGTAAGTACGGTTTAATTATCAAAAACATTTCTATTTCAGGTTATTCAGTTTATTCAAACAATTCAGTTTAGCATTAGTATGCTGTTAGTTCTATTTAACCCATAGAGAGGGCCCAATCAGGTACTACCACTCCGGGCTAGAGTGGACCTGGGTGCAATGGCAATAAAGGGGTACTCCGCATTCTCCAAAGCTCCAGCACCGCTGTAACCTCACCATCAGATTGTTTAGGGTCATATCCAGGACTGGGCAAAGGAAAGAAAAAGAAAAACAAACTATTTCGTTCGTTCGATTGGCTGAAAAACTATTCAAATTAATACTTAACAAAGTATAGTCCTTTTCAAATAACTATAATAGTTGAAAATTTTTTGAATGGTGTGAAAATTTGATTAAAATAAATAAGTGCTTTATATGCTATTACTATTTTACTCTTTGAGAGATTTTCACATCAGCGTTAGGTGGAGTGACAGCAAGATTATTATAATTATTATTATTACTTATTAGAGTTTTTCACATCAGCGTCAGCTGATGGTTTTTCACTGGAGTTTGAGTGACAGCAAGTCTCCCCAAGTCACTAGGACTCTTCTCAGTATTCTGGCCGTTTTCAATAATGCTTTTGTTTGGATGGTCTCCACTCAGTCGCCAACTTCTAAATCTTCCAGGCCCTTTAATAATCCTTTAGTTACCGTGCCAAAAGCACCAATCACAATTCGTATAATAGTCACCTTCATGTTCCATAGTTTCTTCAATTCTCTAGCAAGGGCGAGGTGCTGATCTCTCTTTTTACATTCTTTCAGTTTTATTCTATGGTCAGCCGGGACAGCAAGGTCGACAATTTTGCAGATATTCTTTTTTTTTTTCTTGATTATCATAAGGTCTGGTCTTCTGGGCGAGATTATGTGATCCGTTTGTATATCAAAGTCCCATAGGAGTTTGTGTGTGTCATTTTCTAGAACAGGTGCTGGGTTGTGCATATACCATTTATTGGGATGGTCAAATTTAAATTTCTTGCTCATTTCCCAGTGGATCACCTTGCCCACCCAGTCGTGTCTAGCCTTGTACTCCTTCTGTGCCAATTTGCTGCATTTGGTTATTATGTGATTGATGGTTTCACCTCTGTCACCGCATAGTCTACATTTGCAATTTTATTATTATCATTATTATTATTATTATTATTATTATTATTATTATTATTATTATTATTATTATTTGTTTTTAAAATAATCTTTGATCAATTTTGAAATGTTTTCTTTAATTATTTTTATCTTTTTTTTTTTAGACAACTGGCTGAAAAAACGTGGGAAACCCCAGAAACTTCATTTTTATTATTTATCGGATTCACTGCATCTTAAACAAGAAGTATCTTTTTAAAAAGTCGACAAATTGGCATCTGTTTATTAAAGATACCATTTTCTGAAAGATTTTTAAAACATTTTTTGCAATTACACGTTTATTCAAACATTTTATTAGAATTCAATATATTAGACATATTTTATCAAAATGAATTATATATACGTATGCATAAACTAGTATGTACACAAATGCATAATGACATAATATAGACCCATAATAAATTCATATAGAAGAAATTAACCCATCTACAGTTAAAGATATTGAGGAAATAAACATATATATATATCTTTTTATAAATCAGATGTATACAAATTTATGTATATACATATGAATTAAAAAATATACATATGTAAACTTATTTACAGATATATATATATATATACATATATATATATATATATATACATATACAGATATTAATTATATTTTTTGTGCGCATATATATATATATATATATAATTATACATAAATACATATTGATGAAATAAAGATATATATTTATAAATCAAGATATATAAAAACTTTTGTTATGCATATCAATTAATATATATATATATGTAAACTTATACACACACACACATATATATACATAAATTTACATATATACATACATATTATATATATATATATATATATATATATATATATATATATATATATATATATATCATCTTGTCTGATTCACCACAATCTACCATTTCAATATATATACATAATTACAAATGAATACCTATCGATGAAATAAGCATATACTAATTTATTTATAAATTATATACAAACAAACCTATGCATATACACACGAATAAAAAATATATGTATGTATGTATGTAACATTATATACACACATATATATAAAGAGATATAAGTTATATATATATATATATATATATATATATATATATATATATATAGCAACAGTTATATTTTTGAGATTCCAACAAGATGAGTGTTTTTACTACTTTTCAAAATTTGTCAAACGCAGACTTTAATGAAAGTGATCAAGACCAAACATTCAACGTCCCGGTGTCGTCACCAGAAATTGTCCAACGGATTATCACTGTAGCGTTTATTATGATCGCTACGATTGTCGGTAACCTAACACTCATTGCCGCCATCTTCTGGAAGAGATCACGACTAGTGAAACGGGTGAACATTTTTCTCGTCAACTTGGCCATCGGTGATCTAACCGTTGCCATGATTACCATGACCACTGAGATCCTTTTTATCGCGTTCGGCGAATGGGTACTCGGAGAGGTCGTGTGCAAGATCAGCGTCTACCTGCAGATTGTCACGTTAGCCAGTACAACGTTCCTGATGACAGGAATGAGTATTGACAGATATCAAGTCATCGTAAAACCATTGCAATCGCTTCGTAGTAGACCCAAGATACGAACTAAGGTTATCACAGCCTGGGTAATGGCCTTTATCTTTGCCATTCCTCAATTACTTATTTTTGTCCAGGTGGAAAAAACTAAACCGGATGGAAGCACGCAGCTGAAATGTGTGAGCAAGGGCTACACAAATGAATGGCAACGAAAGGTTTATTTCACTTTTCTTACTGCTTATATTCTTGTTATCCCAGGGGTGGTTATGTTCTACTGTTATTCGAATATCACCAGAGTTGTGTTCAGTCGGGCCAACGACATACCGCAGATTCGTCACAATAACATCTCAGTTAATACAAATCGAATCTCAATCAACCAATCACTTGTGTCAGCGTCTAAGAGACGCGTCGTCACAATGACCCTTACTGTAATTATTGGCTTCGTAACCTGCCTTACGCCATATTTTATAGTCAATTTGATTAGAATTTACAGTAACTATACGATCGGTATGAAAAAAGCATTGCACGTCTCAGAGGCGATCTTTATGACACACAGCGCACTTAACCCAATCCTCTACGGAATATTTTCGCTACGTGTAGAGCATCTTTATAAAGTTCTTAAGACTTGCCTATGTCTGGTGCCTGTCGGAAACGTCATTGAAAGAGAAACCAGTGTTGACAGCCTGGGACAGATGAACAACCTCGGCATGCTACGGTTAAGGTTTGCCCGCTTGGGCAGAAACAAAAGCCCAACAACGGCCATCACTCACAACAGTGAGTCCTTCCCTAGGAAGAACTTTTTACGAAAGAACGTCGGAAGAGCATTCAGAGTAACGTTTAAACAGAATTCAAATACTTTCCAATCAACTTTAGATAGCCAAAATATGAGAACAGACACGAGACTGTGTAACGTTTGAAACAACGTAAGCAACATTTTTTTTAAATCCACATCGTACCATATGTATAAAATAATAAGTCGTTTAATAAACAATAAAACTTTAAGTTAAAAAAGAAGAGAATTAAACAAAGAAAACGCGACTTGATCAAAATCGTTTATTTTAATAAAACGAAAGGAAAGAAAACAATGGTTACCATCGCATATAACATTTTAAAAACGAAAACCTTTGCTGATATACAAACAGCCATCGAAAAATATATAACTTTTTAAAAACGTCAACAACAGATTCTTCTTTTTTTTTAATCTTACAAAGGATTTTATAAAATGGAAATATGACGGGTTTCCTTCCGGAATGGAAAATTTATATACAACGGTAAAATGATTAAAAAAAAGATGAAAAAAAAAATGCGGTGTAAAACGATACCTGTTAACATCAACTACATGTCGCATGTTACTTGGAAAGGAGATGGGCGCCGCCAAGTAATTTCCATTGTTATGAGAGATACCATAAACGAGAATTGCTTGGCCGAGCTTCCCGACGTTTACGGTTTAACAAAAATCCATCCATATTCAAATAAAAAATAGGCAAATTTCTTAGAATTTTATCAAAAGATATATATAAATATATATATAAATATATATATATATATATATATATATATATATATATATGTATGTACATTCAAAAGATTGTTCTTGATATCAGTGCTTAAAGAATCATGGGTTGAATAAGAATTCGATCAATTTGATAGAATACATTTTCTGTTTACTACACACACACACACACACAGAAAAAAATATATATGTAGGTTTACATCATCGCTTAAATCATTTATATGAAAGTTTAAATCAATGCTTGAGATTTT
Organism: Sepioteuthis lessoniana; assembly: GCA_963585895.1. Taxonomy (NCBI): domain Eukaryota; kingdom Metazoa; phylum Mollusca; class Cephalopoda; order Myopsida; family Loliginidae; genus Sepioteuthis; species Sepioteuthis lessoniana. The sequence goes on from OY757922.1 coordinate 61,132,425, forward strand.
TGTTTCATCCTACAATAAATTTCAAAGTGAAATTTTCATTCATTAGCTAACTTAAATAATTATTGACACAGTCTCAAATAAGACTTTAAATATGAACTTACAGCTAGAATCCATCTTCTAAGAGTTATTTTTGAAGTTGATATCATTATGAAAAAATACTAGTATTTCTACGACAATGCTATTCCTGAAATTCTTAACAATTTATGCGTCAATTTTGCATTCAAACCAAAATAGAAATTAAAATAAACCCGAAAAAAGGGAGAGTAACGCAAACAAAATTATTATTTTCATCTATAAACACCATAAGTGAAAAATACAAATCGTTAACAGATGAACATGTTTAACTTTGAAAAATCACTCGCACCAAATCATGAAATGGTAAAGTTTGACGTCAATTTATAATTCAAATCGACGTCTGATATAACAAAAAGCAGAAAGGAAATTGACTGCCGTACAAAAATATGTTGGCTCCCAAAGACTTCGGCTTTTTATAGTAGAAAAATCCAAAGCTAATTTAAGACAATTTGAACAAAACTGAAAGCAAAGAAGCTGCATCAATAATTTTAAATGAAAAAAAAAATGTAAAATTTGTAAATTGTGATTGAAAGCCATTACTGTATGAAAAAAAAAACGTAACAGAAAAATAGTTCTGGTTACGGCACCATCTCAAAGAATTGATCGAAGAGCTTGTTTACGAACCATAAATTCTCTCATTTAGGCACCGAAAAAGAGGTATTGCTTCTCTGTTCAACACACCGAATAATTAAAATACGTGATGTATGCTACGTTTGAAAAGATAGAATTATACTTCTTCATACTGGAACAAGTTTGAATAATTTCGAAAAAGAAGTCAACTAGTTTTTATTCAATTATCTTTAAAACTAAAGTAACAAGAATTAATCCGTACGACCAGATCATATAATAATCAACAAAAAAAAGATAACTTGCAGAATTGTGAACTTTGCTGTCCCAAAAGACCACAGAGTGAAATTGAAAGAATATGAGAAGAGGGATAATTGCCTCAACCTTGCTAGGGAATTGAAAAAGCTATGGCACATGAAAGTGATGATTATACTGATTGTAATTGGTGCTCTTGGTACAGCCACCAAAGGATTAGTACAAGGACTGGAGTACTTGGAAATAACAGGACGAGTGGAGACCATCCAAACTACGGCATTATTGAGATCAGCTAGAATACTGAGAAGAGTCATGGAGACTTGAAGAGACTTGTTGTCATTCAAACTCCACTAAGAAACCATTAGCTAACACTGGTGTAAAAAAACTCTCAAAAGAGAACGAATAATAATAATAATAATAATAATAATAATAATAATAATAATAATAATTCAATCGGGTTACTCAGTCAAGACCAGATGACTAGTCCTAGTTTTAGTGAACAAGAAGTAGATAGTAGATTTTGCCGTGCCAATATATCACACAGGGAAAGTGAAAGAAGACGAAAAACTAGTCAAATACGTGGACCCTAACAGAGATCTGAAAAGGCCGTGGAACATGAAATTGACAGTGATTACAATCATAGGGCCCTTGAAACCCCTACCTAAGAATCTGGAAAAGAGACTTGATGAACTGAAGATGAGAGAAAGATTTTAAAAGCATTCGGCTAGGATACATAGTAGAGTGCTGGAGACCTGAGGAGACTAACTGAAATTCAGACTCCAATGAAAAAATCATCAGTTAGAGGTTATGTAAAAAAAACACTTGCTAGTATTAAAATGATAATATACACGTACCAAGAATTAAGTTGATCATAGTCTTAGTATTTATGAATTTCTTTTTTCTGAAGTCCAGAAAACGCGATTAGCTGACAAAAGTGAGGATATATGGACATTTACTAAGCTTACTTTCGTATGCTACCAGGATCATTCGAAGGATATATCCGAAGATTGTGTGCGTCAGCTTTTCAAATGAGATGGAGCTGACTGTGTGGAGAATCAGCATTCAACTTTATTACCAGCGCTTGAACACCGGCCAGCAGCTATCATGGAAAATACGCAACTATCTCATGAGATGAACCAAGGTGAGACTTGCATTGTTATATAAGCGTTGTTCTTATTACCGATTCACAAGAGTAACCTTTTCAAACCCATTCTATTGCTCATGAATTAGGGACCATGTACCAGACTTACATTAGTATATACAGCATATCATTAAGTCTTACCATATCACCCATAAATAAGAATACATTTTCTTAAAATTAAAAAGTTTATTTTCTTCTCAATCAAAAATACCAGAATTTTATCATTTCTTGTGGAACATCATTCAATCAAAACATATATTATCAGCTATTGGCCTAATGAGTAGAATGTTTGCCAATGGTCTGGAAGACCTGGGGGTTCAATCACAGGTCGAGTCATACCCAAGACTCAAAAATGTTACTTGATTCCACCTTGCTTGATACTCAGCACTATAAGGTATGGATTAAGTGTAAAGTTGAGCAATCCAGGGAATCAAGTAGCGCCCTCCCTTACACCTCAGTGTAGTAGCTATTGAAAAGGGAACATTTGGGTCATCCTCAACTAAGGTAAGGACTAATTACTGTATCGTCCATTAATCATTTTTAATCTTGATTTTCTTCTAAACCAAAGATATATGAATTATTTTATTTCTTGTGGATGAGTGTTCGCCAATGGTCCGGGAGGCCTAGGTTCAATCCCAGGTCGTGACTTTAAAAATGGTACTTGATACCTCCTTGCTTAGCACTCAGCAATATAAGGTACGTATCAAGGGCAAAGTGGAACAATCTGGGGAAAGGAGTAGCGCCCTCCCCTACACCTCGGTGTAGTAGCTATTGAAAAGGGAGCCTTCTGGTCGCCCTCGACTACGGTCGCCAACTTTACTAACTTATTTTTGATTGTCATATCTTGGTGCTTTCTTTAAAGAATTTCACTGCGATAGACTTTGGCAATTAGTAATACCTGGAGATGACGGTTTGGATTGAAATATGTTCCACTCGAAGAAATAAACTCCTAGCATTCTTTAAATATCAGATGCTATTTACAAAATCTTTTATCAAATCTTTACTCCTTACTCTCACTATTACCCTTAGGATGGTTCCTTCTTCTTCGACCTCAATTCACATTTTCAACATTATTTCAATATTTTCGGAAAGAGATCATATTATTGTTTAATAAAGAATGACATTATCATATATATTATATTTGAAATTATTATACTATGTGCAAATAAATGACTATTATTGAATTACTTGAAACCATGTCATTAATAGTATTAAATTGGAATACAAGAAATAATACTTGCCTAGTCGGCTGGGGCTGTAGAATACCCCGACTGCACCTCTGCAGGGGGGGGGAAGACAAGTGTCCTGATATGACACTAAACAATATGATGGTGAGGTTCCAGTACTGCTGGAGCTTTGGGGAATGCGGAGTACCTCTTTGTTGTCATTGCTCCCAGGTCCACTCTGACACGGAGTGGTAGGTCCTGATAAGGGTTCTATCTATGGGTTAAATAGAACTAAACTGCATACTTATACTAAACTGAATTGTTTGAATTAGAATTGTTTCACAAAACTGAATAGCTTGAAATAGAAATGTTTTTGAAAATTAAACTGTGTACTCACATTTAAACGGTGTGCTTATGCTAAACTGAATTGTTTGAAATGGAACTGTTTTTGACATTGAAACTGTACTTACACTAAACTGAATCGTTTAATATAGAACTGTTTTGACATTTAACTGTGTGTAAACAAAATCTGTACTTATACTAAGCTGAATTAGCTGAATTAAGACAGTTTGAATAAACTGAATACTTGAAATAGAAATGTTTTTGACAATTAAACTGTGTTCTCATGCTAAACTGAATTGTTTAAAATAGAACTATTTACATAAAGGTGGATTTGGCGTTAAATAACTTACAAAGGTTGATATGCCATAAAACACAAACCAAACCAAACCAAACCAAAGAAATGATACAACTGCCTGCAAATTATTTGTTTTTGATTGAATTATTTATATCATATAACTGTAAATTATTTTAATTAAAAATATTTACTTGAAGATATAATTGTTTACTATGTATTAATTTCAATTATTTGAAATCATATAATTGTGTGTAAACAAATGACTATTATCAAGTAGAAATAGTTACTTAGAATTATTAGGAATATTTGAAACCATAGAACTGAGTGTAAATTATTTGTATTTGATAGGAATACTTAATATCATATAAGTTGGCAAAAAATCTTAAGAAACAAATATTCAAAAAATGTAAATATAATTGTTCAATGAACTAAAATAACCCAAGATGGAATGTATTTGGCTAAACTGTGTCGTAAACATAGACTAAAAATTATATCAATCTTTGCCAACACTGTGACAATTACTTACATATGGACTCTTTGTTAAATTACTAATAGGGACTTATGGTAACATCTAAACTCGCAAACTTACATTGAAGGCAAAAGCGTTAAGGAGATAGGTATTAGAAATAAACATATTCTGATTTTGATTTAAGAATCTAATTTATTCATATATGTATTATGTCCATCATAAATGACATGATTATTCACCCAAGGATTTGCACTTGAGCTTTATTAAGTCAAACTAAGATCTACTAAGATTAGTTTCCTATGACATTATGTTGAAGTTACAGTCGCTCAACATATCTGCTAATATTATTGTCCACTACTAAGTACACCTTCTAACAAGTTTTTATAAAAAGTTAATTTTCCTCAATAACAGAGACAGCCAGATTTTATCATTTCTTGAGGAACATTATACGATCAAAATGGTTATTACGGAATATCTTCTTTTTTTTTATCAAACACTGCATTGAAACTCAGTAATCAAAATATATGTAGCAATTTACTAAGCATTTTGCTCAGATGTGGCACAAGGCTATATGAATGGGGCACCAAATATGAATGTGTAACCGATCAAAAATAAACATATATACTTATTCATTTGGGGGGGGGCTACAGGGATGTGAGTTTTAAAGTGAGTTCTAATGTGCATTTCAATTTTTAAAAATGACTTGATAATATTTATTCTGTCAATTGTGACAATATAATTTGCAGTCGGCTGGGGCTGTAGAATACACCAACTGCACCTATGCAGAGGAGTAAGATCCTGCTCCCAATAAGAGTCCTGGATATGACACTAAACAATCTGATGGTGAGGTTCCAGTAATGCTGGAGCTTTGGGGAATGCAGAGCACCCCTTCGTTACCATTGCTCCCAGGTCTACTCTGGCCCGGAATGGTGGCACCTGAGAGGGCTCTATCTATGGGTTAAATAGAACTAAACTGCATACTTATGTTAAACTGAATTGTTTGAATTAGAACTGTTTGAATAAACTGAATAGCTTTAAATAGAAATGTTTTTGAAAATTAATCTATATATTTAAACTGCGTACTTATGCTAAACTGAATTGTTTGAAATGGAACTGTTTTTGACAATGAAACTGTACTTATGCAAAACTGAATTGTTATATATAGAACTGTTTTGACATTTAACTGTGTGTAAATAAAATCTGTACTTATACTAAAACTAAACTGTTTGAATAAATTGAATAGCTTGAAATAGAAATGTTTTCGACAATTAAACTGTGTACTCATGATAAACTGAATTGTTTGAAATAGAACTAATTATTTGCATAAAGATGGATTCGGCGTTAAATAACTGACAAAGGTTAATATGCCATAAAACCCAACCAACCAACCAATGTCTATATAATATTCCACTCAAATTTTTTAAGAAATGTCAGGATATTGGACTCTAAAATTCAAGAGTGCATTCTAAATTGCTCATTAAACAATTTCTGCAGTTGATTGTTTAGAAGGCTCTCCATCTTTGATTAGAACAAGAAATCTGAAACAAAAAGATGTTTGAGTCGAAGTCCTGGGAGACTGAAAATAAATTAAATGAGTTTAACATTGTTAAAGGATACTTTTTTTAATTGACGAAAATATATCGGTTTATGGTGAAAGACACGATTAAATTGTTCGATAAGTGAGGTGTGTATTACGTAATCAATTCATCTATTATCTAAGTTCATTTAGTTTCTTTTAAACTTTACAACTGAGATATTTTTTATTACTGAGTTCCAAGTAGTAACTGAACAAATATTTCATCTTAATGCAAATAACGGCGTCTATGTTTCTAAAGTAACGCACAAGAGATAGGCTGAGTATCAGAAATAAAATCTCTTCAGGCTAATTAAAAAACATAAAAGTGGGCAGCTAACAGAAATTACAGGTCAGCTCTTGTATTTATTTATTTTTTAAAGAAATTAATTAGTATAAAACTTTTAATTAGTTTTAATTATAGCTTGAAATTATTTTCTGAGGCTGTTATTTTCATTTGTAGTTGTTTTATACGATTACATAACGTTTTGCCTGGTTAAATCTCAGGCCATTGTTAGGAAGTATTTTCATCTGGAAAATTCTTTCCTTTTTGCTCAGACAACGTCGGTGGGTTTTTTTGTTGTTTTTTTTTTTTAATCTTTTTTCGTCCTATCTCTAATATTTTTCAACAAGTGAAGTCTCATTTGTTTTTGAAGTTATTCAAACTTGAATACGTTCGATTTTTAAACAGGTGAAATAATTACTTTTTGTTTTAGGATACCAGTAATTTGTATTTTAATCACGAAAATGCAGATGAATATCACAATATATTACAAGGAAAAAATAAGATAATAAAACAGGATAAAAACTCACAACTCGGGATTTCACGTTGTCTATCTTCGGGTGGGCTAGTATTCAACACTCTTGATTTTTCATGTATTCTTTTATCAAACTTTTTTAACCAGTCTGTAGTATAAAAACATGGGAAGGAACTAAAGGTTAACTACTCATATTTGTTATAAGATTGGAAATTTTGAAATTGTACCAGGCAGAAAAATATCGCATAATAAGATTTCTGGATTCGAATAATTTCCCAAAAACTAGATGAGAGTTGGCAGCGAAGTATATAAAAAATCAGAGTTGTTGAATATGGGCTCAGCTGAGAATCAACATCGTGAAACTCTGAGTCATGAGTTTTATCCTGTTTTAATAACTTATTCGATTCTTGAAATGTATATATATATATATATATATATATATATATATATATATATATCCACATTCACACATACACAGATATATGTATATATGTATATATATGTGTGTGAGTGTGTGTGTCTGTGGGGATATATATATATATATATATAGAATCATCGGTGTCAAGAATGCTCTGTATATATATATATATATATATCCAGAACTGATGAGCACACACACACACACAAACATAAATATATATATATATATATATATATATATATATATATATATAATCCGATGAAAAAATCCAGTGGGTAGGAGAATCGTATCCAATTTGAGTGCTCAATGCCAACGACTATCGACGTACATTAATTTGGGATTAAGAATGCATCAAAACTCAACGTACAGAGCCAAATTTATTTTATGATGACCCTCTTCTGATGTTAAATTTAACATTTGAAGAGGTTCATCATAGACCTGAAATAAATTTATAATGACACCAAAGAATTGATTTTTTTATTTTTAGTTTTATATGGGAAAAATATATATATCCACACGCACACACACAGATATGTCTATGTGTCTGTGTATATATAAATCATTCTTGATACTGATGAGTATATATATATATATATATATCCATGGATATATATATATATATATATATATATATATATATATATATATATATATATATATATATATATATTCATCAGTATCAAGAATCATTTAGATAGATAGATAGATAGATAGATAGATAGATAGATAGATAGATAGATTCTTGACACTGATAAGATTGACTCAAAGGATGAATTTAGTTCGAATGATTTAGATTATGAAATCCATGGCTGTCTGTCAAGTACATTTACAGCTGTTATTTACTAAGCTTTGCTTAGTCTACAACAAAGGAACTTAGGTTGCTTTGAGTACCTACGGTTACTATGTGGGCACCCATCTAAGTACTTAGCAGGCTCATCTTTGCTTAAATTATTTGCTAAGCTTTGCTTAATCTTGCTCGCAGGCCTTACGTTGTTAATAGCATCTCCTTTTTCTGACTAGTCACTCAAAAAATAATCATTCTAATAGAAATTTGGCACAAGCCCGCAAATATGGAGCAACAAAGAAGAATCAAACTCACGATCATAACCCCATGACACGATTTCTGAGATACATTTGTTGTTGCTATTTGTTAAACCTTGTCTCGTCTAGCTCACAGGCCTCTTCAGGTTACTTGCAGTACCTGCTGTTACAAAAAGTTCACCCATCACTCCATTGATCCGACGTGGATCAGTACTTTAAATGTCCTCTCAAGTGACAGGAACCGGTGATTTCCGTAGGTTAAGTGTATTCCAAGACATACAGTGCAATTTTATTGTATTCGGTTTCCATGGAAACAAGAAGCAGATCATTAAAGGAAAAAGGCTTCTACCATATAACCTGAGACTAAATTTTACCATATATGGTATCGGGCGTTAAACTATACCGAAGCTCACAAATCTAATCTAGATTTGCGTTAGTTTAGAATTTAGTCTGAAAAAGGTTCGAGATAACATAAATTTTTTGCTCCTTTCTAATTATCTTTTGCTTTGTCCTTACACCTCATTTGTAATTTGTAATCCTTACTTAGGATTTCTACTATATATAGTACATCATACAACGTGTGAAAGCACGTGCGATACCCTGTCCTCATAAGCCGCCAACCAGGGTGATAACAGTTTCGGAAGCTCAAGGCGGTACTGCCACTCATGGCGCTATCAAGCAGCTTTTGCCACCGTACAGGGTATTTAAAAGAAATGTATATCTATATATACGCCTGATCAACTAAAAGCAGACATTACATTGGACGTAATGTCTGCTTTTAGTTTATATATATATATATATATATATGTGTGTGTGTGTGTGTGTGAATATACTAAAATAACCTAAAAAGTAAGGAAATTAGCACAAGCTTAAACATCTCAAATACTGTAATCTTTGTTTTGAAGAAAAAAAAATAGTGATGATCTCCTTCCCATAAAGAAAAAAGTTCAAAATAAACAAGGATTTATTTCCAAATGTAGACATCAAAATAAATTCCTTCTAAGCTTTCTGAAAACTAACGACTCCATAAATCAAAATGAAATAAATAAATAAAGTTTTGACTCAACACTTCCCCGTACTCAAAAACTGCGTCTACAACCGTATACTTTAGATTTAAATCCTTGAAATTTTCAGGACTATATATGCAGAACTTGCATCTGAAGGAAACATCATTTACCATCTCATTAAAAATACTAAGGAATAGTTTTACTGTCTTTATAATTAGCTGAGATCCAAGTCTTGCCCTCTAAAGCTTAACACCGGATAGAAAAATGAAACTGGTATCAAAAAGAAGTAAATATATTTCTCTTCAGAATTCCAAGGGTGGGTCATTGCTACAATTCTATAAGTCAAGTTTTAGACCAGATTGAATTATGGAACTGGTATCAAAATACATGGAATTTATATCTCTTCAAAATTCCCAGGGATGATTGATGAATTAGGTTTTCAACTTATGGATAAAATTTTAGACTAGATAGAACAATGAAACTGGTCTCAAAGTGAACCAAATTTATTTCTCTTCAACATTTCAAAAGTTGATTGATAAATAAAGTCTTCAGTCGGATAAATAAGTTTTAGACCAGATAGAAAAATGAAACTAGCATCAAAACGAAGTAAATTTCTTCCTTTTTTTTTTCATATTCAAATTTCACTTTTTATAGAATTCGTAAAATCAAGAAATACGTTAATTCCAGCAAAAGATAATATTCGTACTAAGAAAATATCATGTTTATATTTTAGACGATTTGTCACTGATAAACAGAGTTCTTTTTTTTTAATATACATTTAATTTAATTTTTTTTTAATCTCACGTCGTACGAAAAGAAAAAGCGTTTATACATTTTGGCACACACTACATCTTTCTATCGGTGTTGGTTTGGTTTCTCTGTTAAATGGCATATAACCCATCGTGGATTATTCAATTCTAAAGCTATTCTTACAGAAAAACAGTAGTGGTACAATTTAACCTATAACTTTGGTGGGAATTAGGGGTGTATGCCTTTTCCAAGGGTATGCGTCCAAAAGTGAATGTAATTTGAACTTGCTTGCTGGCTTGCTTGCTTCAAAGTCGCAGCCCAACACTTTAACCTGCACACCACGGAGATCCCCCATTTAGTCGTTTCAACTTTGACTGATAAATACATCTCTGCTGTGCGCAGAAATATGGCCAAAGATGCATTGATGTTTCTTTTTCTTTTTTTTTTCTTTTTTTCCTTTTTTATTTTTCTTTACTGCAAACATCTACGTCAAATGCCAACTATCTTTAGATTAGCGGTTCTCCCTTTGCACGGACAAATAAATCCATCAAAAACAAGTCAGTTTTCTAAAGAGTTAAACTGTCCATTCCAGACTTGGGTAAACATCACCTCGCTCATTCTTTATGTGTGAATAATTGGCAGGAGATTGGTAACATTCCAGATACCAACATTTTAGAAAGTTGTTTTATTTTTTCTTTCTTATTTAACGTGTGGTATTTTTCTTTCTTATTTAAAGTGTGGTAAAGCACCGTAGACCCACTGTTTCATCGTTTTTAATAGCTCTGTTTGAATTATTAGTTTCTTTTTCCGTCTCATTTTCAAGCGTTAATTAGTTTATGGAAATAGCGATAGATTGATAGACATAAACAAGCTGAGATAGACTGTTTAGGTTTCTTTGTTTAATGGCATATCAACCTTCGTGGGTCAGTTAATGCCGAAGCCATCCTTGTGGAAGAAAAGTGGAGGTACTATTTAAGCCATTGCTAAAGAGGTAAGGGTACTCATACCCCCCCCTAAAAGTATTAGTCCGAAAGTGAACGTTATATTTCGAACTCACTACAATGTCGCAGTCCTGCACGTTAGCCACGACGCCATGAGGACTACCTCCAAAGATAGATAGATAGATAGATGGATAAGAATAGAATGATATATATATTTATTTATATACACGAGTGTCAGCTGAAAGGTTTATTAGCTAAGATGCTCTCATGAAATGTGACCAAATGAGTTTTTTTTTTTTTTTTTACGCAATCCCCTATGAGGTCCTCTCACTTCTTCCATCGATGCACAGTGCTCGGATCCAATTGATCAAAAAATTTATCAACAACAAGAATAAGTCATCATATGAACTTTCCAGGCTATAAACATTCGAGCCCACCAGGTAAAGATATTTATAGATATATCATATATTGATATATAGTATATAGATATAGGTATATAGCGACTGATTAATTGATTGATTTTAACGGTATGTCAACTAGGGTTATTTTATGACTAGCAGTTAGAGAATCGTGTACAATGTTTCTTAAGAGTTTATAAACACGGGTATATCATATTTACCCAACCACTCCGCTCGGGCAGGATATGACACAAGGTCAATTTTTAAGCGGAGTTTAACAGGTTTGAATTCAGAGTTTTCCTTCTCCTAGACTAGTTGCCACACCACGGCTGAAGAACCTAGTCTGCCCTACTATTTACCCATAGCTGGAGGGAGAATAATTGGATTCATACCTTTCCCAAGTGTATTAGTGCTATGTGAAATGCAATCAGTATCGTCCAAGATTTGAACTCGTGTCGCCGGGTCCATTTCCAACGACGATAACCATTACACCACGGGCACTTCCCGAACACGGGTATATGATACCAGGTATGACACCAAGTATTCCTTTCCGATAAAAATAATTCGCACGCACTTTTACGACTTTAAGTATTTCTATCTAATATCAATAATTTGTTAGCAATTTTTCAAGTAATTCACAATAATGAACCTTTGTACGCAATTATAGCTTTAAGTAACTATTCTTAGTGTTAATACTTTCATTCAATCATATGATTTCAAGTATTCTTGTGTAATGTGAATAATTTTAAACATATCTATTTGATCCATAGATGAGACCCTATCAGGTATTTGCCTTCTGGATTAGATTGGACCTGGGAGTAATGACAATGCAGGGGTACTACTCACTACCCAGAGTTCCAAAACTGGAGCTTCGCCACCAGATACAGTTTAATATAATAGCCAAGACACTCATTTGAGAGAGGGAGGTCTTACTCTTATGAAGAGTATGCTAAATCCTGCTGAAAGGGTAGAGATGGAGAGAGAGAGAGAGAGAGAGAGAGAATATGAGAGAGATAGAGAAATCTAAAGATGTATCATTTTGGTAAGGGAGGAGGAGAGCTCGTGGTGTAATGGTTCTCGTTGTAGAAAATGGGTACGGCGACTCAAGTTCAAATCCTGTACGAGGCTGTTTGCATTTACATTGCTCTAATACTCTTTGCAAAGGTATGAATCCAGCTATTGGTAAATATTAGAGCAGACTGGGCTCCTTAACCTTGTTCAGGCAACTGGTCTAAGGGTAGAAAAACTCTGAATTCAATCCCGATATACTCCGCTAAAAATTGAGCTTTAGTCACATCCCACTTGTCTGGAGGAGTTGGGTAAAAGAGAGATATGAACAGACTGCAATAGATAGATAGATAGATAGATCATTCTGTATTCAACTCAATGGAATGTTTAGGATCGTTGTCCTGTTATGAATAACAACTTTATGGTGAATTTCAAAGGGCATTCAAAGGTCTCCTCCAAAATCAGTCGATATCTAGCGCAACCAATTTTTCCCACAATCGCAGCAAAGTCTCTGAATCTTCTTGACTGAAAACAGCCACCTATCGTTTTGCTATCCTCACCAAATAATCTGCCGGTATGTTGTTCATACCCAGAGTTCCTTTTTCTTTATACAAATTTACTCATAATTCTATCAACTAATTCCATTTCGTTTGAACACATGATGGAACTTGGATTCTTGGAAGAGAGAGGCTTTTCCAAGTACTTTTTTTTTTTGCAAATATCAGATAATTTCGATGTCAGCAGGGGAGTCTGAAAATAATAGTCTGCAATCCGAGGCACTCGTTCCGGTTTTGTCCATGCGAGAAATTTGGCCTCATTATCACTTCTCAAATATTTCTGTCAGCACAAACATTTTGAAAAGACATCCAAGTTGAGGCAAAGTTTTGAAAATAGAAATAATTATTTGAATAGAGAGTTTCAATAATTCTTTTGTGCTCGGCAGGGGGATATTAATTTGTGTGCTGATCTAGAAGTTAGAAACAGAATCATGAACGGTGTTAACGCTGGGCGGGGGTCTTACCCTACGGCAGAGGATTCAGTCGACGTATTCTATGCTCTGCCGACTGGGATGAATATATATACATATATATATATATATATAATCTCTCTCTCTCTCTCTCTCTCTCTCTCTCTCTCTCTATTTGCGTCCATATGTGTTCTGATCCAGAATATTTTAAATCAATTGCACTTAATGCTCAAGTAAACCAACCTAAGTAGCAGTGTCTCATCAACACGCGACTAGCAAAGGCATGGACAGCTATCGATAGCGTATTGGTCATAAGAAGTCAGACCAGACCGATAAAATGAAACGGTCGTGACGATACTGCTGTATGGATGCACTACATGGACGCTAACTAAATGGATGGTGAAAAAGGTTGAGGGCAACTACACAAGAATGCTGCGAGCAATATTGAACAAGTCCTGAAGGCAGCACCCCACAAAGCAGCAGCTGTACGGCCACTTACCACCCATCACGAAAACTATCCAAGTTAGACGAACCAGATATGCAGGACACTGCTGGAGATGTAGGGACAAACTCATAAGTGACGTACTCCTATGGACACCTTCACATGGACAAACAAGAGCAGGACGACCAACTAGAACCAATATACAACAGCTATGTTCTGATACAGGATGTAGCCTTGAAGACCAACCGGAAGCGATGGTTCGATAGAGAAGGGTGGTGGGAGAGGGTTGGAATATCCGTGCTGATGGTGTGAGATGATGATGATGATGATGATGATTCTCAATCTTTTCCAACCCTTTGATTCCTATTTTACTCTAGTTATAAGTAATAAGTGATGTACTCTTGTGGACCCCTTCACATGGCCGAGCAAAGGCAGGGTGACCAGATCGAACCTACATACAGCAACTCTGGGTAGATACGGGATGTAGCCAAGATAACCTGCCGGAAGTGATGGACGAGAGGGAGGGGTAGCGAGAGAGGGTCAAGTATATCCGTGCTGATGGCGTGAAATGATGATGATTACTACATTTGACCCTCAGAGCCATTCGATGATTTAAGAATCTTATTGAATTTAAATTTTATTGTATCAAATATTATTAGGAATTTATAAGATATTGTTAAAATATTTTGAGTATAGTGTGTGTGTGTGTGTGTGTGTGTGTGTGTGTGTTTGGTGGCATTCACCCAATGTGGGTCAACCCGGTTCCGAACGTGTATTTAGGTATCGAGTTTCTCGGGATTGGTGTTCGAACCTAGTCCCCAACTACATTAATGTAATAGTTTTGAATTCAGAATTTGTTTTATCCTAGACTAGTTATCATTGTTAGGTTAAATAGCCCAGCCTGTCCTACAATTTATCCACAGCTAGAAGGAGAATAGTTGGATGACCACTTTTCACAAAGGTATTTGCACCATGTAAAATGCAGGCAGCCTCGTCGAGGGTTTGAACTCGGGTTGCCGGGTTCATTTTACAACGAGCACCTCCAATAGATAAATTGTATATTTTAAAAATATAACTAATTTATTATACATAAACTTTAACAACTAAATTCAATTGAAAATTAATCTTCACGTGTAAACAAGTCATAAATATACAAGGACATACTTATAAAAAGAAACGATACATCTTTAGGGATACTGTATTCAGTGAGAACCTTGTGGTTGGTGCTACTCTGCTAGTTTTGCTGTATTCAGCGACAACATTCTCAATGATAATCAAAGATCACTTCTTTGTACAAGGTCGAGTCTGTTAAGATGTTTTGATCGTAAATTAAGAGACACGGTTGAAATCAGATTAAACAAGGTGAAATGAAGAAAAAGCAGCAACATACAATTACGCTTTCTCACTGAGTAAAAGTTTAGGGGATTTTTTTGCTGAGTCGTTACTTTTCTAAACATTATCTTTCTCATTTCTAAATCTTGCTTGAATATTTTATTACTCTGCAATTCAATGTGATTCTCTTGCAAGAATCTTTGTCTGATAATCACATAAGGAAGAAACTGACTGTCACCAAGCGCTGTTTGACTTGTGTCAAAGCTGTCCAAACTTTTTTCACCAATTTTTTTACACAGCTTAGTAAGGAACAAGCAACGTCTTTCACCACACACCATTCTTTTAATGAGTTGTATTATTCTTTCCTTTGTTTCAATTGAACGTTCGTTTGTTGGAGCAATGTTTCCTTTTAATTAGACATGCCCAACCGTTTGCTGGGAACTGCAAGATTTTTCTTTTAACTATAGACCCATTTTCATATCGAAGCTTAAGCTGGTATTTGTTTTAAAAATGCAAACAACGTGATTGTTCCATTTTTTTCATCAAGATTGGGTTATTCTATTATATTTTGCTCTGTATGGCTTATAAAAAAAAAGTTGTTCTTGGCGACCAGAAGGCTCCCTTTTAAATAGCAACTACAACGAGGAGTAGGGAAGGGCGCTATTCCTTATTCTGGATTGCTCCACTTTATCCTTGATACTTACCTTATATTGCTGAGTGCTAAGCAAGGAGGTATCAAGTACCATTTTAAAAGTATGACGTGACCTGGGATTGAACACAGGTCTCCGGACCATTGGTAAACAATCTACCCACAAGGTCAATGAGCCGGTTGATTTAGATAATTTAATCTAATTTCTTTCTTTATTTTTATGGTATATTTATGAAGCCAAAATGGTATATTTTTAATATATATTTTAATGGTATATTTTATATTTTATAAAGCCAAAATGTTCATCTATTAGATAAAAATGTTTTACGTCTTACCAATTATTAGTCTCCCGGACCGTTGGCAAGCATTCAACCCACTAGGTCAATGAACCGGTTGATTTAGATAATTTAATCTAATCTTTTTTTATGGTATATTTATGAAGCCAAAATGGTATATTTTAATGTTATATTGTATGGTATATTTTTATAGTATATCTTATGAAGCCAAAATGATCATCTATTAGATAAAAATGTTTTGTGTCTTATCTGTTATTAGTCTACTTACTGCTAAATAAATAAAACAGAGGTGAACATATGCTAAATGTTCTAATTTCATATTTGCCTGAGATGATATATATGTATGTATATATAAGGAAGTATCTCTGTGTGTATATGTGTAAAGAAATCGATTTGCTGTTAAAACTTTTCAATGCTGTATATATATATATATATGTGTGTGTGTGTGTGTGTCTATGCGAGAGAGAGAGAGAGAGAGAGAGAGAGAGTGTGTGTGTGTGTGTATGTGTTTGTGTGTGATTGAGAGAGTGAGAGAGAGAGCGAATGTGTGTGTGTGAGAGAGAGAATATGTGCGTGAAAGAGAGAGAAAGAATCTGTGTGTGTGTGTGTGTGCATGTGTGCGTGCGTGCGTGTGTGTGTGTGTGTGTGTGTGTGTGTGTGTGTGTGTGTGTGTGTGTGTGTGTGAAGAAATCCGACTTATGCGCTTGCATATATCAAATATTGTAATAAATAGAACATAGATGTGTCTCAGTTAAAAAGGTTTTGTTTCAGCATATGTCTAATATATATATATATATATATATATATATATATATATATATGTGTGTGTGTGTGTGTGTGTGTGTGTGTGTGTGTGTGTGTGTGTGTGTGTGTAAAATGTAAACTTTGTTTATAAATATATTTACTCTTCTTTATAGGTTTTCTGGAGGAAAGGAACCGTGAAAATAAGAGTTTAAACCAGGCATGCAGGGAAGGCAATCCATCGATGAAAATTAATGAATAAAACAAACTACATCTTTCGAAAGATAAAACCAATGACCCACCCAGGCATTATAAATCAGTCTCGTGGAATTAGGCAACAAAAAAAATTATGACAAAAATTATGATGGACTATTGGAATGAAGAAAAAATTTGCTCTTTTATTCACCACATCAAAATAATGCTCAAAAGACAAAATAGAAGACAAAGGAACACGCGAAGATTTTTAAAAGAAGACTTCACAAAAAAAACAAAAAAAACAAAAAAAAAATCCGGAGTTTTATCCACAAAAGGGACAAAGAACATTTTGATAGACACGCTGTCAAATATATCCACGAAATCATACTAAAACATTTACAATCGAATATTTATTGTATTTACATATTCACACATTCATACATACACACATTCGTTGTCATATACCACAGAGCAAGGTTTAGTTACTTACTAGCCGCTCTAAGTGCAATGAGTATGATCCACACCGAGGGCTTCACTGTTTTTCCTGTCTGTCAATTAAAATCAAATAAATCCGTATAAATTATGGCCTCTGTCGTAGAGTAGTATTCGTTTCTCAGTTATTGATATTGTGAGTATCATCCACACCTAGAGCTAGGTTTATATACAGGAATATTTTACAGACCTTATCAATGTATTGATATTGATTTTCTACTATCATACTAATCTAAGTGAGTATCCTCGGGATTCGTAGTGTAATGGTTAACAAGCTAATCTTTTAGGTCATTATTCTCATTTGTAGTGCTGTGAGCTTTTGGAAGATAGAGGTATCCTGTATTGACCAGCGTAGAAATTCAAAAGACATAAATTAAACAGACAAAGAGACAAAGAGAGATTAGTTAATGTTGTGTACCGTAAATTTTATGCTGTGAAATAAAAATGCTTAAACTAGTAACAACTACAGATTAATCAAAGAGCAGTGCGTCTAAAGAAAACCGTTATTTTTTTTCTTATTTTTTATTACATTAATTATCTCTGCCTCTCTTTCCTGTCTTTCTCTGTTATCTTCATAGCAACAATTGTCATTTTAACTCAGCTCGTATAGCTTGCAACACAATTGTAATCCCAATTCTGCTGCTTTAAGATGGCCATCTGTTACCAAAAGAAATTCCCAGTTAGGTTTGTAACAATTATAGTGTAACAAGGGTAAACTGGGCTCTTTAACCTTGGTATGGTAACTCATGTAAGAGAAGGAAAACAACTCAAACCAGTTGTACTCCACTTAAAATGGATCTTGTGTGGCATCCTGATTATGGAGGAGAGGTTAGGTAAATATATACAAATGTCTATCTTCTTTCGATAACCTCAACCCATCGAGCACATTGTACCAGTTAACCAATACAAAGTTCCACCACTTAATCATTCTGATTCCAAGAAACCGTTAAAAATATCTTCCTCAATTTTAAAGTCCTTAAAATTGATTGAGACATATCTAGTATAGTACAGTAAGGTAGCTAATATAGTGTCATCTTTGCAGGCTAGATTAACAGACCGTTGTTAATGAATTCGATTCTTATGGGGTGCCTCATACTTCTGGCTTGGAGCTACAAACTAAGCAAAGTTGAGTAAATAACTATCCAATGTAGTACTGGTCTATATATTTAAGTTTAGATAATGGTTTCATTTTTTTTTTTTTTTTTTTTTTGTATATTCCTGCAAATTATTTTAAAGATTTTTATGTTTCTCGGAAGATGGATTCTATCAGACGTGTCAAAGTTATCTTTTGGTAAAACGAAGTTCTACCTGCTTGTAAAGCTCACATAACAAAAAAAAGCAGAACTGAACATTTTAAACTGATAAACGTTGTTCATATAAACAACTTTATACTAGCCATTTCACTGCAGATTTTTGCTTTGTCGTACTGGCGGTTCTGAAAGAGTTTGGTTTTAGTTTCTTTGTTTAATGGTATATCAACCTACGTGGATTATTAAATGCCAGAGACATCCTTGTAGAAGAACAGTTGTAGTACTGTTTAACCCATAGCTGTGAGAATAAGGGGTTTCATAACTTTTCTAAAGGTGAACGTAATAGCTCGACTTAGAGTTCGAAATCGCTCACTACGGTTCTGAAAAAATGGAATATACCCAAAATTGCCAGGGAGAGAAATTCTTGGTAAATTCATAGTCAGTGAATTAGTTGTAGGTAAATTCATCGTCGATAAATTCATTATTGGTAAATTTATCGTCGGTAAATTTATAGACTGTGAATTCATCGTCGGTAAATTCATCGTTGGTAAATATCATCATCATCAAGTCTCGCTTATAGTACAGAGATCCCTGATTCTCTCACTCACCATCCATTCCTATTCTCAATCGCTTCTCGTAGATATTCAGGTTGCATCCTGTGTTCGTACCAAACTGATGTAAATATGTCGTTGCTGGTCAACCAACATTGGCACGTCCAAGTGCAGGATTCCATATGACAACGTTGTTTTTGAGTTCTTGCCTCACCAGAATTTTGGTTTTGTTATAAGATTCTTAAAAAACAATGAGTAAATTCTGAATCTAGCCACGAATAGTTTATCCGCGATAAATTTATCAAACGATGAATTTACTGACAATTGAATTTACCACACGATGAATTTTCCGTGTGACGAATTTACCGACAAGATGAAGGATGTATCGGCAAGTGGTTAGATCGCAGGATTTGGATTAAAACTGTCACAGTTTAAAATTAAAGCTAAGTTGAATACCTCCATACACATCCAGTTATCCATATCCTGGCCTACACGTGGGTACACACAACCACTATATATATATATACAATCCTGCTCTCAGAAATTTAAAGTACAATACAAAATTTGTGACAGACATCTAAAATGGCCTGCGCGAGTAAATGTGCAGTAGAAACAATAGTATACACACAATTTCAACTATCAACCCAGTGATTGTATCCAGTATTTTTTCAGCAAACCAGATCTCTCTATCTTAAAGAATCCGAGTCCAAAAGGAGCTATTTGACGTAGAAATCTGATAAAGTTGTTCGAATTTCTTCGATGAAGCATTGTCAGAATCGCTTATTTGTTTGTTTCTTTGTTTTACGAACAGGGGTTCTAGTTTCCCCCTCCACACACTTTTATTTTTACTGTTTTTGGGTAATTTTGATTTGTTTTCTTGAATAATGTTCGGGGAATTTTTACAGCAGCATGAATTGAAAATAAAAAGAAAAGTTTGTTTTTTTTTTAGTTTCAGTTTGTACTGCTTTCGTATTGGTCGTAGAAAGTAAGAACAACCTGGCTGTAGCGATAAAAAAAAGCAAAAGAAAATAAAAGAAAAAATGAATAATGTTTGTGTTAAGGGAGGCGAAGCAAGGAAAGTAAAAGTAAAACATTTATTTTTCTCCCTTCCACGCCATACTGTCAAAACCAGGACTGGATTAACCATTTAGCAAAATAAGCACGTACCCAGAGTATCGAACGAAGAAAAGATACCATTCCCGATTTTTCAACGTCGGATTTACTACGGAGTATATAGGGCAACTGACCCAAGGTTCACTAAAAGAGTGGCAATATATATATATATATATATATATATATATATAATCATTCTTTTCTTAATTAAGCGATGATAATAATAATAAAGGATAATGAAATACTTTATTTTGAGAGTGAAACAGAATTAGAATCTGGTAACTGTCCCGAACGGCCCACACAGTCTAAGGAAACTCGCATGATGGTTGTTCCAAAAGGAATCTGCCGATTTTATGTGCAATGGAAGCCACTAAAATCTTCGAAGTGCTTTAGACTACTATAAGACTTTATCCAGCTCTGGTCAAAACTAAAAAGGAAAAAAGCTTTGCTGTGATTGTTATTTCAATGGAGTTAATTGTTTTCTGTAATTTGTAATTCACGAATGAGTATTGTCACGAACATTTGCAATGATGTCTGAAACAGCTGCACAATGCATAGCAGATGATTTGACCTTTAACTTTTAATACTATGAAGACGATTTCGTTCACCCAGAAAAAATTGTTTTTTAATCACAGGCAACACCAACTGCAAATGCATTGTTATATACTGCAAGAGAAACAGCGAAGTTGAACTTCCTCACAATTTTCTCGCGCAAATAGCTGAAATAAATTCGACACAAGACTCCAGTCAGATGTTAGCTTCAGAGAGACAGAGACAGAGAGAGAGAGAGTCCTATCAACATTTTATTGATTAATAACAATGGCGGAACCGTTTTCCATACACAATTGTGCAACTGTACTTCCGGTTTTTTTTAAACTCAGAAACCAAATTGCAACATTGACCAATGAAAAGGATGAATCTTTAAAGCATAATTCTAAATCTAATTCTTTTTTAAAAAGTGAATCGGAGTGGTCAACTTAATTTCATTTGTTTTTATGCCATTTCCATGCGGTCATTCTACAGTCGTTAGTAAACAGTGTTAATCGAAAACAAAAATTAAATGTCCGGTGAAATTCAAATTCTCGTCTTTTATACCCGGGAGATTGCTTTCCCGTGGTGGCTGCCTTACCGATTAGGCTAAAAAGACCAACTTTATAATTTGTTTTTTTTTTTTCATGAACGCCTAATACGCAGCTAACTTTGTTTATATAAATTTGTACAATTGGTCACAAAGTTTTTAGAATTTTTTTTTAAATGATGCGTTGTCAAGGTCTTTGTTTCTTTGTTACATTTTTCACTGTCTTCTTTGTTGAGCAAAGAAAACTACGTGATGTTGAAATCCATTCTAGCTTGACTAATGCAACCGGCAGATAAGCCGATATATACTGCCTCCTTCAACTTCCACACTTTTCAAACGTTCTTAAGGTTACAGACAATTCCTTGTTTTTTGGGTTTTTTTAAATATATACCCTGATGTGTTCTTTGTTATTGCGTTTCTCTTCCAGGTCAGCAAAAGAGGAGATTAATTTTTAAATAGGTGCTTGTAAAAAAATTTTGCCCGATTGAAATTTATGTTAATTTTATTTAAAGTTAACTTGAAGATATATGTCAATGTAATACATTTGAAATCCAGATAACGCAAGTTTTTGTCATTTGCTTCATTTTTAACATTTAAATTCCAAAATTACACTTTCACCTAGCCACAATTCTACCATATTTCTTTTGTCTCAACTCACTTAGAAGGGATCGAATTGTGGCCAACGGCTGATCTGAACTTAACTGTAAGCGTTTAATGAAAAATGAAGTATTATATATTTTATCAGGATTATATGGATGTAAGTGTTACATTTAGATGTACATTTTAGATAAAAACTGAATAAAATTAATGTAAATTTTAATCAATGGGGAATATTCTGTGCAATCTCTAAAGATAAACGAGACAAATTAAGAGTTTTTCTTTTGATGATATTTGAACTCATATCCGCCGTCTAACCACGACAATACGCTAACAGAGAAATCCTTTTTTCAAATGTAATTCTATCTCTACATTCTTGATTATCCTATTTCAACTTCATGCCATATTGTTTTTTCTACCCAGTCATAGTGGAAGTAGTAGTAGTAGTAGTCTTAAATTTTTCAAATCTCTTGGTCTTGACATTATTTTTTATTTTTCATCTTGCTTTTTAACGCAACGTTCAATGGTTTTAGAGTTTAAAAACGACCTGATCGTAGTGATTAAAAACACGAAATAAAATATTAAGAAAAAACTACTAAAAATTAATTATGAATTTTAAAAAAACTCTTGGTTTGTCTCAAATATTTAAAAACTGTTTTCCCTCCTACGACAAAGTAATCAACTCGATCATTCTAGCTTGTATCAATTGTCTTAAAGAACAGAGTTAAACTTCAGCAACTTAATTTGTATAAATGCTACAAACTCACAAAAACAAACATGTGAATGTTTATTTATCTAATTTTGAAACTAGTGATGAATTTAACTTCTTAAATGTCAAAATATCTACAAAGTTCCAGGTCTGAATTTTCAACATCTTTTTCGACGGTTAAGAATCGACTGACATTTGAAATATTTAAGTGCATTCAAAGAATAAAATTTTAATGATATTTGCTGTAATCTCTAAATAATGTTCCAAGAAATTGATGAGTTTTTTTAAAAGATCCTAAATTCATCTTACTAGAGAACGCAGTCGATTTTTTTCATCTAAAGAATGTTTTATAATAAAACCGACATTATTTCCCAGCAAACGTACTTTTAATATTTTTGATTGAAATATACCGTAATTATATGTGTTTAACATGCGTTCATGAATAACACGCACCTTTAACAACGGAATCCTGAAAAATCAATTCCCGTCTGTAATACGCACAGACTTTCAGAATTTATAACAGTTAAATTTAACCTAAATTTGCATTTGTTCAATTTTTTTATCGGTTCGTACTGACTACAAAAGAATTTATATAGTTTACCTTATGTCTTAAAAGAGAAAAGTTACACAGTATTAAGAGCCAATACACGAACATGTTCAAAGAAAAATGCAACTAGCTTGAGTCGAAAATAAGCTCAGATCAAGAGACACAAATTATGAACTCATATTTCTGTGGCTCTGCAACAGTGTAAAACACATAAGTTTGAACTATTAATATAATTTCATTTCGGTATATGAACGAAAAAAAAAGTTAGTTATATAGTTCTCGTGTATAACACGCACCCTCAACTTTTGGACTGAAAAATTTCGAAAACTAGTGCGTCTTATAGTGCGAGAAATTCCACCGTTTAAACGAGCGAACGAAGTTTCTCTGCATTCTTGATTCTTCAAAAAAAAGCCAATAGTCTAGGTCAAATGCAAAGGAAAAAGTCGCTGTTCTTTGGTCAAGACGCAGAGTAGATTCTCAAACATGATTGCTTAAAGTTCTCGGAGAATTTAAAAGCAAGATGAATTGCACTGCCAGCAAAGAAATCTGTTTAAAAGACGATTTTCTGGTGAAAAACAAATATAGAAACAATATTTTTGGTGTGAAGAGAGCAATTTGTCCTGATAAAACCAAGAATATTCCAGAAGATCACGTGCACGAATGTCAATGACATTAGGTTTCATCAACGTTTTATTTGATGTGGTTTATTTAATAACATATCAACCAGTTATGCCAGAATCTGATTAACTCGTAAATACTGCCCATTGGCCCAGTGGTTGAGTGTTCGCCAGTAGCCAGGGAGACCAGTGTTCAATCTCAGATCAAGTCATACCAAAGACTCAAAAAAATAGTACTTACTTAACCTTCAGCATTGTAAGGTACGTATCAAGGATAAAGTGGAACAATCTAAGGAAAGGAGTCGCTCTGTCCCCTAAACCTGGATATTATAGCCTATTGAAAAGACAGCTTTCGGGTCGCTCTCGACTACTGTCGCCAATTTTTACATTGCAACCATTTTTTAATCGCAGTTATTTTCTTTGATAATCATTTGTTTGCATTTAGTTATATGGCATCAAGTATTCCTATCTAAACGTCATCATCATGTCGTGCTGCCAGCACGAATCTCCCTAACCCTCTCACCACCCGTCTTTATCGTCCATCGCTCCCGGGAGTTCTTCTAGACTATATCCTGTATCAGTACAGAGCTGTTGTATATAGGTTCCAGCTGGCCATCCTGCCTTTGCTCGCCCATGTGAAGGGGCCCACAGGAGTATATCGCTTATGAGTTCGTCCTTACTTCTTCAACAGCATCCCGCATGCCTGGTTCGTCTAACTTGGATAGTTTTTGAGATGGATGGTACAGCTGCTGTTTTGTGGGGTGTTGCCTCCTGAACTTATTCAATATTGCTCGCAGCATTCTTATGTAGTTGCCGTCAAGCTTTTACTCCATACGTTTAGTTAGCGTCATGGTTGAAAGTAACTTTTCCTTTGTAATAATAATAATAATAATAATAAATTGTGCATATATACATATAAGTTGACCGACCGTAGTCGATGGTGACCCGAAGGCCCCCTTTTCAATAGCTACGAAACCAAGGAGTATAAGAGGGCGCTACTCTTTTCTTTGGATAACTCCATTTACCCATGATCCGTACCTTATAATGTTGGAGGCATCAAGGACCATCTTTTGAGTCTTTGGTATGACTTGACCTGGGATTGAACCCCGTGGCATTGTTTGGTCTATTTGTTTAACCCAATTTGGGTTGTTTCTTGCCAAAATTTAGTTCATTTTTAAATATTTAATTACAATCATGAAATTACATTTTCAGTGTTCCATTGCAATCATTTTTGTTTTACATATTACTTTTTTTTAATAACCATTTGCTTATAGATTTATATAGTATCGAGTATTCCTATCTATTACAAATAATTTGAAAACAATTATGCTTTGAAGCGACAATTGCTATCTAATAAAAACAATTTGTTTGCGCAAAGTTATTCACTATCAAGTATTCCTATCCAATACTGATTATCCTCAAACAGATCTATTTGACCTATTGATGTAACTCTAGGAATTGCTTCCACTCCAGGTTAGAGTGGACCTGGGAGTAATAGCAATACACTCCAGAGCTCAAGAACTGAACCTCACTACCAAAAGCAGTTTAGAGTCATAATTAGGTCAGGCATTCCTTTGTTGGGTGTACCCCTCAACAGAAGATGCAGTCAGTCTATTCTAAACGCCGCCGACTGGGTGAAGGTGTTCATAAAAAGTAATAGACACGCTTCTTTTGAAGAAAAATATTCAGGTGTCAAAAAAGGCAGTTTTACTATGAAACATTCTACAGATAATTATCATTCTCATTCAAAAACTCTGGAAAGAAGAGGAAAATATTCATTAAGCCGAAAATTATATACCCCCCATATATATATATATATATATATATATATATATATATATATATATATATATATATAACGTTAAATAAACTTGAAACATAGTCTTTTGTAAGTTGGTAGCATTTATATTTCGGAAAATATTTAAAGTTTATTCTTTTAGGTTTTTTGGGACGTCATGGATTGTAACTTTTTTTGTTTGGTTTTTTTTTTTTTTTTTTTTTTTTTTTTTTTTTTCAAGAAACGACTTAAAAATAAGTGTGCGAAAGAAGGTTTTCTTTTCTTGTTAAGAAAAGAAAACGATCGAACAAAGAAAAATGAGGACAAGAGAAAAATAAATGATAAATATCTATTTTAAAATAAAACGTTGGATATCGAAACAAACAACCTGAAGACATCAAAAAAAGAAAGAAAGAAAGAAAGAAAGAAAGAAAGAAAGAAAGAAAATAGATTAGAACAAACAAACAAACAATAAAAAATATGTACATATATGCATACTTACATGAAAAAGATCGAATGAAAGAAAAAAAGGAAGGAAGGAAGGAAGGAAGGAAGGAAGGAAGGAAGGAAGGAAGGAAGGAAGGAAGGAAGGAAAATAGTTAAACAAGACAGTGAAAAGAAAAAGAAAGACAAGCATGCATACATGAAGAAAGAAAGAAAGAAAGAAAGAAAGAAAGAAAGAAAGAAAGAAAGAAAGAAAGAAAAATATACAAATAAAAAGAGAAAGATAGAAGCTAAAGAGAGAGGGGATGTGAACAGAGAAAAAAGAAAAAGGAAGAGAGTGAAGCTAAAACGTTAGACCTCTACGACCAATAAAAAAAAGGGGAAGATAAAAAAGAAAGAATAAAATCTAGTCATTAGAAACATACATACATACATACATACATACATACATACATACAGAAAGAAAGAAAGAAAGAAAGAAAGAAAGAAAGAAATCGTGAAAAAATCAAAGACAATAACGGAGAATGAAGAAAGAAAAATGAAAGAAAGGAAAAAGAAAAAAAGAAAAAAATGGAACACGCAAAAAGGAAAAAAAAGAACAGGGAAAGAAATATAAAAAAAAGAAAAAAGAAAAAGAAAACAGGTAAAAAAATGAGATGAAAGAAGAAGAAAAAAGACATGTCTCTCAAAAATTGTTTCTGGACATTTTAAAAGACAGAGTGATATCATATATAAGCAAACTTATCCACTGGTATCAAAAATCCACTGGTATTAAAAACCACTGGTATCAAAAACATGCATACAGACATTCACTGACAAACCTAAATTTGAACTCGACTAATACACAAAAGAATTTAAAACAGATTTATATATATAAAGCATATATATATATATATACACACACACACACACACACACACACACACACATATATATATGCAGAATCATCGACGTTTGGCAACTGCCAGTTTCTCGCATATGTGATAATCAGTCCATTTTGGTCACCAAGCGCTGTTAAGTCTTTTTTTTTACGTCATTCAAACATAAATCTACATATGCTCTATCACCGATATTTAGCTCTCTTCAATTATAAATCGAACAAAACTATATATATATATATATATATATGTACAATACATTAAAAGGGGTTTAAAATGTTGGCTGAAAATCTGGACTAATATATACAAACACAAACACTCAGATAAACACACACACACACACACACACACACACACACTTGCCCTAACATACACACTCATACACACAAAAAAATTCGTATGGTTGGACCCTCAATTCAATTGCAAAAAATGTCTTCAAATTTATACACAAATACATTTAGTATACTTACAAACAGAACTATCTCTTACATTCTTCCTCTACCCCCTCTCTCTCTCTCTCTCTCTCTCTCTCACTCTCTCTCTCTCTTACTGTTGATATATATGTGTGTTTATGCATGTGAGATCGCTTGTGCGTGTTAGGTTGTCAGAAAAATAATGATCGATTTTAATACATCTTTCTATGTAAAATCGGGCGTTAGTCTCCAAACAAGATAGCATCATATATATATATATATATATATATATACGAGGGTCGACCGAAAAGTTCATAATCTGACCAAGATTCTTTCAAGGCGATTTATTTTTCAACATAGTCTCTCTTGCTGTCCACACACTTCTTTCATTAGTGTTGCAGTGCTTTGATTTTATTGGTCAAAATAGTCATCAACAGATGATATGACGTCATCATAAGAAGTTTTAAGCTTTTAAACTTTTCAGACGACTCTCGTATATCTGTATTTTTACGAGCGTGCGTGCGTGCGTGCGTGCGTGAGTATGTGTGTGTGTGTGTGTGTGGGTATCGACCATGATTGAAAGCACTTATTCATTCACAGAATTAAGAAAGAAAAACAGTTTAAAAAAAGAAAACATTTTACATATTTTACAAATCACATCAATTTTTTTTCTTTCAAGATAATGACTGAAATGTAAACGTATATACAAAATAAAAAAAAGACGTCGTTTGAATGTAACACTTCAGAAAACAAATGTCAAGATCTCGTGAAATCTTTAAGTTGAACACTGATTTTTTTTCTTCTCCCAACTAAAAAGGCTGTGACCGGAACTTGAAAACTACAATGTCCAGTAACTCATAAAGAATTATATATATATATATATATATATATATTTGTTCATGACATTAACATCATATCTGCTATTTTACAAGTATACTCACGTATGTATAAATATAAATATTCCTCTATTTTTGTCTTGTATCATGTGTACTCTTTTCTCTATACTAATCTGACCCTTCATAGAAATGACTTTCCCGCCTCTTCCGAAGCGAAAAGAAGTTCTCACATTTATCAATCACATCTGAGTAAAAACTGAACATGTTTATGACTACATACAAGTATGTTTTAACTGATTTCTGGATTTAAACACACACATACACACACACACACACACACACACACACACACACACACACATACGCGCGCGCGCACATACACACACATATATATATGTATACATATAAAATAAATGCATATAAGAAAAGTTTTCTTTTTAAAAAAAGGTGGTCGACGCGCTTATGGCAGATCGGGCATAAAACGAATGCATGATTATCAACACTAGAATTCAGTTTCTTTAAGATTCATCTCGTCTGCGTAAATATCAGATAGAAATATGAGAAAAGTGATTTATCGACTGTATTTATAGCGTGGTGTATATGTTATATTTTAACCTTCAACTCGGCCCAAAAGTACTATTCCAAGGTGATACACCGGAAGGAAGTGACACATTCCAATGGCCAGTAATCGAAAGAGATCGCGTGCGCGGATTAAGGCTTATGATATGGGACAAGGTGAAGGTCCCATTGTGCCATTACAGTCATGCACCGGAAGAGAGTAACCTCTGAACTGCATGACAGTTATTTCCGCTTGATGACGATTAAACATTCGATTTCAAAGATCCAGTAGGCGATCGTGTGGGCGTTGAGTTATTATTTAACTCAGTTGAGTTTGGGTCCCGGAGCAGTTGCCAGGAGAGTTCCAGAGGTTTAGAGACGAGATGTGGTAGGGAAGGCCACACCCGACCGAGGGGGACATCGGAAACCCCCGATGCAGTTGCCAGTAGAATTCCAGACTGTAGAGACCAGATGTGGTAGGAAAGGCCACACCCGATCGAGGGGGCCCTCGGAAAACCCCCGATGGAGTGGACCCCAAGACCTCTGGTTGAGCATCTAAGAGAACAAGAAAGACACAACGTGACGGTCATAACAGTGGGGTCAAAATATGAAGTTTATGTTCGGTCTCCAGCACTCTCTCACATGCAAACTTTCAACAACCCTTTCGAACCCTTGCAATAAAGTGAGAGGTAAATATAATTGTAAAGAAGTCATTCCTGCGTCCTTTCTTCATGCGTCTTTCTTTACTATTATTGAGTCGTTATGATACGGCAAATGAGTATATAACATATAGTCACATGGTAATATGTAAGTATACGTGACACTCACTTGAGAAAAATATATATATATATATACGTAGAGAGACAAGGGCTCCTCGAGTGGCGTAATAGTTAGCTAGGTAGACTTGCAAACCTACTCGAATGAGTTCGAGTCTTATTAAGTGCTCTATTTATACGCTCTTGTGTCACATCACAGCAAAAAGCTTAATAAATTAATTGGGCACCTTGAGTGGTGTAATGGTCAGCAAGCTAGTCTTGCAAACTTTCACGAATGAGTTCGAGTCTCACTGAGTGCCAAAATCATACGGCCTCGTGCAAAAAACTTCGTAAATTACTATATATCTATAGAGACAGACAGAGAATTAGAATATTTCTAATAAAGAGAATGAATATGGAATTAATCTAATGATACATGAGAAATTCATTTATTTACATGTCTACACTTGGAAATTACTTCTCGGCTTATTTTCGGCATGTTCTTGGATGCATCATTTTTCTTCCAGACACAATTTACTGGTATTGTTACCACTTTTATCAGTTTGTGCTTTTTTTTTTTTTTTTTTTTGCTGTATCCACTTTTATTTAAGGAGATTTTCCTGTTTTCTCTTTTAACCATTACACAATGCTATCCACCCTTTATTTACTATTCTTAGTTTAGTCACAAATCCAGAGGTAACGAGAACCTTGTGAGAATCCAACTCACTTGTAATGATCTTCTTGACTAAAATACTAAGGATAACACCTCACAAAGCGCCCATATATACTTAAATATTTTTAAAATATTCTCAACTATTTTTTAACTTCGGTACATTGACCTAATGAGTAGAGTGTTCGCCAATGGTTTGGAAGACCTAGGTTCAATCTCAGGTCGAGTCATACCAAAAACTCAAAAAATGGTACTAGATGCCGCCTTGCTTAACTCTCAGCACTCTAAGGTAAGGATCAAGGGTAAAGTGAAGCAGTCAAGGGAGTTTAGTTGCCCCCTCCCCAACACCTCGGAGTAATAACTATTGAAAAGTGAGCCTTCGGATCACCCTCGACAAAGGTCGCCAACTTAACTTACTATATATTTTCAAGTTGTGCCTGAAAAGTAACGGGACTGGGGTCATAATTTATTTCAATTCCAAACTATAGAGTAATTGGTTTCCCCTTCAAATTAATCTCCCTTGATGAATTTATTCATCCTTTTCAGCCACATATGTATACAATGCTGGAAGGATTCTTCTGAGATACCTCTCACTTAAGTCGTTGTAGCCTTCTTGATTGCTTCCGCACTTTTAAAACAGCTTCCCTGTATGATCTCCTTGAGCTTGGAGAAAAGAAAAAAAAGCACCCGGAACAAAATCAGGTGAATAGGAAATTTGCTCTCGTATGCCGAAGTTTCTATCGGCGAGGAACTGTCGGATGTTTAGCACATCCAATCTCGTTACTTTTCAGACATGGCCAAATCTTCGGGGATAATCTTCAAAACATGTTCCTTATTCATGTCTAGCTGACTTATGATCATTCTGTCAACTGACGATCGCCACACAGCACCTACCGAATCCGCTTGATATGGATTTCAGTTCAGCTTCTGTAGTCATCTTTCACCTCCTCGCGAACCTCTTTGTGCCATTTAAAATCAAGTATGTACGACCTGGTATTATCTCCATACACTTGCTGAAGCATTTCAAGTGCTTGTGACAAAGTTTTCCTGAACCGGAACAAAAATTTCAGGTTTATTCGTTCCTCAGTGTTTATCGTTTGTTCCTCAGTGCTCAAAGCTGAATCAGCTGAAAAAGAAGAGGTGTAAACAAAAGCACGTGAAATAATGTAATGGTCGCCAAAAATTAATTTTCATAGTTATATAATGCCATATTATATGATAACACAACCTTCTTATCCTTCTTTCGCCCATAGCTCACGAAGTCCCGTTGCTTTTCAAACTGACTTCGTAAATTTCATTCTGAGGTCATTAGAAAAATAGCAGGTTGAATAGTAGCGATTTGGTGCTAATCGAATGCGGCTAATCTCAACTATGGCACTTAATAATGGTGTAGCGTTTTTGGGAGTCCTCAAAAGGTTAGACAAGATAAAGGAGTTATTCATCGTAGGAAAGGTAAAGATATATCCGTGGTTACAAAATAAACCTCACTCAAGATTATTTGGGGTTATTACAAGTTCTTCAAACCAATTAGAAGGAAATTAAATGTGGGGTGTTTTTTTTTTTTGTTTTGTTTTGTTTTTGTTTTTTTTGTTTTTTTCATCTAAAATTCATGTCTATGTCCTTATAGATTGCAATATTTATCAAAAAAACACTCAATGTTCTGAACAGAGCATATTTAGGTAGTGTGAATTATGCATATATTATACATATATATATATATATATATATAGGCAAAGAGAGAGAGACAAAGAGAGACAGAGTGAGAGAAGGAGAAAGAAATTTATTGATTGATTGATTCGAGAATAACGTTATACTTTACATTAGGAAACCCCGTTCATTGTACGTTCATATCAATGTTTTTGTGTAGTTGATTCTGAAGATTTTGTTGTTGGTTTTTTGTTTGTTTTTTGTCTTGTTTTTTTTTTGTTTTGTTTTTGTTTTTGTTTTGTTTTGTTTTTGTTTGTTTGTTTGTTTGTTTTGTTGTTATTGTTGTTGTTGTTATTGTTTTCATGGTCCAATCAAATACGAAGGATCTTTAAACAGATCTGGTCGATCAATAGATAGGACCCTAACTAGCAATAGCACTTCAGCTCAAAGTTTAATAACGATTAAGAGGTACTACACACTGCCCAGATCGCTAGAAATGGGGCCTAACCGTCAGATGAAATTAAGTGTCATATTCAAGTTACTTCCTTTTTTATTGGTTTGGTTTAGTTTCTTTAATTCCAAAACCATCCTTTTAGGCAGGGTCTTCAGAAGAGATAACGTATTTTAAGTCCCACCAACATGGATCACGTACATATATATATATATATATATATATATATATATATATCAAGAAACAGACAGAGAGAGATGGTGACGGAAATGTGAATGTGTGTGTGTGTGTGTGCTTGACTCACTATCTTGTCTAGGAAAATATTTGATAAAAACGAGATGATGAGATATTGAGCCGTCTCAGTTGCTCATTCGACTGCGTTGATGTTGTTATCGCCCTTTTACATTGCAACTTGCTGTGTCATCCAATTTTCTTTTATTTAACCATTAAGAATCGCTATTCAAAAGCCGAGAGAGTCTGAGAAGCACTTTTCTTCAAAATGGCTGCAATTCATTTACGTCCACTTAATCTTGAATGCAGGAAACAAAATTGGATGGAAAACCAAGTCTTCTGTTCCAGCTTTTTGTTAGATTTCGTATATTATTAGAACAGCTAGGAATAGTTAGAAATATTCTTTCTCCAGAGAGCTGAAACGACTGGCTGAAGTATATTGCTTGTATTTCTACCTAAAAGGAATAGCGAAATTCTTTTGCTCAAAATTAATTATGGTGGCAGATTGTGCTAATGCACATGTAAACAAGTCTTATAGAATGTTATAGACAAGAAACGTGGTATTCATTATTTTTCAACTTTTCTTACTTCCTTACAAAGGAATTTATGTAAGGATTAAGATGGTCCATCGATTCTCTAAAGGCTTCTCCTCTGGGTCCAGTAGCTTTCAGCCATTTTCTGGCATTTTCTAGAACTGAGACATGGATTTCGTTGTCTTTGGACAAACTGAGATATTGAACTCTATTCACTTCACGGAGGATATGATTTGAATTACGTCCTGAACTCAACTATTTACCTGACAATGTCCCATTATATATATAGGAGTGTACAAAGAGATTCTTTTTTTCTTTGTAGCTTTCTGTTTTCATGTGAATTTTTTCTCTCCCCCGTTCGTGTATGTGTTTCTCCTCTCTCTCTTTCTCTCTCCCTCTCTTAAACTCTCTCTCTTTCTCTTTGTCTGTATGCTTCTCTCCTCTCTCTCTCTCTCTCTCTCTCTCTATATATATATATATATATATATATATATATATATATATGTATTGTGTTATCCACAGACAGACTGTTTCACAGTATCACAAGTCATCAGTGTGGCTAGACACGCGAGATGCTTTAAACTGAGATCGAAACACAACTAAGTTTACACCAGTCAGATATCTTACAACAAATCAATTGTCAATCGTAAAGGAACTTTACTCATACCTATTTTTTGTTTTACATAGATGCTTTACGGCTACCGGAGTGGCCAATACATTAGAAGAGCTTTGCATACGCGTGAGTGACAACCAGTAATTCCTCGCGAGAGTGCTCATCCCCCTGATAGAGGAACATATATATATTTATATATATATATATCGATTATAAGATGGGAAGCAATAAAAGCAGAAAAAAAATCAAATATTAGCTTACCTAATGATCGGTGCTACGGGTTTTTATTCTGTTTTTCTTATTTTATTATTTTGTAGTTGCAATATTACACTATAAAGATTTCACTAATCAAAAATACTTTCAGCATTAGATTCGAATCTTAATTAAACACACACACACACACACACACACACACACACATATATATATATATATATATATATATATCTATATAGTGATCTCAAATATATGTCTTGAAAGATATATATATATATATATATATATATATATATATATATATATATATATATATATTTGTGTGTGCACGCGCACTCGGTAATTTTTCTTGTAAACAAATCTTTTTAACGACTGCAAACAAGGTTTGTTTTGATTTTTTATGATTTTCCCCTGCCCTCAAGGAGAAAACTAGAAACGATTGGTTCAAATTTATGTTTTAAAAAATGGCTGAAAATTTTCTTTCTTCGTCTAGACGTAATTGTTCCTTTCCAAGTTTTAAAGTTAAGCTGTTATTGCTTTTTAATTCAGAAAAACGTTTATATATTATTTTATTTCATTTTATTTTTTATAACGATTGTTTCAACTTGATATTTTGAAGTGAAAGCTAATAACATTACAATAATCAGCTTGCGATATTTAGTAGCAGAATAATTTGTACACCCATCCCTCGTTTAAATGCTATTTTATTCGATCTCGGCTGCTGGGGTGGACTTGTCCACACGCAATATAATGTGGAAAGTTACCCCGTTCAAGGTGTGTGTGTGTGTGTGTGTGTGTGTGTGTGTGTGTGTGTGTGTGTGTGTGTGTGTGTGTGTGTGACGAATGAGCATTCACAGGAGTTAGCGAGTGACCAGTAAGCAATGAGCCCTGAAAGAGGAGCAAGCGAGCAAAGTAAACCAGGCTGGCACAGCTCGGAGACGAGCAGTAAATTGTGATGACTACGACGGATTGTAGTTCTTAATTGTACGCGAAGAACCTGTCACAACATCGGCTTATTTAAATTTCTTTATAACAATGACCTCTGTTGTTCATCGTTTTCTTGTTTAATATATTGTAATTGTCAAAAAGTTTATTTTCAATATCAATAGAAACAAAATAGCCTTACATTCTACCAGGGTAAGTCAAAAGTTTTTTCAATATTTTAGTAACGTTGGGCTCAATTCAACAGCTTCGGATGCAATTGATGAGTTTGTAAAGGTGACTGCACAGGACGATGAAATATCTATGTCACCTGATTCTCACCGCTTGCTACTCGTCTGATTTTCCTCTTTAGCTTATGCAACGACCTCGGAATGCACAATTGTAGACCTACTTGAATTTGTGTGATAGTTGAGGTTCTTGCTGTGATCAACTGCGCCTTTACCCTTCGCATCACATTTTTTTTTTGTTTGTCTTAATTCAAATTTGTCTTAATTCAAACATGCAAAGCATAAGTTCCCGAATTAGACTCCCTTGAACGTTCATTTATGCAGCTTTCTAATCACACATAGAACGAAACAATATACAATGGGTCAGCGATACCTGTGGTGTAATGGTTAACGTCGCAGAAAAATGTGTTACATATTGACCCTTGACCGAGCGATCAATCAAAGACGCACCGGTGTAAATAAGCGGAAGATCATGTGATCTAATCGGAAGTAAGTGGGCGTTATGAAATAATATATGCGGATGCCCGCAGCAGTTGAGTCAGTTGGATGCAGTGAGGGCCAGAGTGAGAGCCAGTTGCAGTTAGTGAGTGCTGCCCCCAGTTGGGTGGCCTCCAATTGATAGAGTTGAAGACAGTGAAGGCCAAAGTCAAAGCTAGCTTGCAGTCACTGAGAGCGCGCCCGTTGGCTCCTGTGGCCCATACCAGGCCTCCGGTTGAGTAACCCTGACCGAGAAACAGAAGAAGTGTTAAGTGGGTCTTGAAAATAACACAGCGTGCTATGGTCAAGAGAAGAAGTTATGGGTTAATATAGTAATCTGTCTTGTCTCCCCCCCCGTCCGTCTGTCTCACAAACCACAGAAGCTTCAACTCCTTTCGAAAGAAGAAAATGACGTATTTTTTCTTCTAAAGGAGTGTTGTTCTTCCTTCGTCCATCACAGTATACAACAAATGGACACGTCGACACGAGTTCAAATCCCGATCGAGGCTGATGGCATTTTACATAGAACTAATACACTTGGAAAAAGTATGAATCTAATTATTTTCCCTCCAGCTATAGGTCAGAAGTAGAACAGACTGAGGTATTCTGAATTCAAACCAGTAAAACTGCACTAAGGAGGTTACCGTAGTGTAATGGTTATCGTCGTAGAAAATGGACACGGCGACACGAGTTCGAATCCAGGACGATACTGATTGCATTTCACATAGCACTAATACACTTGGGAAAGGTATGAATCCAATTATTCTCCCTCCAGCTATGGGTAAATAGTTGAGCAGATTAGGTTCTCCAGCTTAGGTTAGGCAACTAGTCTAGGAGAAGGAAAAACTCTGAATTCAAACCTGTTAAACTCCACTTAAAAATTGACCTTGTGTCATATCCTGCCCGAGCGGAGGGGTTGGTAAATATGTAAAACTCCACTTAGAATTTTTTTTGTGTCGCATCCTGCACGTGCGGAGAGGTTGATAAATTCATACAATATGTCCGGGCACCAACTACCACGTTTCTAAGAACCACAGCGGGTACCAAATACGGCTTGAACTGCTTCGGTCACGTGCTATACGCGCTGCAAACTAGTACGTACTATTAGAATATAGCAAAACTTTTGACCTATCCTAATTATAGAAATAAAATTTGCATTCTGTCTTGAAAATTGTGAGCTTTAATGGCTCTATTACCGGCCCACTGGTCTAGTGGGTAGAGTGTTGGCCAATGGCCCGGGAAACAGGGATTCAATCCCAGGTCAAGTCATACCAAAGACTCAAAAAATAGTACTTGATACTTCCTAGCATAGCATTCAGCATTATTTGGTACGTATCAAGAGTAAAGTGGAAAAATCCAGGGAAAGAAGTAGCGCCGTCCCCTACACTTCGGTGTAGTAGCTATCGAAAAGAGAGCCTTTGGGTCACCCTCGAATACGGTCGTTAACTTTTTTTATGGATCTATTGGCTGATAAGAAAAAAGTCAGTCGACGTGAAAGGTATATCATTGATTTTAGTGTTTATATTATTTCCTAATAGGCAAGGATATTTACATATTTTATTCTTATCTAAAATGTGTTTGGGGGGGGGTTCTACATTCTTAGCAATGATCAAATATGAAATTTTAAGTTTTTATTATTAATTTTTTTATGTTTTTTGTTATAATTAATGAATTCATATTTTGGTACATAATTCTTTATATGTCTAGTATATAGTTTGTATTAGTGATACGTTTGATCAGGTAAAATACATTATATTTTTGTCGTAACTCACACGCACATCGATAGATAGATATATAGATAGATTGCATAGGCGAGAAAATTACTCTCACATAGCGTCATTGACTCTGTATCTGTGTTATCTTCAACTAGATCTATACATGCTCTATCAACGATATTACGCACTAACGTTGCCCTTTTATTAAAATAAATCGACAATCAATTATGTAGAAATCATTTTTTATCTGAAATTAAGTGTAGGATGGACAATATTCATTGAAATTTAATTTTTTGCTTCATCTAATTAAATAAACACATTGTCTAAGTATTATATCAAATTAACTCCAGTAATATACAAATATTTCTTTGATCATAAAACCATAGAGGAGAGTCAATATTTATTACAATATTTTTAAAAAATGGAAAAAAAATTAATATTTATGTATTAAAAATATGAAAAGAGTTTTAAAAAGGTAAATTCACTTAATGTTATTGTTTTTGAGCGTAAGAAGTAAAAAATTTTGCAATGTCTTTGTTTTTCATGGTTAAAAAGATAAATTAAAGTATGTTTGTAAAAATTTGAAAGTTTGTTTAGTTGTGTGTGTGTGTGTGTGTGTGTGTGTGTGTTTAACCGAAAAATAAATAAGTAAAGTAAAGTTGGTGACCTTTGTCGAAGTTGACCCGAAGGCTCCTTTTTCAAAAGCTACTAAACCGATGCGTAGGGGAGAGCGCTACCCCATTCCCAGGATTGCTCCACTTTACCCTTCACTCTTACCTTATAATACTGAGTATTAAGCAAGGCGGCATCAAGTACCATTTTTGAGTCTTTGGTATGACTCGACCAGGGATTGAACCCCGGTCTCCCGAACCATTGATGAACACTCTACTCATTAGGCCAATGGCTCGGTAATAACATAAATAATTAAAGTATAAACGCTGTCATATATAAAATCATTAAATATTATAATAAACTGTAGATATACATTATGGTATAATTTTATTTCTATGTTGATTTGTTTATTTTTATATCGAAAGCGTATTTTTATCGTAACTTTACTTAAACCAAAGAATAAATGTGATGATTTATAAAATGATTAAACATTATAATAAACAACAAAATAAATGGATAGATAAAATTATGTAATAATGTATATAACATCATTATATAATTTTATGTGTCTTTATTTTTTTTATCTTATTCATTTATTGGTTGTTGTTTTTTTAATTGTCTATCATTTTCTTCTTTTTTGTGATAAACAGTTTGATCTGTTTATTTAATGGCGTAAGCGAATTTTTATTGTAACTTTTGGTTTTCTGATGTTAACTTGAGAAACGAGTGAAGGAGTTTAAAAAAAAAAGTCATGGAGGAACGAAACACGAAGTTAACTAATAAACAAATTTTAAGAACAAATGTATAAAATGAAGATAGGTTGAAAACCACATTTGAGTTTGCGTTTCCGTTATCTTTACAAAAAGGAATGGTTTCCGTTTGGTCGAGATATATCAAGTCTGGAAAAATGTGTCAAAAATTGAATGATGTTTTTTTTATTTGGGCCAATTCAATCGAAGCGTCTCATTGGCTGGTACAGGAATGTGTTGGCGTCGGTGCGAGCTAGTTAAACCTTGTTCCTTATTTATTTATATTACGTTTCATATAACTTTACTCATGCATTTGAAATGTTAAAAATGTTTTGTTTTCATATCTTATGATGCATTCTTTTAATATATATATATACATATATATTTTTTTTCTTTAAGAAAAAACAACGAAACCAATCACAAAGGATTATAAATTTATTACCATCCAGTTACGCATTTTTGAAATTTCCAAAAACACGAAAAAAAATTAACAGGGCTTCTTCAGATCTTTTTGATAAAAAACTAGAATAGACACAGAAGAGTGGGAGGGGATAGAAGAGGGGTGAAGAGTTACCTCTTCATTAAGCCCACTTCCGTTTTAAATTTAAATTTCGGTTAGTAATGCAGTAAATTTATTTTTTTTTAATTTTTAAAATTAATATTTTTTTTAAATTTAAATTTAGACTTAAATTACAGATATTTTTAATTAGATTTAAACTTTAATTAATAATCTCTTTTTTTATAGAAGAGTGGGAGGGGATAGATTTTTTTATAGAAGAATTCATGAATAATTTCTTGTCCTGATGGAATTACTCCCAACTCCGGTTTAACTGGACTAAGAATACTATATATATATATATATATATATATATATATATATATATATATATATATATATATATTGAACAGTATATTCAGGCAGCAAATTATTATTCAATCAAGTTTTGCTAAAGACGATGGAACACTGTATGTTTATTAATTTCAATTTTATTTTTTCAAGACTCCTTGTTATTTTTCTCGTGCCGGGTTCTAGATGGTAAAGGAATTGTCCCATATATTCTACCCAAGCCCTTTCGACCATACTTTTGGTCGTCATCAAGGGTAGTGTAGTTTTGAGTTGACAGTTAAGTTTTTACTGTTTTAATAATTTGTAGCGTTTTGTTTAGAAGTCGTCGGTTGGAACATTTTCTGCGATTTGTTTTAAAACGTTCGGTTGAAAAAAGGTTTACTAATAGATTTAGTGATTTTTAGTTATTAGAAATATTTGATACGTTGGTACCTGTATTAAATGCTATTTTATTTATGTTTGCTTTTTTTATTTTTTATGCATATTGCTTCTAGGATTTTTAATCGCCTTTTATTATTGTTTTTATATATAATTATTGTATTATCTGTGGGAATCTTCCATACATCGTAAGAAGTAAGTTGGTTTGTGCTATTGTTGTGTTTTATAATTAAATGTTGTTTTATAGCACTATTTTCAGAAAGGTTTTTAGTAAGACGACGAGATAATGTTGTGGTTGTATAGCCAATCTCGAAATGGACATATAAATTCATAAGATACATTGGTTTGGTTTAGGTGTATTTTAGCAGAATTGATGTTATTCTTGACGATAAGGTTTGATGTTTTAAATTTAGTGGAGTAGATGGTAAGTTTTATTTGTTTTTGTTTATCGATAGGTTTAATGTGTCTTTTTATGATGTTGTTTATTGCTTGTTCATCTAATTTGTAGTTATAGTCCATTTGATTTCTGTAATATAGATTAGTTCTGTTAGTGTTATTATTGTTTGTCGTGTTATTTTTGTCAATGGTTTAAAGATATAATTTTATTTGTTGATTAAATAGTTTATTAGAAAAATTGTTATTAAAAAGGTTTTGTTTTATGTTGGTAGGTTCTTTGTAAAATATTATGTCAGATAAAGAGATGTAAAATTCTCTATGAAATAAGTTTTTTTTTTAAATTGCTATTCTGTATTTTTGGGAATATTCACTGTGGTTGTTAAGTAGTGTGGAATTGTCGTTGGTAGATATTTTATATGGAAATTTAGTGAATTTGTTATTATTGGTCGAGTCTGTAAGTACATCAAGGAAAGGGATATTTTTTTAACGTTGAGTTCGGTGGTAAAGTTAAGTACGGAGTTTTTCCTTGAGTTTAAGTTTGTTAATTACGTCATAAGAGTGTGTTGCGATGAAAATACCATCTACATAGCGGACATATATATTGGGTTTAATTACCGTTGTTATAAATATTTTGTTTTCGATGTGAGACACGTAGAATTCGGAGATGGTAGGACCAAAGTGTGACCCCATCAAAATAAGGTCAATTTGTATATATATGTTGCTGGAAGGAACATAGAATGGGACTTTTGTGGTACTAGTAAGGAGGAGTTTTTCGGGAATGTTTGGTTGTATAGCTGAAGGAGGAATTGAGGGGTGGTTATAAACGTTTTCTATTATTTTTAGGGTTTTGTGAACTGGAACGTTAATAAAAGATTTTCGACATCAAGTGATGCCGTTATGCATTTGTTGTGGGGGTTGAATTTAGAATTTCTATGAATTCATGTACTAATTTGGTACTGTATTTATTTGGGATATATTGTATTATAATATTGCTGAGGATTTTTGACATGTGGTATACGGGAGTGGGAATCTGTGAAATAATTGGTCTAATTGGGTTACCTTGGTTGAAGGTTTTTATTTTACCATATATGTATCCAGGTTTGATATATCCAGTTATTTTGTTGGTTTAATGGATCCAATTTCTGCGTTATTGACTGTGATAATTTTGTTTATGTGTTTTTTTTAAGTTGGTCGGAGGTGTTTTTGATGAGTTTTTAAAATTTTGTTTGGTCATTGAGGATATTTTCAATATTTTGTTGTAGTCTGTTTTATTTAATATAATGTAAATATTAGTCTTGTCACCGGTACGGATGGTAATGTCCGGGTTGTTTGATAGTTGGTTTACTGCTTCTTTTAGTGTTGGGGTTAGTATTTTGTTTGGGTGTTTCTGGTTGAAATGTTTTTTTAATTCCTTCAGCTGAAAACGTTCCAACCGACAACTTAAAAACAAAACGCAATAAATTATTAAAACATTAAAAAGTAAACAGTCAACACAAAACCACACAAACCCTGATGACGACCAAAAGTATGGTCGAAAGCGCTTGAGCAGAAGATATAGGACAATTCCTTTTGAAAAATAACAAGAGTCTTGAAAAAATAAAATTGAAAATAATAAATTGCGTTCCATTGTCTTTAACAAAACTTGCTTGAATATATATATATATGTATATCATACCTGCCCATTGGTATAGTGGGTAGAGTGTTCACCAATGGCTCGGGAGATCGGGGTTCAATCCCAAGTCGAATTGTACTTGCTTAACACCCAGCATTATAAGGTACGGATTAAGGATAAATGGAGCAATCTAGGGAAAGCAGTAGTGCCCTCACTTCGGTGTAACAGGTATTGAAAAGGCAGTTTTAGGCTCGCCTTCGTCTACAGCCGGTCGGTATATATATATATATATATATATATATATATATATATATATATATGTGTGTGTGTGTGTGTGTGTGTGAGTGTTTAACGTATTTAGCCGAAACTAAGCGAGATTACATCGAAATATTAGTGTTGTAATATATATCGTAGAGTTCAAATCCTGGTCGAGGCTGTTTGCCTTTCATATAGCGTTAATATATTTGGGAAAGGTATGAATATAACTATTCTTTCTCCGGTAAGATTGACTGGGTTTTTATCCTTGGATTTGCAACTGATCTTGGAGAAAAAAATACTCTGAATTAAAACCTGTTAAACACGACTTAAAAACGACCTTGTGTCATATTCTGCTTGTTTAAATAGTTTTGATTAATTCCTAAATTAACATATCTAATATATATGACCATTTTTTGTGTGCACTTTATATTTGCATGTGTGTGTGGCTATGTGTAGGTGTGTCAATAAATCATAAGCTTAAGTGAAATTAAAGATGCACTACATATCTCTATGCGTGTGTGCATGTGTTTATATCATATTATATTATATATATATATATATATATATATATATATATATATATATATATTTATATATATATATATATATATATATATATATATATATATAATTCAATTTCATCTCTAAGAGAGTTATTTATAAGTAATATTCAGTGTTCCCTGCAGAAAATGCAGACCAATATCACAATATTTCAATTATAAAATAGAATAAAACAGGATAAAATCTTAAGACACGAATTTGACAGATGAGCTAATATTGATACGTCTAAAATCTATTGTATTCAACGAGATAAATATCTGTAATATTCAAGTCACATGACTATTACATGACTGACACAAGGCACGTGTTTTATGTATCTCTCTCTCTCTCTCTCTCTCTCTATATATATATATATATATATATATATAAGAGGTTTATGGTTGTTACTAACTCACTTGATGAGTTAATGGAGGACCAAATGCTGCAGTATTGTTAAATAGTGCTCAATATAAATGACATAGCATTTATATATATATATATATATATATATATATATATATATATATTACATGGTACTGTCTGTGACCGTGGGTTTCATGCAATCAGCAATCGTCGGACAGAGTGAAAGTCTTTCAAAAAACACACACACATATACATATACATGTGTGTGTGTGTGTGTGTGTGTGTGTGTGTGTGTGTGTGTGTGTGTGTGTGTGT
This sequence comes from Sepioteuthis lessoniana, assembly GCA_963585895.1. NCBI lineage: Eukaryota > Metazoa > Mollusca > Cephalopoda > Myopsida > Loliginidae > Sepioteuthis > Sepioteuthis lessoniana. The sequence goes on from OY757922.1 coordinate 61,175,661, forward strand.
GTGTGTGTGTTATAGAGATAAAACCTGATAAAATCAGCAACTTCAAAACTTTAAAACTGATGACCAATACATTGTGAAGGTTAAAGTTATAAGTTGGCAAATTTAGTTCATTTTTCTTTTTTGCTACTGTTATTGTCTCTACGGTGTTTTTATGTTGAGCAATACTTTATTCACTCCTGTTGGCACTGTTATTTTAGGGTTTTTTAAACTGGCGTTTTACGCCTTTAAACAAAGGCTACTTGCTTTAAAGGGATATATATATATATATATATATATATATATATATATATATATCGCCGGAAGCAGTATAAGAACACAAAAAAAAATATTTCATACATCTAATGATGGTTTCACAACCGGAAATAAATTTATAATGACACCAAGGAAGTGATTTTTTTCTTTTTGTTTTTATATAAAAAGATTCTTTAGCTCTTCACATTGAATGTTGATGTATTCTTAAACCCAAATTAATTATACATCAATAGCCGTTGACATTGAGCGCTCAAACTGGATACTCCAATCTCTTGGATTTCCTCCTCGGATTATATTTATATATATATATTACTATTCGTATTATCACTTTTGTTAATCTCTCTCTCTCTCTCTCTCTCTCTCTCTCACTCTCTCTCACTCTTTCCATATATATATATATACAAATATGTTGAGGGGTGTTCATTCTAAAGCCACGGGGCTTTAGAATGTAAACCCCTTTATTGCGTTCCAATAAAATCTTAATTTGAATCCAAGTAGGCGTATAACTGAAGACTGATTCATGAGAGCACCATTTAATTTATTTCAAGATAATCTTAGATTTCACCATGAAACGCTTTATTATTGACTTTCCAGTTCACAACTATACATTTCCAGATACAACAGACTCCCTAAAAGAAGACATGATAACGAAAGAGTTTCCTAAATTAAGCATATCTAATCTTGGGAGTCTTTTTAAAGTAATGAAAATACCTTAAATAACTGGCTAAATCATCTTCAACACCTAAGTATCAAAAAACCATTCACTTTTTCTTTCCATTTTTTCTTATCTGTCAAGAAAGGTTCTGATTTGTCATTTCAAGAATCAGCTTTGGCATGAGACCGGATATTTAGACTATGTTGCTTCATGATTTTGTCCATGATTGTCCATATACATTCAAAAGAATGATTGATAGCAACAAAGGACTCTTATTTTTAAGAAAAAAAATGAAAAGAAAAGCCTCAGTATAGCCTCTTTATTTGATCTTTAGATGTTTTTAAAGAAAATCTCTTTGGCAAATATCCAAGCTACACTGTAAAGTGAAAAGGATTACATGGCGTAAGCTCATGACGGACACCCTAAAATGAAATGCCTACTTACACAAACCTGTGGAGGTGCCCAACGTGTAATGGTTATCATTTTTGGAAATGAACACAAAGACCCCTGTTCAAATCCTGGAATAGACAGAATTTCATATAGCGCTTATAACATTCGGAAAGGTATGCCTCTAACTGTTCTCCTCCTGCTATGGATAAATAGTAGGGTAGATTGGGCTGTTTAACCTTGGTATGGCAACCATTCTTGGACAAGGAAAATGATAAATTCAAACCTTTTCTTAAAAATTAATCTTTTGCTTTTGCCTGTTTGAAGCGGATAAGATGGGAAAAATACTTGCTAAGATAGAGGTCACCATTGGATACGTCATGGTGTAAAAATGAGGTCAAAGATGTTTTTCTGTAGAATGTTTTTCTTTGTTTGTTTGCTCTATGTGTTGTATCATAAGTCGCATGAAGATTGTTACTGATTTTATGTTTGTTTAGCTTTTGGTTTCGGTTTCTTTGTGGGTTATTCAATACCAAATCCTTCCTTGTAAAAGAACAATATCCCCTACCGCTCTTCCACAAGGTTCTTAAATTTCTCAAGGGTATTAGCCCAAAAGTGAATGTAATAGTCTAAATGGAGTTCGAACTTGCTTGCTACGATTTCGCAGTCCAGCATGTTAACTACTGGGCTACGAGGACTCCCTGTGATATGATGTAACCCAGAAAATCAGACAGATGATTAAGTGCTATATTACTCAATTAGTTCCTCTATTAGGTGTGCCTGGTGAGAAAGTTTGTTTTCTTGGCAGTATGGAAAATAATATTTATCAGAAGACCTTTTGAAGGATCAACAGCAATATAGCGTGCAAACTTTAGGAGGGAGTCATTTGCATCGAAGCTGAACCTCCTACAGTGACTATCTTACTCTGCATCCAAAAGAGAATGATAAAAAAGTATATCTGGACCCTTACTCACCAAAATTCACTGTACTCTTCCAAATCAATTAAAGGAACTATAATCATTTCTTGGGATTAAAGGTGAGCGAACGAAAATTACATTGGGCAACCGAACCGCAAATTTTACTTTACGTGGTTCATTTTCTCATTATACTACTCACCTTTTAAGGAGAAAAAGGCTGGAATCCACTCTCTCCTCCCGATGTTCTATCAGAATCTTCTCAGCGCTATAGACAATAGAGATATAATTCTACATCTAATTACAAATTTCAACTGTATGTCATCTTTAAATTAATCCTATTGTGAAATGGCATGAATCGGCTATTCCCTGTGTTCTTTTTTTTCTTTTTCAATATCTTATCAACGTTACAAACAGTAAAATAGAAATACAGTTTTGAATTCGAATTCAAATTTTGCTTGTGACTTCTTATGCTTTTTTCAGATTACAATTTCTTGGGAAAAGCATGAGTGCACTTTTCCCAACTGTTTTATTTTATCCCCCGACATTTTGATGAAATGCCTCTTTAATCACACTACACGATGAATTAGTGAATAAAGTTTATTCTAAACTTACCACACATGACTATTTAATACGTTCCGGTTGTAAAAGCAAAAGTTGTTACTTGTAATCTAGAGATTCCATCGATAAAATTTTGATTCCTCTTTTCCTCCAGCGAGCACTTATAAAAAAAAAAAGTAGATTGATTTTGACGGTATGTATATCCGTCTAAGTTTATACTCACAGATTAGATAATTGCTTTCTCTGAATGTTAATAGTTAACATTTTCAATGGTACATGGCAAAAAATTTTTCGTGTTAATATTTTTATGAAATTTTGTAATTTGTACATCACCCTTGGCTATGTTTCTCCCTAGAGAAGAGCAAAATATACTTTAAAATTTCAAACTTGTAGATCAAAGACTGATCCCTAAAGCGTGATCGCTAAAGTGCTAGACTGCTGCATCGAAGTAAGGGAGTGCGAACTCTAGTCACGCTATTATATTTACTTTTGGACTAATGCCCTTCGGGAAAGTATGGACCCACTTATCCACCGGGTTAGATAGTAATAATTCTTTCTTCTTTAAGGATAGTGAATGGGCCATTGGTCCTATCGAATATGAATAATTTTCAAACAGATCAATTTGATCCATAGAAGGTACTTTAACAGGTACAATTACTCCGGGTCAGAGTAGACCTGGGAGTAATAATAATGAAGGGATGCAGTTTAGTATCCAACTCAACACTCTTTTTTGCAGGGAGGTCTTATCTTTCTGCAATTATCTTATTCTAAGCCCCACTGACAAAGAAGGTTGACGTAGATCAAGTATCCATCTCCATAAAATGTACTTGTTACTGAAGCCAAAACATCGGACTACATTAGGGATTTTTTGGCTTTCCTTCTCCAAGACTAGTTGCCCTACGATGCTATAGAGATGTGACGCGATGGGCGGCATTCATTTCTGCGGGTGTAGGTAAGTGTCAGTCAGAAGATTCCTTTGTCTGTTTTGGCGCGAAACCCATACAAAGAGCTTGCGCGCGAGATCTCCCACAAGACCGGAAGAAGACGTGGGAAGAAAGGTCCCAGAGCAGAACAGAGAAGGAGCCAGTCAAGAGAAGAGAACAGAGAAGTGGACAGAACAGACCAGTCAACAGAACAGGGCAGTCAGCAAGATAGAGTAGGCGACTGCTCGGACCTATGGACTTAGAAGCCATGTTGACCAACGTAAGAAGATGAGTCAGCGTTCCTGGTGGCTTTGCGGGAATTTCGCTCGAATACACGCTCGCGCTAGCCCACAGATGTACAGAAAGTTACGCTAAAGTGTCACAGACTTCTTCCTTCTTGCGCTTGGAGCTAACCCAAGTTCATGTTTGTTCTCTTTTCTTCCACCCTCTCGGTTGTGTATGTTGTGTTTTGTGTGTCCGTAAAGAAATGTGAAATACCCCTGGCCGGAGATGAGAGAAACCACTAGACGCTATGAGTTGTTTATGAGATTGAGATAGTGGCGGTATATTACCACAGAGAATCGTTTACCAAACATTAATCTATTGCGGTGGAAAGAGAAGAATTATTGTGATTCTTATAAATACAAAAATAAAATGCACTGTCGGATAGTCTTAGGAGCTTTAGTTCCTGGTTTTGAATCCAGAGATTTTCCTTCTAGATTGATTGCCTCCCATAGATAAAGAATCCGAATTGCCTATAACGTCAGACTCTTTTTGAGGCTCTAAGTTCCTTAGACAGTCTGAATTCAGAATTTTCTTTCCCCTTGATTAGTTGCGCAACCAAAGCTAGAGAATCCCGTCTACCCTATTTTTAATCCATAGCTATGAAAAGAGAAAAAATTATGTGTTTCCTATCAGTGGGAAAATAAAACACAAGCAACCCCATCCAGAAATTTGAATTCGGGACAGTGAATCCAATTTCCTCAACAATAACAGTTACACTGACTTTATAAAAAAATAGAGTGCCTAAGGCAATCCAATGTTTGTATTTAACCAACCCTCCACCGCGAAAGAGGTGGGACACAAGGTCAATTTTTTAGTGGATTAAACAGGTTTAAATTCAGAGTTTTCGTTCTCTTAAACCGGTCGCTTAAGGCTAAAGAATGCAGTCTGTCATAATATTTATCGATAACCGAGAAGAAAACAGAGAGATTCACGCATTTTCTTAAGACATCAACGCAAATTGAAATGTAAACAGCCTCGTGCTGGATTTGAACTCGGGTCACCGATTCTATTTCTTATGACTATAACCGTTATGCTAAAGGCACCCTAATGTTGTCTTCAGCCTCGCTATGTCAACTCCTGTGACGACGCTGGTGCCAATCGGTATCAACCCATAACCTTCCGTTTGATAAATGATTTCGATATGGTGTTGTTGCGGCCACTCATCCGAAATGAATAACAGCAAGTATGACGAAGTTCTTTTACGTGGATGAACCAGGATAAGCTAAGTAAATGTCTTTTCTTTTCTCACTGGTGAGGGCCTGCATAGTCTATCTCTTTATATAACCTAGGTCACGTTTATAGAGCATCTTTAATCACCCAAAAGAAGGAGAGAAAGAAAAAGAGAGATGCAAGAAGAGAAAGAAAGAGAGGAAGAGAAAGAGAGAGACAAGAAGAGAAAGAAAGAGAGGGGGAGAAAGCGAGCGGGAGGAAGAGAAAGCGAGCGGGAAGAAGAGAAAGAGAGCGAGGAAGAGAAGGTGAGAGAGAGAGGAAGGGTTACACAGAAATGAAATGAAAACTTTCTTCGTTTCTACTGAAAACTGAGAAGCTTCTCAGAGAGATGAATCATGAAAGGTGCCATTACTTGGCCTCTTTATATGAAGATACTTGTAAACCGTCGTTTTGCTTTTAAGGGTTCTACTAAAAAATAATTTGCTAAATACGATGCATAAAATATTGAAGTTTAGTGTTTATGCTATTTCAAGACTCATATTAATGGGAAGATATGATCCTGAAAAGAGAATTATTCGTAAGAAAAGATCCTGATTTAACCTGTTTTTGGATGTCGAGAATCAGGTATCAAAGACAAACATTTATTTATGATGTAATAGTGTTGTTGACCTGTTCACTTTGTCAAGAGACAGCTTACACTGTAAATAAGAACATTAATATTTAAAAGGACTTTGAAGTTCAAAAACATAATTTTTAAACATATCTTGAGACTATGTTAGATAATACGTCTCCCGAACTGGAAGGAAACAGGGTGGAATACCAAGTGAAAGCTGACACTGTAAATAGGGATGTTATTATTTTAAAGGACTTTAAGGTTCAAAAAAGAATTTTCAAAGATATCTTCGTGCTATGTTAAACAAAACATCAACCAAACTGCAAGGCAGACGGGTGAAATAGTAGTTTAATAAAAAAAAAAAACAAGGTAAGAGAAAGAGAAAGAGAGGAAGAGAAAGAGAGGAAGAAAAAGAGTCAGGAAGAAAAAGGAAGATAGGAAGAAAAAGAGAGAGATAAGAAAAGAAAGAAAGAGAAGAAGAGAAAGAGAGTGGGAGGAAGAGAAAGCGAACATGAGGAAGAGAAAGAGAGCGAGGAAGAGAAGGTGAGAGAGAGGAAGAGTTACACAGAAAAGAAATGAACCTCAAAGATGTGGGACGTAAGCTCTCTACTGTCAGACTAACGTATCTGGAACAGAAAATACCAAAAAAAGAAATATAAAAGTTAAGTAATTTTTTTTATTTACTAAGCTTTCATTAATCTCTTATTCAAGCTTACAGTAGTAGCTAATCCTAAGTGGTCAGCCATCTTAGAACTGAACAGTCTTAACGCTGCTTAATTTCGATGAGTTGACGGAAACTGATACATTAAGCGAATGACTAATTGATTGATCTTAACAGCATGTCAACCAATCTAGGGTTATTTTATGCCTAGAGATTGGGGAATTGCATTCCTTGTACATTTATATTTACATTTATTGTGTAGTTGTTTCCTTAGAGTTTTTGTACGCAGTTACGATATTAAGTATTCCTATCTAATTCAAATAATTTGCCTATAGTTGTATGGTTTCAAATATTCCTATCTAATACTAATAATGATATGGTTTGAATAATTATTCATATTTGATAACAGTCAATTCTTTGTACACAGTTATATGGCATCAAGTAACTTGTAACAATCCTTATTAAACAAGTTTTCAACTAAATATTCTTAATACAAATAACTTACATTTATATAGTATCAAGTATTTCTGTCGAATACGAATAATTATTAAACAGATCTATTTGATCCATAGATTAAACCTAACATGTATAACGACTTGAGTCAGAGTGGACCTGGGAATAATGGCGATAAAAGGGCACTCTACACTCAGGGTGCAATTTAGTGCTATGTCCAAGACTCAGCTGTGTTTTTTTTTTTTTGAGGGGGTAGGTGGGAGTAACCCCTCTGCCGAGGATACAGGCAGGCCGACTGGGCGGCTACCACTCCAATCAGAGCGGATCTGAGAATAATAGTATCAAAGGATTGACTCGACACTCATCAGAGCTTCATAACAGTAGCCTCAGGTATCAGATGGAGTTTAGTTTCACAACTATGGCACTGCATTTTTGGAGTCTTACGCCTCAGTTGTGGATGCTATCTATATATTCTAAGTCTTTCCGATAAGCCGAAAAACAAGAATGGGGTTGTAGTTAAATATCTCCCAAAATACCTACGCACTTGATTTCTTAATCTACGGCATTTTAATGCTACAATAATACATTTTTGGGGTTTATATGCAGAGACGAACACTTGAGCAGGATCACCCTCATTCTCTCTCCCTGTGTGTTAATCTTCTGCGTGATCGATTTGTGATCTGTAGTTCTGGGCGTTTCTAAAGCAAAAGAGGTTACTTGGCGGCTCCATTTCCGCAAAAAATTCCCTGACCTTAGAGCAGACGGAAAAAAAAAAAGAAATGTCTTCCTGTGGGCGAGGTGTAACAACATATACCTTATCTAGTACTCCAAATCGATCTTTCAGAGGTTATCATCAACGAATCAACCACCCGAGGTGATAGTGGGAATAAGATGTCCTATGAACATTCATCTCTCTCTCTCTCTCTCTCTCTCTCTCTCTCTCTCTCTCTCTCTTTCGATATATATATATATATATATATATATATAATGGATTTCGCTATTTGTCCTCTTTTTCTCTTAGAGTGGATGGAGTACGAAGAGACAAACGCTCGCGTAAACCGAGAATGAGGAAAGAATAAACGATACGAGAAGAGACCTGTTCCTAGTAGAACGAAACAGATAGCTCGCATTTAGGGTACGTTGTCTATTTCTTCTGGCCTTCACGTCCTTTGAGACTGAACGGAGAGAGAATAAAATGTTGAAGGTCCTAACGTTTAAGTTGAATTGTGCTTTTCCCTCCCCGTCCAACGATTAGCCATCACCAACGTCGGTGACTGTACTATATTATGTACTGGTATCAGATTTTTCAATTTGATGCCCACATATAGGCATACCAATACTTTAATGTCATATCCAAGACTCTTGTAGGGGGAATCCTATGCCTCTGCGGAGATGCAATTGGTGTATTCAACAGCTCCAACCGACTGGACTTGAATATGCTTGGTAAATCTCTTTTCTGCTTTATCGATTTCCATTTTATTATAAAAATCTTCCATGGGCACCCCGGGTGGTGTAATATTTAGCAATATAGAGTAGCAAACCTTCACCAGTGAGTTCGAGTCCCATTGTTGTACTCTATTCATAAGGCTTTCTGCCACATCTAAACAAAATGCTTTGTAAATTAAGATAACAATTTTCTTTTGTTGGGTGCAAATGTTTCATTGACTACAAATAGATTTTCTCATGAAAAATAAAAGGTTTATGATCCTAGTCTTCAGCTCTTACCAACGTTGATAGGCATTTCCCCTAGTACACACACACACACACACACACACATATATATATATATGTGTGTGTGTGTGTGTGTGTGTTTGTGTGTGTGTGTGTAAACATAATCAGCCATTTTGAATCTACAACTGAACAAAATCCTTCCCAATTTGTTTTATAACAAACTTGATTATGCAACTTTCTGTCATGTCTAGCAACATTAAATTTCACAATCTCATCTTTCTATCTTTTGTTGGACTTTTTGCCAACCACACTCATATTATACAATTCATTGCAGTGACTGTCCATTGACCGAAAAAGAACAATCTAAGCCCGTCAGAGTTCGGATTGAAATCCACAGCCAGACTAAAAAGAACGCCTGATGAAGACTGAAGGGTGTCACATCCGAAATGTGATAATATCTTTAATTTTATTTTATGGAGTTAAAATAAACATCATATAATAAAATTAAAGATATTATTGGTGATTCTCTTTCCTGCTATATGAATTTACCTTTTAGACCATTGACCGCGACTATTTTCAATGGTACATGGCAAAACATTTTTCGTGTTAATATTCTTATAAAATTTTGTAATTTGTACATCACCCTTGGCTATGTTTCTCCCTAGAGAAGAGCAAAATATACTTTAAAATTTCAAACGCTCTCACTTGTAGATCAAAGGCTGATCCCTAAGGCGTGATCGCTAAAGTGCTAGACTGCTGCATCGAAGTAAGGGAGTGAGAACCCACTTATCCACCGGGTTAGATAGTAATAATTCTGTTCTTCTTTAAGGATAGTGAATGGGCCATTGGCCGAATGAGTAAAGTGTTAGACAAGGATCCGGGAGACCGGGGTTCAGTGCCAGGTCGAGTCATACCAAACACCCCAAAAATGATATTTGATGCCACCTTGCCTTGCTTTAAAAATTATAAGTTAAGGGTAAAGTGGAGCAATCCTGGGAATCGAGTAGCGCCCTCCTCGACACTTTCGTATTGTAGCTATTGAAAAAGGAGCCTTGGGGGTCACCCTTGACTAAGGTCGCCAACTTTACTTACTTATAAGGATAGCTTTGGCATTAAATAACAGACAAAGGTTGATATGCCATTAAACAAATAAACCAAACCAAAAGTTGGAAAGTAGAAATAATCCTGTTATATATATATATATATATATATATATATATATATATATATATATATATATATATCATTCTTAATAAGAACATTAATGAAACCTTCATCGTCTTATTTCAAAATCTATTGTTTTGCAGTGGGGACTGAGATCATAGAAAATCAATTCGCACGATAGAACAAGAGGAATTTTTTGTTTTATAATGTGCTTTATAATTTGTTAACTCATGCTGACACGGAGAGTTTAGTAAAGCTAATTGCTAATATGCATCAACGAAGCAAAATTGTTTTGTTTCATAATGTTAGAAGAAATAGATTTGAACTCATAACGGCATCGAAAAAATGTGCCTGAGATGACAGACAGCACACACGAATTGAAAGAAAGGAAAATATTTAAGAACGGATTTTTTAGCAAACAGATATAGCATCTGCTATTTCTTTAAATATAATCAAACTTTGACTTTTGTTTTAATTTTCTCTGTTTTAATAATGATTATAATTAAATTTTTGGCTGTTTTCACATGAAATATAGGGTGTCTCAATATACATGGAACCCATATGATTGCTAATAACTCTACTAAGAATAATGTTGAGTTCTTTTTTTTCAGATTTGAAAATAGTATACTATAATAACTATTAATCCCCGGTCACAATGCCTTGGACAATAGAGGAAAAGATATTTTGTGTAACTACTTATCGGGAGACAAAATCATTGAAAACTGTCTCAATATAGATGCAACCCATTAATATGATAATGATTTATAACTGAGACAAGAAACTAAAAAAAGATTGCATGCTCTGGAAGCTGTTATAATTACAATTAAAAAAGCGTTGATTTGGTGTCTCTAGCTTAAAGATGCATTTTCTACCGAACGTTTTCCAAATGACCGCCATTTCGCTTGTCTCAGTAATAAATCATAATCTTATTAATGGGTTGTATCTATTTTGAGACACCCTGTTCAATAAAATAGGAAAAAATATAATTCATCGAAGGTAAAAACGGAAAAAAAAGAATTATCCAAAGTAAAAAGGGAATTAAGGAAAATATCCCCTTACATTTTGCACTAACTCACATGTATCATTTACTATCATATGTATCTTCATTTTGATGGGGAAAAATAGCAGCCGATCAGCAATATGGCTGATTAGCATAATAAATGGTGGAAATCTTGCATGCTTTATCTCACTTTTGGCCTACTTTGCTTCTCCCTCAAGATATAATGGCCCTTTTGAGTCCTTGACTTTGAGACTTCTGTTTTTACAATGTAAATGTTCCTTTGAAACCAAAGATTGTAAAATAGATATTTATGGAAAAATAAATAAGATGAAGGGATTTTTTAATACATTTATCACGCCGTGTTTTCGATTCGTGTGCTCTAACCCTATGTAGATGGGTACTTCAGCTAGTAGATCATTTAATGGCGAACAAGAACACGCAGTCATTATAGGAGAGTGGTACTGACTATATTTTACTATAATATATTTGCGACATGTGTCTTTGAAAGTGTTTGTCTTTGTGTGTGTTACTGATATTAAAAAAATTGTTCACTTTTATTTTTAAAGGAAAGTTGAGTCCTTTGAAATTAGGACCAGAAGTTTTGTTTTTCTTTTTCTTTTTTCTTTTTTTTTTTTTTTTACGTGACGGAACCTTGCATGAATGTAGGGCGAAAGAAAAGTTTTAGAAGACTTCTGTGTTGATGATTTACGAACCGGTCAAAAATACGGAACCACGAAATTGCTAGCAGAAATTTGTGACTACATCAATTCAGGTCATCTTTTGCACACAGAGATACGGGCAAGCACACAAAAATAAAGGTTGAGAAAAGGAAATGAATAAATAAACTTTAGGAAGATTTTTTTTAAAGTAACCGCAAAAAACAGGTATTCTGGGAAATGAAACTCTTCTGATGATTCTACTGAAGGGGAGTTTCTTTTTACATAGATAGATAGATAGATAGATAGATAGATAGATAGATAGAGTTATCTTGATAGATGGATTGATAGTTATGAATTGAAGAAGATACATTGATAGAAGTAAAATCTGACCAGGGCGCAGAGAATGATTGACATACTTTAGTGATTTTGGCAAGTGTCACCACAGCAATGTTTGTTTGGTTTTTTTACGTTCCGTCTAAATGATGGTGTTCTGGATAGAAAATTGATACTGCTATAGGTTGGAAACTCTATCCAGAATAGAATCATTTAAACGTGCCATGAAAAGTTCTCTGTGTAGGAATTACAGATTCACCAGTCATAAAAAATGTTTCAACAGCAAATACATAGTGTGCACCGGTCCAAGCCATGATCATAACTGATCGTATCTGAAAACATGACAACACATTAGCTAGATAGCGCTACTATTACTATTTTGCTCAGTTCACAGGCATCATACAAGTTACAGTTTAAATTGTGTGTGGTGTTTCTGTCGCATCCCCCCTCTCTCTCTCTCTCTCTCTCTCTCTCTCTCTCTCCATATATATATATATATATATATATCCATTTCAGCATATCTTAGCATATGATTTAGCAGGAGTAAAGAATATCTATATTCATTTGTGTAATTTATTTTTATTTGTGAGATAATTTGACTACTTTTGCCAGTTTTTAGGTATCCACCAACTACCAAGAGCAGAGCAACAAGGACCCAATCAGAAACGCTACTTTAGTCTGCGTGTAATGAATGATATTTTATTACCGTGCGCCACTATGTAACGAGAACAAGTGATCTTTGCTTGCTGTCACGTTTTTCTATGATTCTAAAGTTGTGAAACAGTCTGTTAACACTTGTTTTTAAACAGTGATGGAAAGATGGAACCCAAGTCTTCTTAAACATGAAATTTATTAGTCGTGGGTTGTCAAGCTGGTTGTTTGGTGGAGGAAATCTTTACTAACGACAAACATTAACCTTGGCCCGCATTCGTTTCTCTGGACTTCCTAGTTAACTCCGTCTGAGTGTTAATGAGATACACTTGTCTCCTGTCGTGACTCTGTGTCTCCTAACATGTAATCTGTATCCACTAATCGGCTGACACAATTGATTTCTGGTATAGGGGTGTGACATTTTTCTATTACTTGTCAGGATTATCCGCAGGTCATCACGTCTACGACTTTCATTAGGAGTGATTAATTTTTTATTAAGAAATTAAGTAGAGATGATATACAGAGCTAATTCCGTAAATTATTTAATCTACAATCTCCAAGATAATTTTTTCTCAATTTTTTTCAATTATGATCTCTTTTTATCGTGGAAACATTTTTTGTATCCCTTAACTATCATAAGAGCAATATATCCAAAGCAGTGGGAAAATATGCAGAGGCTAACAACTCAATTCCGTAATATCTATTTATGACTAAATTATTGATGTAATGGGCAGTATACAAAAATCAGCACCCAACGCCTGTACTACACAGGTAGTTAATGCTTATAAGATATTACGTTTATCATTGGATAATTTGTAGAGTCCTTAAAGTTTTGTGCCTATTTATGGAATAGTAGTACGGATACCGAGCCATTGGCCTAATGAGTAGAGTGTTCGCCAGTGGTTCTGGAGACTGGGGTTCAATCCTAAGTCGAGTCATACCAAAGATTAAAAAAATGGTTCTTGATGCCACCTTGCTTAACACTCAGTATTAAAAAGTAAAGATCAAGGGTAAGGTGGAGTTTTCCAGGGAATTGAGTGGCGCCCTCCCCTACACATAGGTGTAGTATCTATTGAAAAGGGAGCCTTCAGTTGACCCTCGACTATGGTTGCCCACTTTACTCGATTATGGATATACTTAGTTCCGATATTTATTTTATGAATTAGTTTAGCAAAATAGCATCAACACTAAAGGCAAAATGACTGAATACAAAGGTCTCTAGAACCTGGAAGGTAGAATATTTAACCTAAAAATCAGTTTGACCCAGAGATCGTAATTTTATCATCTCCCCACATAAAAGTAAGCTTTATGGTACGTTTTTCATACATTAGAAAAGGGAAGAGGATCTTTCAAGTGCATCTTCAATTAGTTTCTCGAATTTTTAGCTCGGGAGGCACATAACATAACACACGCTTAGTTTAATAGTCTTCCAGACCGGCCCACTTCTTACCTAAAGTGGATAAGGGCTGAAGTTATTGTCTGGTGTTCGAGTCGCTCTTGAGGGGAAATACCGACGGAAATAGCAATTTTTAAAACCTTCCTACAGAAGGCTTCCTTCTGCGTAGTACTTTACATTAAACCAACTTTGTGTTACATTCTAGCCTCATGAGGAGTCAGATAAAAAGATCTTCAAGAAATTTCCTAACCTAACTAAGCAATATCCATTAGGTATTCAAGTGTCTTTAACTGACCTTTATATAATCTCTGCTATCGTAGACACCTAGCATTGAACTATCAATTCGGGGTATATACTCTACGCATGGGCGGCATGTGTTTCCATAACTGCTTTGGTCAGGCATTGTTTAGTTAGATGTTTATGTGTCTACCTTAATCTGCCCATCCAATTTCAAAGCGGTGGTTTAAGGATCTTTTACCTTGATGTTAAAGTCATTTGCTGTGTTTGGAGACGCTTTATCCTTTTATCTTGCTGTGTTTCAATTCTTAAAGTGATATTGTCCAGTGCGTATTCTTTTTATAATGATGAAATTTGCATCTCTGGTAAAATCGAGACTGTTTGATCGAAAAGTTATTCATAAAATTCTTATATTATACACATATTTGTAGACCCAACTATTAGAATGCTGCACTGAGATGAAAAAAAATTTCACTGACTTCTTATTGATAAAAACTATACATTGAATTAAAGGGTTGGATTTCTTTTAAAAGTGGAGTTATCAAGTTCCGTGGAAATAAATCTATACATATTGTTTAAAAGACACAGTAGAAATTATAAGGTTTGCAATGTCAATAAGATTAAAAAATCATTTCCTGAACACACATTTGGATTTTTCCACAGTAAGTCTCAGTACAAGAGGGAAAAATGGTGAATATTTCTATGAAGATAGGAAAAGAGAAAATGAAGATGTCAAGGTCGATTGAATGTTAATAGGATGACGGATTATTGTTGGATGTTGCATCGTAAAAATCCGAAAGACGTGCACAAAAGTAAATGAAACAGACGCAGATTTTCCGAAAAAAGAGAGCAGAATTGCTAATCCTTTCAAATTAAGTAAAGACAGAATCAAATTCATTGGAAGAAAAATATTTGGCGTAAAAACCTTGTTTATTCAAAGAGTGTATTGATTCTAATATCTTTTTTCATAAAACTAAGTTTACTGAATTCTTTTTAAAACTTAACCGATACAAAATAAATATATATATATATATATATATATATATATATATATATATATATACCAAAAACTGCACACATGAGTGATTCTTTACTTGAGCAATCCACTAAGCAATTCCTTTAAAGGAATATCGCAATTCGCGGTCCAATAAAAGAATTTTTTTTTCTGTATGTCCTTTTTTAATCATCTAATTTAAAAGTATAGATGAAGATAAATTTATACTAATTCGAATCTTAATTATTTAAATTAATATAGATTTATTTTCCTTTATATTCCCTTCCTAAATAGAAGCATCAACATAACTAGTAATCGCTGGTAAAAGGCGAATACAGACAAGTTTTCTTGATATTTCTAAAAAATCGCAGACTGATGTAATAAGAATTAAATTTATCATGAAAAGATTAGTAAATAGCATTGAAATATTTGGCAATAAATTACCAACAAAAGAAATAAATTTTTGTATAAAGATAGGAAAAAATCTAGAGACGTAAGCTTTCTTTTAAAAAAAAACATTCAAATGTTTCTTCGAGCCTAATGAATGTCTGTATGATACATCCGGTGCTGTCACGAATTCTACTTTGAGAAGGACTTTGTTCTAAAATACCGGTTTGAATATTTTGTAGAAAAAAATAACAATCGTTCATAACTAAAAGTTGTCACGTACAAGAAGGTTTTAGGAGTTATTTTCGAATTTTTAATTCGTTTTGAAATAGGAACAGATTTTTGAAATATTAACAATCAATAAGATTAGAATTTTGTATTATATATATATATATATATATCACTGTGTGTGTGTGTGTTAGCAGCATTTTCTCCTTTAAACATGTTTGATTTAAAAGAAAAGATGCTTCGTGTCTGCATATTTTATCTCTGATCCATTCAAGCCATCGCATGAGTCGTTTGACTTGCTATATATATATATATATATATATATGGTAGTGAAACTCAAGAAGACCCGCAGTTGATTCCAAAATATTAATGTTTTTAAATATTGAAATTATACCTGATTTTTCTGAATTTACTCAGAATATCCAATAATTCTTCTCTCTCTCTCTCTCTCTCTCTCTCTCTCTCTCTCTCTCTCTCTCTCTCTCGATATATATATATATGTGTGTGTGTGTGGTTTGGTTTGGTTTGGTTTCTTTATTTAATGGCATATCAACCTCTGTGGGTTATTTTATGCCAAAGCTTTCCTAGATGAACAGACGTGAAGCTATTTAACCAATACCTTTCCCAAGGGTATTTGTCCGAAAGTGAACGTAATAGCGCGACTGGAGTTCGAACTCGCTTACTACGATTTCGCAGTCCAGCGTGTGTGTGTGTGTGTGTGTGTGTGTGGTTGGATGTGAATTTAAAAAGAAAAGGATTGTTATTAAACAAAAGAATCGTATCTTAAAAGGAGACTGTTTTAAAAGAATTGATTTCCTTTATCTCTGTACGATCTTTTAATCGGTTGATTAGAGGGACTAGTCTTTAGAGATTTAACAGGATTTTGGTTATCCTCTAGACAGTCTGGTCTTCTAGAAACAATGCTAATAAATCTTCTGCTAAAGTAATGGTTACGGTTTCTTTGTTTAATGGCATGTCAACTTTCGTGGCTAATTTACTGTCAAAACTATTCTTGTAGAATAACAGCAGTAATACTATGTAACCCCTCACTGGAGGTATAACCGAGTTCATTTCTCTCCCTAGCGGATTTGTCCGAAGGTGAACGTGATAGTGCACCTGGAATTCAAACTCATTTTCTTTGAGGTCACGGTCCTCTACGTTAGCAACTACACCACGGAGACTCCCTCATGATGTGCATTCTTCCTATTGCATTTACGTGCTAAACAGCATCACAATATATATATATATATATATATATATATATATATATATATATAGAACCACGATATGTGTGGAAAATAGTTATATTTACAGGAAAGAGTATTTACAAGAGAGAGACTGTTAGTAATAAGAACATAGGATTAGTGATAGAGTAATGATATACTTCAACAATGGGAACGGCTCTTCTGGTCTGACTTATAGGCTTATTCTTCTTAGACTGATCTCCGCTATATGGCAGATGGAACAGTTCATTATGCTGAAAAGGTAGATGATACCCAACATATATATATATATATATATGGTAATATCGAACTCAGTATCTATCTGTCTATCTCGCTTAATCGATATCTGTCTATTTATTTATCTATCTATCAAATTATCTATCAATCAACCTATCTATCTCAGTCTCTAACTGTCAATCAATTCAACTATTGACAGACAAACCTATCAAACCATTATTCTAACGCTTTAGCTAATTGAAATCTCGATTGAACTTCAACTTATCTCACTCTCTCTCTCTCTCTCTCTCTCTCTCTCTCTCTCTGCACACACACATATGTGTGTGTGAGCGTGTGTGTGTGAGTGTGTGCTTAGGCCCAACATATCCTATATCTGATTTCAAGATATGAATCATACTTTTTCAATCCACTGAATCTTCTTATAAAGTTGATTCTTATGCATTTAAACCAAATATCCGACCATTGTTATCTATCAATTGACAGGCAAATACACCGCCATATATATATATATATATATATATATATATATATATATATATATATATATCATATTCAAATGAAGCATTCTTTGTATATATATATATATATATATATATATATACGGCTACGTTTCAGTCTATCCGACGACTTTCTAGGTAGTATAATTTCAAATACCTAATAACAATCTTTAATAAACAATTATAGCTTCCAATAACTATTCTTAATACAAATAATTGACGCAAGGTTATATAGTTTAAGTCACTATTCCTATCTTATAACAATAATTTTTATTTTTTCAGAGTTGAAATAATTGCGGAATATGACTACGACGGTGATACCATTAGTAGTTAATGCACTTGAAACGGTCCCTAAGGGCTTGGAAAAAAACTGGGGGATTGGAGATCAAGACTACCCAAACTGTAGCATTAAGATCAGCTAGAATGGAAAAGTCTTGGAATCCTGTCACTAAGTTTCTGAGGAAAAAGCACTTGTTAAAATTTGTGTAAAAGATTCGCGGGAATTGAAATGATAACAATAAATTCATACTAAAGAGAATAATAACAAGTATAGATTATATGGTGACAAAGATGAAACGGTTATTTGCATAATAAACGAATACAGCAAACTGGCACAAACGTAATACAACGCTCAGTGTGATTGGGTAGGAAAAGTGATCAAAACACTAAAAACAATAAAATTTGGCCTTGCTGACATATGCACAAACCAGAATCTATCCGAGAAAAGGAAGAGCATAGAATTCTCTTGGACTTTGAGATATAATCAGATCGCTCATTTACAGTCAGAAGACTTGAGACAGTGTAAAGAACTTCTCATTTAATGGATTTTTCCATTCCAGTGAACCATAAAGTGAAAATAATTCTTATCATTTTCCAACCGGTTTGTTTAACCTTTCGATGCGAACCTTACAGGTCAGAGTGGACATGGTAGTAATGGTAGTAATCTTAATAGTAGCCTATGATGATACTGACGCTTCAATTCAAAAAGAATTTATTGAAATGAAAGAATTTAATGAAATGAAATGGCTATTTTGGTTATATCCAGAGTTTGAATGACTGAGATTTCAAACCAGCAATAGCTTTTCATATACCCCGTTGATAGTGAATACAGAAGAAGCAGTAGTTTTGCATTGATGTCTGTAGGCTATGAATGCAAAACTTAGTTGATGAAGAAGCTGGCATACGTGACAGCTTTCACTTTCTCTCTCAATACGCTGAAATGCAGATGGAATTTCTCAAACTTCTTGAAGGTTTTTGGGGCATTTTGATCATCAAACATTACGAATTGTGGCATTTTGCTGGAATATATCAACAGTTACTGAGAAAACTATTAGGTTGTTTTGTTTTTTTGTTTTTTTTTTGTTTTTGTTTTTTTGCTTTTTCATATACCTGAGATATGGTATTCTAATATTTCTGTTCCCATCATAAAGCTGGTTATAAATGAGGATCTATGGAATTCTGTTGGTTCTAATTCGGATTACATGTTCAGCACATCTCAATTGTGACAGCAAAAGAAATATTTCTTAGTAATCAATATTGCTGTTAGAAAAAAGATTCTGTCTAACCGCAAGTATACACAGATCAAGCGAAAACAGTCCTCGTGAAAGGCATCAAGCTGGTTAATTTGTGATCGATCGGGAATCGAGGATTCTCAAGTGGTGAATACGGCAGCCTTGTAAAGTGAAATGTTTGTCCCAAGCTTATTGCCCACACACACACACACATATATATATACATATATATATTTATACATTTTTTTTTCTTCATGGTTATTTACTTTTTATTGTTCTCCGCTAGTTTCAACCACAGGAGATCGTCAAGAGAAAAAGGTTTTGTGGGAGGTTTTCTAAAAGATTTTAAAACAGTTTTTAAAAGAATCGATATGCCACAAAAAACGACAAAAATAAAATGATAATGTCACTTACTCATTCGTTTAATGAAAATTATTTTTTGTTAACGAAGTGTCTTGAACTGATCCTTTTATGCTCTCTGCTATTGTAAACACCTGGCAATGAGCTCTTTACTTAGAAAATATTTGTTAAAAATAGGTGGGATACAAGCACACACACACACACATACATATACACATATGTGTGTGTGTGCGTGTGTGTGCGTGTGTGTGTGTGTTAAAATATTGTTTGTTATTTTTTAAAATGAAAAGTGCCCACTATCTGTGATAGAGCATAGTTGTCTAAAAATAGCGTAGACATTGAGTCAATGACTCTTGATAACAGTTTCTCGCCTATGCAATCATCAGAACAAGCGATTTCACGTAGAGTGTATCCCTTTATTACTGTTGTAGGAAGCATGATGAGAAGGGCGATCAAATTTGTGCGGCATTCCAGAAAGAGCATTCTAGTTTACACTGTGTGATTATTCAGGTGGCCATATTGTGTAAATTTTGTGATTTGTTTATTTAGTCAATTTGATTGATTATTTTCTTGTGTTTTCATTCATTATCACATTCCTTGTAAGTTCCTCCCACTAGAGTTATCTGATGGTCTTTCACTGGAGTCTGAGTGACAGAAAGTATCTTCAGATCTCCAGGATTTGTCTCAGTATTTTTAACAATGCCATAGTTTGGAT
Source organism: Sepioteuthis lessoniana (assembly GCA_963585895.1). Classification (NCBI taxonomy): domain Eukaryota; kingdom Metazoa; phylum Mollusca; class Cephalopoda; order Myopsida; family Loliginidae; genus Sepioteuthis; species Sepioteuthis lessoniana. Next base: position 61,195,798 of record OY757922.1, read on the forward strand.
GGTCTCGATTCGTCCTCCGATTTCCAATTCTTCCAGCCCCCTTACCAAGTCTTTTGGGACCATTCAAAGTGCGCCAGTGCCACTTTCATGTTCCACAGCTACCTTAGTTCTCGGGCAAGCTCCAAGTACTTGTCTTTTTTTTTCGGTTTCTTTGATTTTAACTCTGTGATTCGCAGGGACAGCAAAGTCCACTACATGGCATATTTTTTGGCTAATTATCATAAGGTCTGATCTTGTGGCCGGGATTAGGTGACCTGTTTGTTTCTTAAAATCCCAGAGAATTTTCATGCATCTTATTCTCCAGGTTTGGGCATGCACCATTTGGTAGTATGGTCAAATTTCAAATTCTTACACAATTCCTAGTTGATCATCTTTCCTACCCACTTGTGTCAAGCCTTTGAGCCAGCTTGCTACATTCGCTTATTATATGATTAATGTGTTATATTTTGACCTTCGACCCGGCCAAAAATGCCATTCCAAGGTGATGCACCGGAAGTAGGTGACACATTCTAATGGCAGTTATGAGAGGAAATGGCGTAGGCGGAAATTGGCTGATGAAATGGGACGAGCTAAAGAAAATTCCCATGGTACACTCATAGACTGTCGCACCGGAAGAGAGTGACCTGTGAACTGCATGACAGTTATTTCTGCTTGATGACGATCAAACATGCGATTTCAAAGATCGAGTGGGCGATTGAGTGGGCGTTAAACTATTATATAACTCAGTCAAGACAGAAGTCAAGACAGTTGGAGTTAGAGCTGGAGACGGAGTTATAGACGAGATGTGATAAGGAAAGCCACACCCGGCCGAGGGGGCCCTCGGGAACCCCGATGGAGTTTGGGGACCAGAGATGTTGCTGATAAGATGCAGTAAAGAAAGCCAGCACCCAGCAGAGTGGACCCCAGGGCCTCCGGTTGAGCATCAGGAGAACGAGAAAGACACATCGTTGACGGCCATAAGAGTGGGGGTCAAAATATTACAGTTTATGTTCGGTCACCAACTCCCTCTCACACACAAACCTTGAGTAACCCTTTTCCAACCCTTGCAATAAAGTGAGAGGTAAATATTTTGTTAAAGAAGTCTTCCTGCGTCTTTATTATTGTGTCGTTATGATGCTGTAGATGACAATATAACAAATGGTTTCGTCTCTGTCACCTCATAATCTATACTTGCTGTTCCGTTGCGCATAATAGATTCTTGCTTTAATATAATTGGCCTTTTTGTGTTGCTATTAGAAAAGATTCAGTTTCTCTTTTAAGATTTCCCTTTCGTAATCTTTTCGTGTGAGATTTCGACAATTGGTCGCTTGAAATATTCATACAGTTGTTTCTCTTCCCATTTCTGTTTCCGAGTTTTGTTGTTGATATGTTTGTACAGAAGTTGTTAGTACTATTACTGGCAGCTGAAATTATCCCCCTTTACTCTTTTTAACATACTCTTCGAGTCGTCTTATGGATGCATCTAGGAAATCTTCAATGGTGGTGAATCCTCTTCTTCCTTCTTTTCTTGACACATGTAGTATGTTTATGTCATCTCACGGGTGAAAGGCCTTGTCCATTGTCATCAACTTTCCTGTCATTTGACCTATTTGTCTGAGTTCCTTCCTTGTCTATTTTCAGAATGGTCCCGAATATCTTATAAGGGGGGATGCTCTGTTATTTATCGCTTTGGTGAGGTTTCTTCAGTAGAGAATGGTTTTAAAAAACTTTCTCGTTCGTTTGAAGTATTTTTTTATTTTTTTCTTTCATCTCAGCTTGTTTGATGATGCCATCTTCCAATATTTTCGAGTACTTGTAATTTTCCTTCTCTCCAAGCGTTCTGATTCTTTCTTATGACTTTACACATGATAATACATGATAATTTTCCATGATAATACAACAAGCAAAAAACGTTTGTGGCAGTTTGGTTAAAAGATGACACTTACTTTTTCAACGCTTTTGTGCCTCGACTTTCCTAGTAAAATGATTCAGTGGATGGATTTATATTTCTGATCAAGCTAGAATGATTACTTTACCATACATTTAAACACGGAGAGCGTTCACCTTGGAGGTGGTATTATTACTATATTTGTTTTTATTGTTATTATTATTTTATTATATTATGTTATTCTTCTTTATTTTTTATTGATTTCATTTTCTTTGATTTTGTTTTCAATTGTTTTTGTTTTTTGTTTTTTTTTGCTTTATTTTGTATTTGGAGTTGTTAGTTTTCAGGTGGCTTTGAAGAAATTTGTTTTCATGCCGACATTTCGATATCAGTTCTGATTGTTTATAATATGTTTTGTTTTGGGAATTGTAGCTATTTTTTTCTTTTTGGCAAAGAATACTGTGTTTTGAGATTTTGTTGCTAGCTCGTGCTACTTTTCTTACTTTTCATGTTATTTTTGGTCTGTTTTGATATATATATATATATATATATATATATATATATATATATATATATATATATATATATATATATATAAAAGAAAAGCCTTTAAAAATTACTCATAATTTTTGTAATAATATTTATTTCAGCCGACCCTATATTTTTAGAAAATGTTAGATCTGAATCTTCAGACAAAGAAGTAATCTTTGTCTGAAGATTTTTTTTTAATATCGGGTCTGCTAAAATATAGATTATTGCAAAAAGTATGCGTAATTTTTAAAGGTTTTTTTCTTTTATATGGAATTATTTGCTCTGAAATTCATTTTATTATTTTACATTGAGCTCTCTTTTGTATTTTGAATTACTTGGATGTTGCAGGGAGAAAATCTGAAAATAGAATCGTTCCCACCATCAGCTGACTTTGCGTTGGATTATATATATATATATTACCCTACGTTCTACATCCAAGCGCTTTTGATCATATCGATTGATCGTCTTACGGAGGATTTTTAAAGGAATTGTTTGCTTTTGTATAATGAGGGTGGAAGTGTATATTTTGGTAGGGGTGCTTAAGATAGCATGCAAGTTGTTGAAGATGTTCAGCAGGTTAACACCAATATCAAATGATAATATATTTATGTTTGATTGTTTATTTCTAATACAGATAGCTTCGAGGATTTGTTGAGTTTTTGTAGTTATTCTTATAAATAATTTTCGTTTTACTTGTGAGGATGTTTCCTTTTTCAACAGATGTGAATTTATCACTTTTATAACAATGTGTTATGGTTATATATTGTTAGATGTTACTAGTATCAGAGAGGTGGCATGTAAGGCAACGAAAGAGGGTGGTAGTTGTGCGACCGATGGAAGTTCGAAAGGTGTAGTTCGGATGACACTCCCGAAATAGGCATGTGAATTAAATATGATAAATTTACAATGGCACTTTAACCGTAGTTTTGCCCAGTCAGCTGGGGCTGAAGAATACACCGACTGCACCTCTGCAGAGGGATTGGTGAGGTTCCAGTAATTCTGGAGCTTTGGCGAATGCAGAGTACCCCTTTATGGCCATTGCTCCCAGGTCCACTCTTGCCCAGAGTGGAAGCACCTGATAGGGTCGTATCTATGGGTCAAATAGAACTAAACTACGTACTTATGCAAAAACTAAGTTATTTGAAATAGAACTATTTTGATATTTAAACAGCGTAATTAGGCTAAACCGAATTGTTTGAAATAGAATAGTTAAAGTATTTAACTGTATGTGGACAAAAACTATACTTATACTAAACTGGATTTTTTGAATAAGAACTGTTTGACTAAATTGAATAGCTTAGAATAGAAATGTTTTTGACAAACTGTGTACTCATGCAAAACTGAATTGTTTTAAATAGACCTGATCATTTGTATAAAAATGGATTTGGCATTAAATAACCTACAATGGTTGATAAGCCATAAAACCCAAACAACCAACAACAAATTTAACAGTGGTTGAGTTTTTTTCCAGTCACATTATATATATATATATACGTATATACATGATATTTTACATATACACAAGCTCGGTTAATTTGACCGAGTGGATAATCTGATACTATTGCTGAATTGTGGTTTCGAAAAATCGATGTATAATCTGTACAAACGTTGAAACAAACTAGAATTAATTGTTATTTGCATTTTATCGAAAAGGAAATCATATTAAAATGTATAATCTTTTGCATTTAAACATTTGTGGTAGCTGGATACCCTGTCATTCGATCGGTTGCTACTTAATGACGGTTCATTTCGAACGTCCTTTCCCAAACGTCAAATGTGTTTTGTTTTTGTCATACATTTATAGCATCGCATTATGCCGGTAAAGATACGATGTTCAAGGACACATCCTTTTCTCTTTAGACAATTAAAAATGCCTGCTATGCAAACATTATGCCTCTCATAAAACCGCTAGAAGTGTGATGATTATGATGACGTCTCTTTAAATAGTGGAATTCACTGTTTCTACGTCAAAACCAGACAACTGGAAATGCTGAAACATCAAAATTTAAGAACACACTAGACTGTAGGTGACCTTCTTATTGAAGGATTTTTTAAAAATTAAGACATCAGTTTGTTAACTGGGCATATATACTGGTGAACATGTCGAACTCGTGCCCAATATTATTCGGTTTTTTTCGATATCAGATAACCCGTTCTGTTATTTAAACAAAAACTTTAGAATATGATTAAGATTGAAAAGAAAGGTGGAAGTGATTTGGGGTGGGTATTTATTTATTCATTTTTATTGATAAAATTTGTTGGCCAAAGAATTTTTTATGCTACCAAGAAAAATAAGAAATTGATTTAAAAATTATTCAACTCTTTTGTTTTCAAACTGACAATATCGTTTTTGTATTTAAAGGAATAGTAATTGTACTAATTTTAAAGAAACACACACACACACACACACACACACACACACACACACACACACACACACACACATATATATATATATATATATATATATATATATGATGATTTTCTTTCCTTGGAAAAAATCCATGAAACCAATATTAATGAGACATTTGTTTATTTTAGGGAGGGGTGTTTATTTTATTTTATTTTGGGGGTGGGTATTTTTAGGTTTTAGGTTCCATAACAATGGGTAACAAAAGATTTTTTATTCCATCCAGGAAAATTACAAATGTGTCCCGAAATGATTTATATACTGTACTTAAAAATATCAAATGTATCAAATCTGACACTGACTCGCCTAGGTGATGTCTAGATTTTAAGAGATCATTCCAATCATCCAGATATATCATATAAGTCTATTGGAACCGTAGAGACTCAACGCCTCTATCCGCTGCGCCACGGGCCCCGAAGGGCGATCAAGGATGGATTTTTTGGTCTTATAAATCCAATTATTTGTTCTCCTTATCTGATCTTCCACAGTCGGGTCCGTACCGAATTTTGTAATTGTCTTTAATTGGAATCATTTTGAGATGAGACTTCTTAATCTGAGAATTAATTTTTATTTATTGCAATAAATAAAAATTAATTCTCAGATTAAGAAGCCTCATCTCAAAATGATTCCAATTAAAGACAATCCTAAAACCATAGTATCATAATTTTAAAACTCCTATAAAAACATCAAACATTTGTTATTTTTATGTTTGTTGATTAATTATTATTTTTTCTCGTCTTATTTTACTAAAATTCTTGTTTTTTACTAATATCATCAGAAAAAAAATAATCAAAATTCATTAAATGGCAGATCTGTCCGACTTTAAAATAGGTCAATTTGTTGGTGCCCATATGGCAGGCGTTAGTGGAACAAAAACCGCTGAATTATTGTATTAATAATACATCACCGAAAATTACAGCAGAGCTTAATGACCATTTCGAGAACTCAGTTTCCTCAAAAACCGTTAAAAGAGAGCTGCAGAAAGTTAGATTTCACGGGAGGGCTGCAATCAGAAAATTATATTAAAATAAATATGTTTGAAATTTCCAGGTGTTTCCATTATTTTTTCCAATCTCTGTAGGAATTGAGTAGAGTTTATATATAAAATATATGATCTGGTACCTTGTATAACTGCATGAATCCTTAAGCCACAATACATTTGAATATATTTATGGTTACTACCGTACTCTTCTGACTTTTATTGAATGGAGTCAGTCAATATTCAACAATCTGTACAATAATTCAAACAGACTTCCAAATGATCATTTGTGATAGTGGAACAGTACCTGGTCGTAATTATCTGACATACGGCTGACATACGGAAATAAGTTGGCTAGATAAGAGTATAGTTGATAGCCTAATATCTAAATTTTTATTTATCTATTCATTTTTATTGTTTAGTTTTATTTTCTTTAACGGTGTTCGATCTCCTCGCACTATCTTTGCGATCAACTGGTTGATTGTGATCGAAGTACTACCTCCGTCCTAAACACACCTTCGATAAGATGTATGTCTGAAATTTGTCTCTACGTCTTAAATTAGCAATGAATCAAAGATATAATTATCGATTACTTTCTGAATAATATAATTACAGAGATTTTCTCAACTTTGTAACCTTTTCTTATCCAACCGCTTTTATCACAGAGTTTAAAAAAATACTCACTGGAAAAAGTCATTTTACTGATCATCCAAAAGTCAGTTAGATTTTGTCTCAAAAAATTCTCTTGAAAGCAAAAGCGCTTTTATTCCTTTTTCTTTTTTTCTCATTCTCGCCTCTCATTTCTTACCAGATATTAGTGATGATTTGAAGTAATAAAAAACGGATACAAAATAAGTTTGACAATGAATAATGTGGAATTTCAAACTAAAACGTCGATAATTGCAATCGGAAATTGCTATCGTAAAATATTGAACCGTTTTGTTTTACTAAAGATGAATTCCTTATTCCCTTTCTTTATTGGCCGATATTTTTTCTATTTGCATGCTTCAAATGTACAATATTGTTTTTAATATCTCTCTCTCTCTCTCTCTCTCTCTCTCTCTCTCTCTCTCACTTTCTCTCTCTTACCCCCACCACACATATACATATATATATATATTGTTTTTAATATGTCTCTCTCACCCACCAACACACACGCGCACACACATATATTGTTTTTAATATGTCTCTCTTACCCACAAACACACACACACACACACATATATATATATATATATATATATATATATATTGTTTTTAATATATATCTCTCATCCACAAACACACACACACACACACACACACACATATTGTTTTGAATATATCTCTCTCACCCACCAACACACACACACACACACACACATATATATATATTGTTGTCTCTCTCACCCACAAACACACACACACACACATATATATATATGTGTGTGTGTGTGTGTGTGTGTGTGTGTGCTACAGGCAAATAGCTTGCTGCCACTTTCCATTTCTTTAATAATAACGCTTTAAAATAAGATAATTTTTAATTTTTTAATTAAAAGATAAAATCTTCGTAACAACAGTGTGTTTGCTTTTATTTTTCAATCATTATCTCGGCTTTCTTATTACATACACTCTCCTCTTACAACCAAAAGTTCAAATTTGGACTCGTGTGTCCACAATACATTTTGTAAATTATTAACTTTTTGTTTGAGAAACAATATTCAGCTAAGTTATGTGTTAACACAGCACTGCCTAATGTTATAACACTGTTACTTACGAGCAATTCTCATCTGGACCAAAATATAGCTGTCTCTTATTGAAATAGAAAAAATTGTGCTATTACAACAGTATATTCATTGACTTTTTATTTTATTTTAAATTTTGTATCAGTTTTCAAGAAATGTTAAAATTTAAGAAGTTAAGCATTGAGTTGAGGGCATTGATTGAAATTTCATTCACAAAAGACTCCAATCAAAGACAAATAACAAGGAGTTGAAATTTCTAAACATGAGGTGTTATTCGTTACTAGAACAGTTAGAAACTAGCGCAAACGTTGTCAGAAAAAGAGGTGGAGTACCAAAAGTAACAATTGCTAGATTTTGAGAGCAAAAGTCATAGAAGAAAACTTCACCAGAGTTGACAGTTGAACTTAATTCCTTTCGACAGAAACCAGTATACCTCTCAATAGAGAAAATCGACTTAGATCAGCTGGGCTTAGAGGGAGCATATCCATCAAAAACCCTTGTTACGGAAGTTGAATAAGCAAAAAATAAAAACTGTTTTGACCAAAGCTCAAGAACTAGATATTGAAAGAGTGAAAAATGTATTGTGGACAGATGAGTCCGAATTTTAACTTTTGGGTAGTAAGAGTAAAGTGGACGTGAGGAGAAAACCTCGAGAAATACTGAATGATGAATGAATGGTTCCAACAATTAAGCTTGATGGTCTGTTATGGTGTGGGGAATGTTTTTTCCGGAGGAGAAAGATAAAAATTTGATTCAAACCAAGGGAATTAGGTAAAAGAAGAATATCATTCTATTTTTCAAGGATATGTTATACCATCGGGCCTTGGCGTAAATGTTTAAAAATTTCTTTTCAATAAAGGTCTACTATCTACTTAAAAAAACTGTTTGAAAAAACGCCAGTAATTTGTAAAGCAGTAATTAAGACGAGTGGAAGTTTTATGAATAAAAACAAAATATGCTGTTGATGATTTTATTATTGGAAAGAGCTTATTTTTGTCAAAATAAAAGCATTTAAACTGTACTTACTGACATTTTATCTTTTACTTAAAAAATACAAAATTATCTTATTTAAAGTTTTTCCCATAAGAAATGCAGGGTGTCTCCACACTTTTTTACCTGTGATAGATAGATAATAGATAGATAGATTTATCAACCTCTCTGCACGAGCAGGACGTGATAAATGGTAAATTTTTAAGTGGACGTTAACAGGTTTGAATTCAAATTGTTCATTTTCCTAGACCAGTTGTCATACCAAAGTTAAAGAGCTAGCCTGCCCAACTATTTACCCATAGCTGGAAAAAGAATAGTTGGATTCATATCTTTCTCAAGAGTATGAGCGTTCATTGAAATGCGAACAGGATTTGAACTTTGGGCACCCTATCCATTTCCAACGACGATAACTATTACACTACGGATACTTCTTATATATATATATATATATAAAATCTTTGTCGGACACTATTGTGAAAATTGTTATATATATATAACAATTTTTATAATAGTATCCGACAATGATATAAATCTATCTGAAACACGATATATATATATATATATATATATATATATATAGATATAGATATAGATAGATAGATAGATAACTGAAGACAAGGCAGGAGCGTAATACCCGGGTTTCCATTGATAGGATATTCAGGGAAACTCTGCTCGAAAGATAATTAGATCAAGCTAATAAATACACACAAAAACAAAGCAGAATTAGTGTAGAGGTGAAACAAAACAAATAAATAGATTGTTAATGATTAAATACCTATTTATTTTTGTGCCTACATCCGTTTAACGCCTCCGATCCCGGATTTAGTAACTCTTCAGCATGGGGCTAATGACGAAAGCCAGTCCCTCTTTTTTACATAGAAAACAAAATGTATAACCTTCTCCGAGACCAAGGGATTCTCGACAACTCAAATGAATTTTGTAGCCTTAGATATGACTGTGCACATGATATTTTGCTCTCTGGTCATGTCTGGAAAGTTGAAAGTTGAATACAAACATTATGAAGACTCTGTATTGAGGTGGGAAGTTTTAAATACCAATCCAAAAATCGGCTTTTGTTAGAAGCATTAACAAATTTGTCATTTACTTCATGCACACACACACACACTCACACACACACTGAACTTTTTAAGACCAATTTTTAATCCTAAAACCAAAGTGGCCGTTTATTACACGAAATATATTTTTGAAATATCAAAGTTTACCTTTTTTTAGGCCAAACCTTACAGTAACTTTGATCCAAAGTGTCCCTCCATAGTTTATACCAAAACAAATATACATACCTGTACCACGGTATCATCTTGAAAGCCTATCTAATGCCTAAACGAATGATTTTAGTTGAGATAATCAAGTTTTTGCTTAACATTGTTTACCATTTAGCGTAGAGGGGGAACAAAACAAACAAATAAAAAAAATGTGCCATTAAAACAGATGTGCGCGTAATATGTACAAATATTATGAATAAGGTAAAAAGTTACGAAAGAACTTGTTCATTTTAACGCAAATCATTTGTTTAGGCATTAGATAGGCTTTCAAGACAATGCAGTGGAGTTTTGTTTATAAAAAAGGAAATAATGCCTCCTAAGTGTAGTGAATTAATACACACGTAATTATTATATTATCAATTCTATAGTGTATCACATGGAGTTTTAATTTGTTTTGAATAGCTAAATAAACTTTGTGAGCTACGTCAAGATCTAGATTACATTAAAGGTATTGCATTAATTTTGATTCTCTTTAAGTCATTGGATGCTGAAGAAATATTTTTGTAGGCTAGTATGGTTAAAAGTTAAGGGTTCATTACACGCAATCAATGATAAAAACACATTTTTGTTGCTATAATTAAGGGTCGTTCATTCCTCTTGTATATATATATATATATATATATATATATATATATATATATATATATATATATCTGTGTGTATGTGTGTGTGTGAGAGAGAGAGGGAGAATTGCTTTTTGTCGGTCTAAATCACCTTTGACACAAACACATCGTTAATACTTTTTAGACTGAAACTCTCATTACTTTTTGTTCTGTTATAATAGAATTATTTAATTACGTGTGTACAATTGTTTCAAGCCAAAAAGGACATATATTAAGATTATAGCGGTTTAAAATGGCCACTGAAAACCTTTGCACAAACAGTTAATATGTATAAGACTCTTTCCTATACCTGCCTGAAGTAAATGTAGATTATTTTGAGATTATAACTTTCTTTTGAGAAAAGGGGCTTCAGATTGGTTTATCTACAATTTGTCAGGGTGAAAAAAAAAAAATGGAATTTCAAGACGGAGAAGATACAATCAGAAAAATAACTTTTTTTAGCAAAGTCATAGATTTATCTCTGCTAAAGTCAATGGCATTCACAATCGGTCGACTATGGCGTATACGACCTCAAGCATATTCTTTTACGCAACAGAAAAACCAGAAACTTACAATCCGAGTTTCTCCAAAAGAGTCGTCAGGAAAACTCTTCCAAAAGGCTCTTGGGGCAAACGAATAACTACGTGTAAGAACGTAGAAGAATAAGCACAGAAGGAGGAACAAAACAAATAATTAACAATCCAGCGGCTATTTATTTTTGTGCCGATATGCTTTCAATATCACTGACTTTTGATTAAGCAATTCTTCAGAATGGTATAGGTAGTAATAACTAGTTTTTCCTTGAGTTGCTATGGTCACAAATAAGATTATCATCCCGGTAATGGCCGCGATAGCTATGGTCTGTTATCATGTCAGTAATTATACCACCGGCAAGTCACCATCTCATACATCTTGATTCCATCAAAAAACCTACAGGCACATCTTAATGTCCAAAACATATTTTAAGAATGAGGTGCAAGGCATACATTAAGCATTTGCAAAACTCATTTTAGAATTATAAAACTTTTTTTGAAAGTATTTTGAGTAGAACCCTTGTATAGTATCTTTTATTTTGACGATCTATTTATATACTAGCCTTGTATATAATACATTCACTTTAGCATTGGCCATCAAGAGGGCACTCAAGATTTTTTTATTACAACTGTATCGTAGTTCTTCCTTTCTTTGTTTTTAATTAATTTATCCTCAATAATTTTGCTGGTGTTGCTGGCAATATTTGGTATACAATTGTTGATCAATTTAACAGTATTTTATATAAATATTTTATACACTTCGTTAGTGGGTGAAAAGGCTTCTTTGATGTTTTGAAAAAGTCCCTCTCCAGTTTATTTTTAATTTTCCTGTTTATTCCTTACTGCCATAAAATATTCCTCGATCTATTCTTTCTTTCTTCTCACCCGAATCAGTTTGTTCATTGTATACACGGTCGGTTCTACAGTTACTATTTTTTACAGCTTGTTCATATTTGCCCTTCTTTTTGTTGAATATTTCGATATTTGAAGAATTACTGGATAATCTGTTCATTACATTATTGAGGACTTGTTTAAACTGCTGCTTGCGGTGATTCGATCCTGTGTTGATATAATCACTCTTCAGGTTGGGTTTTTGAACGGTATAAAGCAATATAAAAACATCAACAATTTTCAGATTGGTTTAGTTATCTAATCCGAAACTGAACCTTTTAAAAAGCCTGTGCATTTTTTAACGTATTTTGTCGCTCTTTCTTGAGTTGCTATGGTCACAAATAAGATTATCATCCTGGTAATGGCCACGATAGCTATGGTCTGTTATCGTGTCAGTAATTATACCACCGGCAAGTCACCATCTCACACATCTCGACTCCGTCAAAAAACCTACAGGCACATCTTAATTACTTTCTGTCTTCCTTTTAATATACATCTCTTTGTTATTTTATTCGCCGGGAATGCCAGATTTTAAAAGATTCTTTTCTTGCATTCTCGATCCAGGTGTAATGCTTCATTAACAATATTTTCTATAACAAAGTTAAAATTCCCTAATGTCAAATTTAATAAAGGAGCATCCCACATACATTTTAATGCTCTTAAATGACTGGATGTATTCTTTAGTACTGCACCATTGCAGTATTGTTTTACTTATTTTAATCATTTCTAATATTGTTAGGTTCAGTAGTATACAGGATGGATTATTAATGAAGATATCTTTATCATCTTTCAATGTTATAAAACATTTTTTGACTGGATTATTCAACTCGGTGGGCCACTTTTAATCTAGTAGCAAAAAATTGTGCTTAAATATTAATTTCTGTTTCCAATTCAGGTGAGACCTTTTCATAAAATGTGGTTACTTCATCTAGTAACAATTTGATGCATTAGGATTCATTTTGTATTGATTGTAAAATTTATCTGCTTTGACAAAAAATCTGATGATTTTTTTTATGATTCTGAATTCCTCACTTTGCGCTTTGGATGGGAATTTTATGATTTTGAATAAGATTTTTATTAAGCAGATCAAATCAGATTCAAAACCTTTTAATTTCTATATACAAGGTGGATGCCAGTTAAACCCGCAGGTTTCTTGGCATTTACAGGATGTATATTTAATATAAATGTACGCCTTCCATCTCATACCTGAAATAACGGATTCAATTTTTTTAATAGATGTAATTCGTACAGATGTTTATTTTGTGCAGTTATATTCTTGTACGAATACGATATTTCCGTCTGTTCTATAATATTTCTATTGATAAAAGCGCTTAATAGCATTAAATATACCCGAGCTAATATCATAAAATAGAAAATGATTCGTTGAAAAAGAAAAAGATAAAAAAACGAACGAGTTGCAATACAGAAAATGACTCGTTGGAATATAATAGATATTGAAAAAAATACTATGCACAGAGAGCTGATTAAAGAACAAAAAAAACTTAC
>OY757922.1:61211613-61234113 GCA_963585895.1 Sepioteuthis lessoniana
TTGAATCATTCGAGGAGAGTAAAATGTGAAAAAAAAATGGAAAGGATGCATTTGAAATGAAATAAACCTAAATCTTAAAAAAATAACAAAATTCTTATTTATTTTTCATTTTTTCGTATTTTTTTGTCTTTTGCATTTTTCTTCAGGTGAATTTACGAACTCTATGCGGAATTCATCAAGACATTTTAAGAATTGGTTAAGTGACTGTGATCTAACTGGTCAGCAATTCTGAAGGGATCTTACTGCACGTAGGCGAATAGACACTTTCCCTTGATGTTATCGAGCAATACGCTTGAAGAGACTGTTATCATCGTGGGCAATAGAATCGGCACTTTGAGTTCAAATGAAACTATTTGGATTTCACTGGGGAAAGGCATGAATCCATCTGCCCCCACCGCCCCAGTTTGACTGTTTTATTCACTTGGTTAGCTATAGCGTGGTCTGCGATGGACCGTTGTGTTTATGGAGGACCAAATGAACTTGCAAAATTGTGAACTTTGATGTCCCGGCTGACCACAGAGTAAAATTGAAAGGCTAGGGAGGGAGACACACACTAAAAAAAATTGATTTTTAGTGTTATGACATTTCGTTTCTTTTGTTTTTTCTCCGGTCAGTTTCTGTTGCCATGGAAACAGAAAGAAATAGAAAGTAGACACCGCGTGATTCGCTTCTTCGTGATTCTAGGAACAGGCCTCTTCCCGCACCTTTGCTTCGTTCCTTCTCCGTTTACAACAAATGTTTATCTACTCGTATCCAACCACCAAAAGAGAAAAAGAGACCTAACCACGAAATCCATGATATATATATACTGGGGTTCCCAAAACACCACCACTTCTACTTACGCCTTGAGTGGGTGACACAATAAATGATCACCTCCACAAGATCGATCTCGGAGTGATAGATCAATCATAACATGTTTCCAAAGAGATGTTGAACACTATTAACTTATTTTTCTATCGGCTACTGGCCTTTCTTTTTACTACCATTTGCTTAAAAGTCTACATAGGTAACCAGTCTAGAGAAGGAAAACTCTGAGTTCAAACCAGCTATACTCCACTTTAAAATCATTTTGTGTCACATAACACCTATGGCAGAGGACTTAACAATGTGACTACATTGAGTGACCTCTTGTAGAGTGTGTCTGTCGTGTTTTCAATGACTGTGCGAATAGATTACGCAACTTTTAAAAATCCTTTTTTGCTAACTTAATGCCTAATGAATTTTTTAGCCTAATTCAGTTTTCTAAATAAGGGTGTCCCTGAGGAGTAAATGTTTGAAGTACATATTTACCAACCCCTCGCCGTGTCCATTTACTACGACGATAACCATTACACCACGGGCACATCCACGGGCTGCCTCGAAGTAAGCGAGTTTGAAATCAAGTCGCGCTATCACGTTCACTTTTGAACCATTATACTTTATTTGTTTAATGGCATTTAAAAATTCAGAGATCATTTAATGCCAAATATATCCTTGCAAAAACAAGCAGTAATACTATATAAACCAAAAGCAGTTTCATATCATTCCAGGAACGTTAGCTTGAATAACGAGAGCCGCGTTCAAAATCGCTTACTTCAAAGGCGCTGTCCTGCACTTTATCCATTACGCCAACGGGACGCTCCTAAAAAAAATAAGAAGCTATATTTACATTACCAAAATACCTATCATAAATGATGGGACTATATATATATGAACTGACACATAATCTTTCTCTTTCTTTCTCTTTCACTTCTTTTCTTCTTTTTCGTTCTTCTCTCTCTAAAACTATTTGTCTTTTCTCTTCTTTGAACATCTTTCAGTTATTCTTCCAACCTGTAGCCGTGTCCGTACAACGAGACATGTGTAGCACTGCAGTGTTAGCCGACCAACAAAACTTACATGGATCAGCTTTTTGCGGACGATTTATGTGGTCTAGAAGACTTACCAAGAGCGATGGTTAATAAGGAAAGATGGCAAGAGAGAGAGAGAGAGAGAGAGAGAGAGAGAGAGAGAGAGTTAAAGGAATCCGCACGGTCGGTGCACTCTGATGATCATCATCATCACAAGAAATGGCGTCAATACGGGATTATAAAAAGACTTACTGTGTAAGATATTTTCATGAGAAACGCATTGGCTAAGCGAACTTAAGTGCATCTTATGCAAATACAGGCGGACTCTTTCGTTTCAGATACGAACGCGTTTATTTATTCCTGGCTTCGAGGAGCGACACACAATTCTTAAAAGTTTATACTAACCATACTATGCTGACCCCACCCCAACGTGTGGCGCATCTTGTGATATTTAAGATCTCAATTCATCTCTGCTAGTCGAGATCCGAAAAACTCAACTGCATGCCTCAGCGGTAAAAAAAAAACAACTGTCGTCTCAACGGTCGAAAACTCAACTGACGTCTTTTCCAAAATCCTCGAATTCTCAGTACTATCTCTTCTGGGCATGATGTCATCCACACTCCAGCCCCATTTCCTGTCTGGAAGTTTATTATGACAAATAGTGATTGTCATATCCTTTACGTGCGAGCGTAAAACTGCACCAAATGACTATGCACTTGGACTAAGAGACTCGAATAATTCAAAGCCTTACCAAACTGAATGATAAAATATCATTAACGAAAAATGATTAATATAAAAAATCATTCCTTAATTATATAACACTATGTTCTATTTATTTTACTAATAACCTGTGACATTAACTAGTAAAATAAAACAATTTCCACTCCAAATTTAATCAAGATAATTTTGTCTCTCTGAATATCAATTTTAAATAATGCAAATCCGTGCATAATGAAGACTTTTATGCGATGAATTGGTTAAGTAAAGCTAGCAGCAATTTTGTGCGCTATCTTACTAAAAAAGAATTAGCTCTGTTCAATTTAGTTTACAAACAATTTGCATCTCTTTTCGAATAAAGCTATTTCCAGTCCAATTTCCATTTGCCCAGTCGGATGGGGCTGTAGAATACACCGACTGCTTCTCTGCAGAGGGCTAAGACCTCCCTCACTCTCAATGAGTGTCCTAGATATGACACTAAACAATCAGACGGTGTGCTGGAGCTTTGGGTAACGCGGAGTACCCATTCATTGCCATCACTCCCGGCTCCACTCTGGCTCATAGTGGGAGTATCTGATAGAGTCCTATCTATGAATCAAATAGAACTAAATTGACTGTTTAGCTAAACTGAGTTGTTTGAACTAAAATTGTTTTTGACATTGAAACTGCGTACTTACGCTAAATTGAACTGTTTGAAATAGAACTGCTTTAAATACAATTCATCGGTTAATTATGATAAACTAATTTTTTTTACGATAGAACAGTTTCGACATTCAACTGAACTGTTTCGACATTTAACAGTTTGTAAACATAAACCATACTTATACTTAACTGAATTGTTTGATATTTAATTCTACGTTAAATGACCCGAAAATGGTTGATACACCGTAAAACAAAACAATCAACCAACCATCAAACCAATTTCCATCTGAATGATAATTTCATGGGATCTTCATTTGCGCTAAGCACAATGTTTTAATCATCCCAATTTTCGATATAATGAATATACTTTAAAATGTTTATTATAATCAATCCTACACTCCTTCAACAGAAACATCTGTATCTTAATGAACCAATGTTACAGCTGGAAACAAATGGGTTATTGATCGTCTAGTCTAGAAGAAAAATTAAAGTAATTATTTTTCAAAATGATCACCGAGGAAAGTGTCAGTGGTGTAGTGGCTAATGTGCAGGATTGCGATACCGTAGTAAACTATTATCTTCACTTTCGGACAAATAACCTAGGGAAAGGTATGATCTTCCTTATATCCCAAATAGGTTAAAAAGCACTATTACTCTCCTTCTAAAAGGATAGTTTTGGCATTAGTTAATTAATACAAAATCTATATCCAAGGAGGTTGATATGCCATTAAACAACGAAACCAAACCAAAGTAAATGACCATCAAATTTTGAATTTAAAAACGGAATTATTTTGCAAAACATCAACTTAAAAATTTCTATTAGAATATCAAAATATGGAACCACGAGACGAAATTTTATGATTAAATTTGTCATATGAATAGGACTTACAGAAAATATATAAAATATATATTTAAAAAAATATTTCAATATATTCTATCACTAATATGCTCTAACGAATAATTATTGACGCCACTTCCTAAAAAAATGGATTATAATTTGATATAAGATCGCCAGGCAAAAAATCATTTAAAATAAATTGTAATAAAGAAATAAATATCAACGAAATAAATTTGCAACATCGGCAAAAAAAACTGAAAGTTTGTTAAGATACTAAGCATTTTGTGATATAAACATAAACTAAATTCAATGTTAAAAAAATGAATTAAACATAAAATAGAAAAGTGTTAGATCGAAAATTTTAAAGAATAAAATGATGAACAACTCGATAACATAATCAGGAAATGTTGACTTATATTATTCAATTGATAATTTAAAAAGGTGTGAAAAAGTGTCACATATATACGTACATATATGAACAAAAATACAAATAATATCACAATATATACATATATATATAGAGAGAGAGAGTGAGAGAGAGAGATTGTCATCCACAGGTAGACTGTTTCGTTCTGTCAGAACACTTCAGTGTGGCTAGACAGGCTAGATTCCCGAATCTGGGATCGAAACCTGGCTGACTATATATATATATATATATATATATATATTCCTAGTACAAAATAGGATAATAGTAAAACTGGATAAAGACTCATGGCTTAAAGGGGAAGTAACAGAAATTAGACATGTCGAAGACTATCGCACCGGAGGATGTGAAAATCTCGCGCTTGGGTTTTATTCTGTTTTATCATATTTACCCAACCCCTCTGCTCGGGCATGATATGAAACAAGGTCAATTTTTAAGCGGAGTTTAACAGGTTTGAATTCAGAGTTTTCCTTCTCCTAGACTAGTTGTCGCGCCAAGGCGGAAGAACCTAGTCTGTCCTACTATTTACCCATAGCTGAAGGGAGAATAATTGGATTCATACCTTTCCCAAGGGTATTAGTGATATGTGAAATGTAATCAGTCTCGTCCAGGATTTGAACTCGTGTCGCCGTGTCCATTTCCTACGACGATAGCCATTACACCACGGGCAGTTTTATTCTGTTTTATTATTATCCTATACTTACAAGATATTGTGCCATATATATATATATATATATATATATATATATATATATATATATATTCAAGTTTTCTGATTAGTGTCTTAGGTTCAGGTTGGAATTGGTAGAGGAATTTCCGAAAATTGTCCTGAGCGCTTCCCATATTTTTGTTGTGGTATAAACTTTCAAAAACATTCAAAACTTTAAAAAAAAATAAAACACCCTACACAAGCTAACAACCCCTGATGTTGCCCTATGAATTTTGGGAAATTCATCTACCAATTGCTACTTCGAACTAAGACACTTATCAGAAAACTTGAAAGGGTCTTAAATAAATTATACAGACAAAATTTGTCTTTATGATTTAATGAAACATTTGTATATATATATATACATATATATATATATATATATATATGTGTGTGTGTGTGTGTGTGTGTGTGTGTATCTGTCTGTGTGTGTATCTGTCTGTGTGTGTGTGTGTGTGTGTGTGTGCAAACAGACACATATATATATATATATATATAATTTGCTTCGTTTGCTTGTTACCTATCGACTCCGAAGTTAATGCGCTATTGATAAAAATTAGAAGAAATAAACAATCCCTCGTTACAAAAGCAGACAAAAGGATATGAGCTTTAAGTCTCGAAAAATATCCTGGATTTTCCCGTGAAACAACGGCGTAGAGGTAAGGCATTGCTTTTCTTTAAATGCTTTCAGTTGGAGTGTGCAAGAAAGGATCATATGCGTATCAATATATGCAAAATTCTCCAAATAAGAGTTGTATTATCAACGTTCTTTCACCTACATTATTTTATATTATATCGTCCTTTTGTAAAATCACAGACATGTACTCTCGCATATTCTCTCGTAATCATTCACCATTCCGTATGACAGAATGGTGAATGCCTCGAGAAAAATTTAAACTTAGTTCGGTGACTTCGTTCCTTACTACGCCTTTTAGTATAGGAGAGTTCTCTCCCTCAGCAGAGATCAGAGGGGTAGAGCTCCCTCCCAAAAAGACGATGGTTCTGGGTATAAAATTGAACTGAATCCAATGGTGAAACTCCAGTTTTGAAGATCTGGGGTGTGTCAAGTACCCCTTTGTTCCAATTAATGCCTAGTCCATTCTAAACCAAAAGTGGTAGAAGCAGTGGAATAATTGAAACCATATAACTGAAAAAATTATTTTCTATTAATTATAGTTACTTGAAGCTTTGTTTGCCAAGGGTTGTTATTAAAGACTTAAAACCATACAAACTAATGATTATTAAACAGAAAACTTAGACGAAACCAGGTAACTATTGATATTGAATAGGAATACTTGAACCCATTCAACTGTTTGAAAGCAAATGATTATTAAAATAGAGTAAATTACTTGAAAGCATATAATTATTAGTATTAGATAGGAATACTTGAAACCACACATCTGTGCAAACAACTGATTATAAAATAGAATTAATTACTTGAAATCATATAATCCTTAATATTAGATAGGAAGAGTTAAAACCATGTAAAATGATTATTAAATAGAAATAATTACTTGATGCCACATAATCATTAGCATTTGTTAAGAACACTTGAAACCATAAGACTGTTTGAAAATTGTTTGTATTAGATAAGAATACTTGATATAGAATAAACGTTTAAGAAACAACTACACAAAAAAATAAATGTAAATGTACAATGAATGCAATTTCCTAACCTCTTCGCATGAAACAACACTAGACAGGTAGATATGCCGTTAAAATAAATCAAAACCAAATCAAAAATTCCATTTCTAACAATTATAATTGTTACGCTTATATCACATTTGAAAGATTAGCGTTGCAGTTATAGAGACGCTCTGCTGACGTCATCAAACTAAAACCACCCCATCTCTTCCTCCTCCTCCTCTTTCTCCTCCACCTTTGAACCATCCATTACCTCTTTCATCGCTGTTTCCATTCCTCTGCCCTGACGCTGACTTACACATAATTTAAATCAAATGAAATCTGTATTGCCGTGAATTTCGACCGATTAAAAAGAAAATGACAGGCCTCACAAGTAGGTATGGATTTATCCGACTTCCCACCTAGTCACATTTGGCATAAAGTAATTTAATAGTAGGTGGGGACCAGCACGAATCAAGACCCACACGATTAGGTATTGCATATGCCTTCTCTACAGACCACAACTGTCTACTGAGTCTTCTGCGATTTTTCTGGAAGCTTGAAGAAGGGGAAAATAGTTGATGGTGAAATTGATGAAAGGCAAAAATGGTGACAGACAATTGGATCGAGTTTCATTTTCTTTTTGGCTCTGGGTAATTTTCTTTCTACATCAGATCGGCTTCCGTTCAACGGACAACATGGATCGTCATCAATTTCATCATAGTTTCTGAAGTGATTTTTTTCTTTTCTTTTTTCTTTCTTTTTGCCTTGAGTAAATGAATAGAGAATTTGTGATTAAGATTTGAATTTTCTGGATGAACAACAGAAGAAAACTTAATATGACGTAGACATATTCATCATCAAACGATAGATAGATAGATAGATAGATAGATACTTACATACATATGTACATATACAAAAACTAAGAAAGACACAGAGAGAGAGACAGAGAGAGAGAGACAGAGAGAGAGACACAGAAAGAGAGAGAGAGAGAGAGAGAGTGTGTGTGTATGTGTGTGTGTGTGTGTGTGTGTGTGTGTGTGTGTGTGTGTGTGAACCCTATAGAAAAAATAATCAGATTAAGAAAAATGAAAAGAATCAGAAAGATAGACAGACAAAAATGAAAAGAAAGAAAGAAAGAAAAAGATAGATAGATACTCCATGGATCATTCGCTATTCATTATTTTTCTTTCTCTTACTCTCTCTCTCTCTCTCTCTCTCTCTCTCTCTCTCTCTCCACACACATACACACACACACACACATATATATTGGTTTGGTTTGGATTGATTTACCCGATAACTGAACGGGTAAGGGGGTTCATACCCCAAGGGTGTTAGAAAGTGAACCCAATAAAGCAACAGGAGTTCGACCCTATGCCACAGGGACTCCCCTATATATACGTGGTACATTCAATACGTTTCCCAACTTTTTGTATAGGCATTATAGGGAAGAACCAAAAGTCACAGGAAGCAAGGTCTGCACTATAGGAAGACTGAGGAACTGTCTTGATACCAATCTTGGTCAAATAGTCTGTGACAAGGATGGAGTTGTGGACTGGTACATTGTCCTGATGGAAATGCCACT
Organism: Sepioteuthis lessoniana; assembly: GCA_963585895.1. Lineage (NCBI taxonomy): Eukaryota > Metazoa > Mollusca > Cephalopoda > Myopsida > Loliginidae > Sepioteuthis > Sepioteuthis lessoniana. The sequence goes on from OY757922.1 coordinate 61,219,981, forward strand.
GACTCGATTTGAAGAGTGCTGGCCTCTTCTGACGGAATCTCTGCCTGAACTCCCTTAAAATCTCAACATAGTAACCCTAACTCTAACCTTTTGGCCAATCATCTCTGGTGTATTGACTTCCTTACTCCTACCACATCTCTCATCATCCCTCACAGACTCCCTGCCTTCCTTGAATCTCTTATGCCACTCAAGAACTCATGTTCAATTCATGCAAGATGGTCTAAAAGCAGTCTGAAGGATTCCATACGATTATGTGGCATTTTTTCTAAGTTTAAAACAGAATTTTATTGCTTATCGTTTTTCTAAAGTGTCCTCACGTCCAGATTGCATTTTTGAAATTCGCCAGCTGTGACTATCAGGCTTTAGTAGGGTGTATTCAAATCGCTGCTGTAGCTGTTCATTTGAACCTGAAATCATAAAAATTGGTCAGTCATCTCATAAGATGAATAGCAATAACATACTGAATTTTCAAGAGTCTACGACAATCGTAATTGTCTATACGAAAATAGTCTGGAAACTCATCGTATGCACCTCGTATATATGGTCTGGCAGAATAATTTATCAAGTTTGAATCGAATCATAATTAAACTTATAAATAGTTTAATACAAGGGTCTAAACGAATTTCTGTGGCACGTGGCAGAACAGTTTTCGTGATTAATATTTTCTTAAAACTTGATAATTTTTCCTTTGCTCCTGACCATGTCCTCCTCAGATAACGGTAGAATGTACATAAATATTTCAGTTGTATTCACTTCAGCATCAAAAGTTGAAATAATCCAATTTTATATGCATAAAAAAGAGAAGAATGAATGTTAATGAAATAATAATGAAATTGACATCGGCTTGCTTCAATTTTTTATGATGTGGAGTTGACTGAGTTTATAGAAAATTAACCCTTGCAAAAGAACATGAGGATTTTTTTTGTTTCATAACTTGAGAGAGCGGAAGATTTGTCAACTTATATTTGCATGGGGAAGATGTACCTGAGATGACAGAAAACACGCACAAATAGAAAAACAAAATGTGTGCACCCGTCTTCATTTAAATTTTAATTTGTAAAATTTGAGAAAAAACTTAAATTTCAGCGTGGAAAGTTTTTATGATTATTATCTCATTTATATTATGCCTTTTCAGTGCTGTTTGGAATTGATTGTTTGATTTTAACGACATGATAAGTCTCTTTGCTGTTATGGTTAAAGTTCTAAACTGCAAACTTGAAATCAGCGAGTCTGAAGTCCAATCGTTCTAATACGTTCACTTTCGTACAAATACCATTGGGAAAGTTAAGAACCCCCACCAGCTTTTAGTTGAATATTATCACTGCTGTCCTACAAGGTGAGCTTTGGCAAGATATAACCCTAAAAGGTTGATATACCATTGAACAAAGAAACCTAAGCAAACCAAGCCTTAACAGCATGTCAAACCGTTCAGCGTTATTTCATGACTAGAAGTTATGGAATCGTGTTAATTATACCGGGCCATTGGCCTTATAAGTACAGTATTTACCAAGATTCCGGGAGACCAGGTCGAGTCATACCAAAGACTTAAAAAATGGTACTTGATACCGCTTAGCTTAGCACTCAGCATTATAAGGTAAGAATCAAGAGTAAAGTGGAGAAATCCAGGGAATGGAGTAGCGCCCTCCCCTACACCTCGGTGTAGTAGCTTTTGAAAAGGGATCCTTCGGATTGCCCTCGACTACGGTTGATTTGGTTTGGTTTTATTCCATATCAACTATTGTAAGTTTTTTAAAGAAAATCCGGTTTATACAAATATATTAGATATATAGAATTTGTAAACATAAGTCAACTAAGTTAGAAGGTTCCACGTATCGCGATGTATCGCAAACAATTCAATTAAATATCAGTCATTTGTTTACATACGGTTAAATGACCAAACATTTTTATTTCAAATAAGTCCATTGAGCATATGTCATTTGTTTGCACTCAGTTTATGTCAAACAATTCTGTTTAACCCAGTGATGGGACTCTTCCAGGTGCTACCACTCCGGACAAGAGTGGACCGGGAGTGATGGCAATGAAAGGGTACTCCGTACTTCCTCAAGCTTCAGCGTCACTACAGCGTCCCCATAAAACTGTTTAATGTCATACACAGGACACTTGTTCGCGGGGACCTTACCACTCACCAGATATGCCATCGGCGTATACTACAGCCTCAGCCGACTGGGCTGCTTTTCTCGGATTTAGATTATATATATATATATATATATACATATTTTTGTTTGTGTGTGTTAACACTGTTTCGCCTAATATCCTATTCAGTATGCATCTGTGGAAAATCGCCACCTTAGGTAAAAAAGAAACTTGCAAGAAATTTTTATCGTCGAAATCTTTGTATCATTTGTAAGAAAAAAGATTGGAGAAAATTCTGATATGAGAATGATTTGAGTAAACTCGATGGAACAAGTGATATTTATGAAAATCGATAGCTTAAAAAGAAAGTATTTACCTGAAACGTAGAAAACTACACAAGAACATTTTTTGACGATGAAGCACTGAGATATTTAAAATGTAGCCAAATTTAGCTAATTTTTGGATTCTGATAAAAATATTTGCTTCGAAATATTATACAGCTATTTTATCAGTACAAGTTTTGTGTGTGTGTGTGTGTGTGTGTTTGTTTGTTCGTCTGTAAAGCATTACTTAGTTTGACATAAGCTCCGAAGTATTGACCGGCGTCTAAGAATAGATCAAACAAATTAGGATTTGCGGATCCTATCTTACCAAGAAGTTCACAAAGCGAGGAGTGGTCTATTTAGTATATATATATATATATATATGTGTGTGTGTGTGTGTGTGTGTGTGTGTGTGTGTGTTTGTGTGTGTGTGTACACAGAAAGAGAGAGAGAGAGAGGTCGAATGATCTTTCGGATTTGGAATGTAAAAAAAAAATGCAAAATCTGCCATTAAACAAAAGACACCAACTTGCTCTGTAGACTCTTCGATGATTAACTAATCAAACTGAATCGAAAATAAAAAAGTAACCTCCGATTCATATCCTTCACCCCAGGAACACGTTTTATATGAACAACGCCTGAAATTATTAGGGGATATGCTCGTGGTGTAATGGTTAAAACGATGATCTGCGGAACCATAGTACGTGAGTTCGAATTCTAGTCGTACTATTACGTTCACTTTTGGACAAATACCCTTGCGAAAGGTAGGAACCCCCTTGTCCCCTCCAGCTATGGGTTAAGTAGTACCACTCCTATCTTTCTACAAAGATGATTTTGGCATTAAATAACCAATCAAGGTTGATATGTCATGAAACCAAACGTTAATTTTTTTAGCTACCCAGCAAAACGACTGAACAGGGCTTAGATGGAAATCATAGCCACCTCTTCCTCAACCACAGATAAGCGTTATTGTCTACACTGGATGTGATGTAGTTCTGCCGCAATAAATAGAAAGCTTTACTTTTAGAATGTCTCTCTCATATATATATATATGTATATATATAGTGAGAGAAAGACAAAGTCAGAGACCGAGACAGAGACAGAGAAAGTGCTGTATTAAGTAAAGAGTGTCCAGTATCAGTAATAAGATATATGTAGATTTAAGTCCAAAGAGTGTACATACTGAGTTAACGACACAAGGTGACAACTAGTTTCTCCCTTATGCAATTATCAGACCAAGAGGTTCCCATGTGGTGAGTATCCTCTTATAGACTATTTTGTGTAGCAAAAGGCGGTCTAGTTTATACTGGGTTTTTTTACATCTTCGGAGATGTATTTTGTTTCCGGTCTGTGACAATTTACATGGCTATTTTATATTAATTTTGTGATTTGTCAATTTATTTATTCTATCATGTTTTTTTTTTCTGTTTCGTTTTATTTTTGTTTTAAATTGTTTCAAAATAGTTTATATGCTTTAACAGAAGCGACGGAAAATGCACTGTGACGTAGTACGTGGTGCATTCAATAAGCTTCCAGACTTTTTTGTAAAGGCATTTAAAATCGTCGTAGACTCTTGAAAATTCAGTATGTTATTGCTATACATCTTATGAGATGACTGACCAATTTTTATGATTTCAGCTTAAATGAACAGCTACAGCAACAATTGGAATACACCCTACTAAAGCCTGATTGTCATAGCTGGTGAATTTCAAAAATGCAATCTGGACGTGAGGACACTTTAGAAGAACGATATGCAATAAAATTCTGTTTTAAACTTAGAAAAAAAATGAAACAGAATCGTATGGAATGCTTCAGACTGCTTTTCAACCATCTTGCATGAATCGGGCATGAGTTTTTGAGTGGCATAAGAGATTCAAGGAAGACAGGAAGTCTGTAAGGGATAATGAGAGGTGTGAGAGGAGTAAGGAAGTCAATACACAAGAGTTGATTGGCTAAAGGGTTAGGGTTAGATTTAGGGTTACTCTGTTAAGGTTTTTAGGGAGTTCAGGAAAAGATTCCATCGGAAGAGGCCAGCACTCTTCAAATCGGCTCAGTGGCATTTCCACCAGGACAATGCACCAGTCGACAACGCCATCCTTGTCACAGACTATTTGACCAAGGTGGGCATCAAGACAGTTCTTCAGCCTCCCTATAGCCTAGACCTTGCTCCCAGTGACTTTTGGTTATTCTCTAAGCTCAAAGGCTGTCGTTATGAGACAATTGAGGAGATGAAGGTGGCTGTGAAGAAGGTCATTGACACGCTCACACAAGAGGAGTTCCATGGGGCCTTCCAGAAGTTGTTAGAACTGTACAACAAGTGCATTGCAGCCGTAGGAGATTACTTCGAAGGGGACTTGAGTTCCATGTGTGTACTATCAATAAAAGTGCCCATATGAAAAGAATCTGGAAACTTATTTAATAATCTTCGTTGAATGAAAATTATTTTTAGGCATCGAAGTGGCTTCAATTGATCTTTTTATGATTTCTGCTATTGTTGACTCCTAACACTGAGATCTCTTTTCAGAAGATATATGCTTAGTCTAGGTGGTCTGTGTGATTGTATGTTTTTTATTTTACTATTTATGTTTCAACCAAAATTTGTCCATCCTATTTCAAAGCGGTGTTTTGAGGATCGTTTAGCTGATCGTTTTTGGAGACACTTAATCTATTCGACTTCTTGTATTTCTATTATTTCTATCATATTATTCAATGCGTTTTTCTCAATATATATATATATATATATATATATATATATATATATATATTTTATCGCATAGATTTCTTTATATATATTCTTGTAAATATACGTATATAGAATAGGATATTTGAATAAATCAATAATCTGTAAATAAATTGATGATATAAATTCTAAATGAAAAATAAATAGTATAAATTACATAATATCTTTTTATTCTTGGTTAACTTTAAAAACTTTTAGTTTTAGTGGTAGTGGTGGCTGTCTGGAAGAGAGAAGATGTAGGGAAACAAAAATCTAGGAAGGAAGCAAGATTAAAAAAGACAGGGATATAAAAGTGACATATGACACTTCCTGTGATAATCCAAAGGTAGGAAAAGTGAAAAGAGATATGTACATTGAAAATAAAAAAATAGAATAAAAAAATATTCGAATTGTATGAAAGCAGCTGACATATAGAGAGTATAGAGCCATCAGTAGGATCTCATTTTAAAGGAATTTTATCTCAGAGAATATTTACATAAAAACCAACGTGGTTATGCTCCTAAAATCTAGATTTTCTCATTTTTTTCTATGCTAAAATCCTTATATATATATATATATATACATATATATATATATATATATAAGTGTGTGTGTGTGTGTGTGTGTGTGTGTGTGTGTGTGTGTGTGTGTGTGTGTGTGTGTGTGTGTGTGTGTGTGTGTGTGTGTGTGTGTGAGGTCACTTAACCTTATTTTGCCCAATATTCGATTCAATTTACATCAATATACAACGGGGGAAAATCGACACAAAAAAAAAAAAGATTTTGTTTATATTTTTATTGTCAAAATTTTTGTGCCATTTGAAAGAAGAAAGATTGGAGAAAATTCTCGTATAAAAGTTATTGGAGTAAACTTGATAGATTCTTATGGTATTTATAACAATTTATAACAATTGAGGGCTAAAGCATTATTTCTATGTATATATTTACCCAACTCCTTCATCACAAGCAGAAGGTGACACAAGGTCAATTTTTAAACTAGTTTACATTCCGGATTTCTTTTCTTCTAGTTTAGTTTACATTCCGGATTTCTTTTCTTCTAGTTTAGTTGTCTAAATAAGACAAAACACAGGTTTTCCCAACAATTTACCCATAGATAAAGAAGAAGAGATTAAGTAGTGTCTCTCCCAAGGGAATTAGCACGAAATGAAATCCAAACAGCCTCGCTCAGGATTTCAACTTTGGTCATTGATTTCGTTTCCTACAGCGATAATACAAACGCACCTCATTTATATGTAAGGCTTCACCCACTCACCCCTCCACCACCATCTTAAATAACGAGAGAGTTTGATCTTGTCTAAGTGTCCACAAACTTTCGATGACTGGGGAAACACTTAAAGTGAGTCTGATATTTGCTGTGAGCTCCATATTTCTCTCCTTGTACCCAAGTAAATTAATCATTGTAAATTGCTTGAATTAATAGTTCGCGACAGGTTTATGTAGCCTGAGTTTTTAGATGAAGGACTTTCATTATTATTTTTGACATTTTTTTCTTTCTAATCTCATTGTTACTTTTATCACAATACTCTCAGTCGATATGATACCACTTCTCTTGCCTCTTATCAAAACATTCTTGAATGTGTTTTTTAGGTCAGATACTAAAAGTAAAGTGCCATCTTTCCGGTACATTAACAAACTGATATTGAAGTCATTGGGGGGTAGGAAAGTACAGGAAGTACCCGTTTTAACTTTACGGTATATTAAAAGTTTCTTCGTTTTTTACAGTTGTTTACTGCAAAACTTATGTTACGCGCACATTTCAAATTATCTATGATTCTGTTGTAATGTTAATATGCTGACTTATTTCTTCTGACATGTTTTACTAGGAAGTTATCGCGAGTAGATGAAGTCGGCAAACCTCTGTAGTTTTCATCTTATATATTTTTATATTTATTTAGTTTTACTAATTTTTATTCATTACTTCCCAACCATTTCTGTCACAGTTAGTCTTGAATTCAGATGGATAGATTGATTTTAATGGTATGTCAACCGTCTAGGATTATTTTATGCCTAAAAGTTAGAGTATCACGTTCATTGTACATATATATTTCCATTTGTTATGAAAAAGTTTTGTAAAAGTTGTTTTACGCAAAAATATGATATCAAGTGTTCATATCTAATAATTTGATAATCTAATGATTTGCACACACTTGTACGGTTTCAAGTCTTTCTATCAAATTTCAATAATAATATGGTTTCAAGTTATTATTTCCATTTAACAATAGTCATATTTTTGCAAATGAATGCATGTGATCTAACTTTACGCTCTGTCATCACTTCAGATAAATAATGGATCATTCCGTTTTCATTGAGAGGAAAAAAAAGAAAAAGAAAACGAACACACAGCAGGCGATGGAAAAAAAGAAACCAAATATTAAAAAGAAAGAAAGAAAGAAAGAATTAGATAAATAATGGACCTCTCAGTTATGATTGTAGGGGGGGAAGAAAAGGGAAAAAAGACGTTTTGCACCAAAGAAAGAAAGAAAGAAAGAATTTGATAAATAATGGACCTCTCCGTTATGATTGTAGGGGCGGGGAGAAAAGGGAAAAAAGACGTTTTGCGTCAAAGAAAGAAAGAAAGAAAGAAAGAAAGAAAGAAAGAAAGAAAGAAAGAAAGAAAAACATTATATTAGACGCTAATCCTCTACATAAGTAGAATGGAATGGCAGAAAAAAAGGAAGAAAAGAGAGGAAAAAAACGGAGCACAAAGGAAAAAAAGAAGATAGATAGATAGATAGATAGATAGATAGATATGAGTAAAAGAAAGAAATGAAGAACGCATCCGTGTGTATTATTAAACTGAGCAATAAATAAAGGGAGTAAAACTTTTGTTTTTATGCATATTATTTATCTCTAATTAGGTTGTTTACAAACAGGTTCCGTTCGCAGTCCCTTGCTAGAAGTATATACAGGAAGCTTTCAAAAAAAAAGCAGCTCAGATTTGCGAAACTTACTGCAGAAATGGAGAAGCCAAAATTGAAGATGAAAATTTCTCAAGTGGAGATCGGATATCGGGGTTTTATGGCCACAGCATCTATAAGGTCCCTAAAAGATTGATGAATACATGATCAAGAAACCATCAAAAGTACAGAATTTAGTGGTTGAAAACAGGAACCCCCAAATGGTCCTATAATTTTTAATTAGCAGTTTTAGAAAAGGAAGACAGAGTGGGAAGATGGTTTCTAATTATATTACTCAGAATAACAAAAAAAAATTAATAAAAAAAGACAGAAATAAAATGAAAAAAAAAAAGAAAAAAGTGGGGAAATTATGGTACGTGTAAATTTAACTAGAAAAAAGTATGAAATTGTAATCTCACTTCTTAACCATTGGCAATCACTCTCTTACATCAGTGAGTAGCTATCTCAGCATGTTCTTATTTATTTATTATATTTACCCAACGTCTCCAGTACGAGCAGGATGGGGCACAAGTTCAATACTTATGCTGAGTTTTCCTTCTCCTAAACTAGTTGCCAAAGCAAGGATTGAGAACCAAGCCTGCTCATTTACGCAAAGCTAGAGGAGGGGTTGATGGATTCATGCCTTTCCCAAGGGAATTAACCTGAAATGAAATGCCAACAGCCTCGTGCAGAATTTGAGCTAGGGCCGCTTAGTCCATTTCTCATGACAACTGCAACATCGTGTGAAACTCCAAAATAATTATTATATATATGATACGTATGAATTGTATGTTACATATGAATTGTATATATTTTGCATCAATTGTATAAATGTTCTGCATGAATTGTACGCATATTTTGAATCAGTTGTATATATATTGCTCATAAACTGTATTTATGTTACTCTTAAATTGTAAATATGTTATGCATAAATTGTATATATATATTTTACATCCATTGAATATATATTTTGCATAAATAGTATATATATATATATATATATATATATATATATATATATATATATATATATATATATATATATATTGCATCAGTTGTACATATATTACGCATGAATTACATTACGTATAGATTGTATATATCTTTGGCATAAATTGTATGTATGTTTGAAATAAATTGTATATGTTTCACATAAATTGTATGTTTCGCGTAAATCGTATATATATTTCGAATCAATTTTATATATGTTACTAATAAATTGTATAAATGTTATGCATAAACTTCATATATATATATATATATATATATATATATATATATATATATATATATATATATATGTATGTATGTATGTATATATAAATATATATATATATATTTATATATATATATTTATATGTATGTATGTATATATAAATCTATATATATATATATATATATATATATATATATTATGCAAAAATATATATGTTTCGCTTAAATATATATATATATATATATATATATATATATATATATATATATATATATTTCGCTTAAATATATATATATATATATATATATATATATATATATATATATATATATATATATATATATTATGCAAAAATATATATGTTATGCAAAAATATATATCAATTGTATATGGGTTACGCCCAAATTGTATATATGTTACACATAAATTGTATGTATGTTTCGGATAAATTGTATATGTTTGGCATAAATTGTATACATTCTTTCTTAAATTGTGTCAGCTAAGTTGTGTGTATGTCACACATCGATTGTATATATGTCATACATCGATTGTATATATGTCACACATCGATTGTATATATGTCATACATCGATTGTATATATGTCATACATCGATTGTATATATGTCACACATCGATTGTATATATGTTACTCATAGACTGTATTTATGGTACGCATTAATTGTATATGTATTATGCATAAATACATTGTAAAATCACTGGTTTTAAACGTTTATCGATTTTCAGGACTGTTTTATTATTAATGTACAGCCATTCCTTGTTTTTATCTAATTGTATATTATATTTTGTTACTTGTTTTAGTTTTACCGTTAAGATAGAAGTATGATACAAACACTAACCCTTCCCCTATTAAAAATACATTACAATTTCTTTAATTAACAAGAATGTGTCAGGAAAAAAAAAGGAAACGCACTTTTGAGTATGTTAAATGAATTATAGTGAAATCATTTCCGATGAATTTTTCAATAAAATCAATCCTCGAGCATTTTTATAGTAAATCATTTTTATAGTAATATTATTTCTAATGCATTTTATTGGCAACATAATTTCGAATGCTTTTAATAGAAAATTATTTCCGGCGTTTTTTATTGTTAGATTATTTCATTGTTTTTTATAGCTAAATTATTTCCAATGCATTTTTATTGTAAAACTATTTCTAATGCATCTTTATTGTAAAATAGTTTCCTGTGCATTTTTATAGTAAAATTATTTTCAGTGAATTTCAATAAAAATCATTTCCAATTGATTTTTATAGTAAGTAAATTCTTCAAACTGGAGACGTAAAATAATTACATTGAATGATTGTAAAGTGAAGACTTAACAATTCAGATGAAAAAAATGTTTTAAGAGTTTTTCTCTTAACTTTTTTGATAGTTCTCAACAAATCTCAGTGAATTTTCTCAGAAAACAGGTTTAACTTCATAAAATCGTTTCCAAAATCGTATAATTTGTAATTTATTTTCTGTAATGCATCATTTATCTTTTCTTGCAAAACTTATGAATTGTAAGCGTTTACTGTAAATTTTCTACCGACAACAAACATTGTAAAAGAATTTGAATTTAGAGTATTCCTTCTCTTAGACTAGTTGCCTTACCAAAGTTAAAAAAAAAACAGTATGCAAAACTATTTACTTATAGATATGGGCTGGGAGGTTCCAAAGTGAAAGCTAAACAGCTTTGTTCAGGATTTTGGACTCGGGTAGCTGAGTTCTTTTCCTACGACGATAACCGTTATGCTAAACGTATTTCCGTCAAGACTGTAAAATAACCATTGATTCGATAAGTTAGATATGTCTAAGAGATTTTTGCCATTTATCAATTCATCTTGCTGTGTTCATAATCTGTCTTAACCTTTTTCCTGACTAAGAACACGTAATTCATTTATAGATAATACTGCTTTAACAGTTCTTCTAAATAATATGAAACAGATACAAAATTTCCTGTTTTTAACATCATTAAATCCTCAAAATATTTCCCTAACTTTTTAAGACCTTACTTTTTTGGTAAATCATGCTTTCTCTCATTAAATAAATAGATGGACAAATGAAATGGAAAAGAAAAACATCCCAGTCCTAACTCGAGGAATTTTTGTTGCCATATATCTGTTTGAAGGCAGCTGGCGTCTAACCTAGACAACGCTGAAAAATAGATCAATCAAAAATCATTCTTAAAAAAGACGCATCGAAGAAATTCTAATAATTTAGTCCTGTTACCTATGCAGCGTTTTAAAAGTATATGATAGCAGCAGAAACAGTGGAAGCAGTAACAGCAGCAGCAGTCGAAGAAATAAAAGACAAGAGCTCCTTAGCTTCTGTCTCTGTTTGGGGCCAGGTTTATCGCCTGTCACCTGAGACACCTCTTTCTAGGGGAATGTCAACGGGGCCCAAGGCATTTTTGGAACCGCGAGGTGTGTGTGGGCTACGGTCTTGCGATTGTACCCACAATAAAAATGGCCATGTCCCTAACTCACGCGTTTGTGGCGAACTCGACAACTAACCGTTTGTTCGGATTAGCTCAAGGGATATAAGATATTGCTAGCCACGCACACACACAAGTCAAATCAAAATTAGTCACGTTTGTAGTGGGATTCATGGTACTGGCAACCGAAATTTGGTTTCTCACTTTAGTCGTATATGGGTACGATAACTCGTGCCAACATTAAAAGAGTGAATGAAAAAAACAATTCGGAGAGGAGAAAATGTTGCATATTTTAATATATCTTCGCACAGAACAAATGGGAGAACAATTCCCGACGAATTGACTACATACTTTATTTTCTGAACAAATGACAATGAAATGCAAAATTGTATTTCCCCAGTCGGCTGCGAGTGGAGGCGTAAAATAAACTGACTGCACCTTTGCAGAAGGGTAAGACCCCCCACCTCCAACAAGTGTCCTGGATATAACACTAAACAATCTGATGGTGAGGCTCAAGTAATGTTGGATCTTTGGGAAATGCGGAGCACCCCTTCATTGCCATCGCTCCCAGGTCCACTCTAGTCCGGAGTGATAGCACCTGATAGGGTTTTATCAAATAGAACTAAAATGCGTACTAATGCTAAACTGAATTACTTGAAAGAGAACTGTTTTGATATCCAAACTGCGTACTTAAGCTAAACTGAATTGTTTGAAATAAAATTGTTTGAATAAGAACAGTTTGACTAAACTGAATCGCTTAAAACAGAAACGTTTTTGACAATTAAACTTTTTACTTACATTTAAACTGCGTACTTATGCTAAACTGAATTGTTTGACATGGAACAGTTTTAACACGTAAACTGTGTACTTATGCTAAACTAAATTTTTCGAAATAGAACTTATTCGACATTTAACTGTGTGCAAACAAAAACTATACTTATACAAAACTAAATTGTTTGAAGTAGAGCTGTCTGACTAAACTGAATAGCTTGAAATAGAAATGTTTTTGACAATTAAAATGTGTGCTCACGCTAAACTGAATTGTTTGAAATAGAACTGATTATTTGAATAAATATGGATTTGACATTAAATAACCTACATATGTTGATATGCTATAAAACCCAAACAAACAAACAAAATTGTAGATAGAGTATATTAAAAAAGTCCCAAGTGGTTGGCTGAAAAATCTGTTGCATACGTATGTATAAGAGATTTAGAAGTTCTGTTAAGACTAAGATGTTTAAGAAATGTAATGCCCAATGCTATCTTGCGCAATGCGATACAAGGTTCAAGAAGACAGAAACACATACACGTGAGTGCCAATTTTCAGTTTAAGTAAAATGAAAGTTTGACCTTAGAGTGCCCTTCATTGAAATGCAGGTTTGATCACGCCACCCTGTGACCATTAACAGAACTATTTGGCAGACGAGGGAGGTAAACAGTTTTGTTTCACTTCCTGCTGAGTTGAAGCAATCTTCGGCAGTCAAGAAATGCAATACCCACACGTTTCACCCAAGTGTCTCATATATGTCTCAAAGGTAAAATAATATTTGTGAAATGAATATTTGTATCGATTTGTTTTGGTGTTTTTAATGGCATATCAACCTTCTTGGGTTATTTAACATCAAATCCATCCTGATAAAAGAACAGATATGGTACTATTTAACCCACAGATGGGAGGATAATGGGTTTCATACCTTTCCCAAAGGTATTTGTCCGAAAGTAGACGTAAGAACGCTTACAGCGATTCTGTTGTCCAAAGTTTTAACCGTTACACTACGAGGACCACCCCCGTTTGGCACATGTATATCAATCAGTTTTGGTGTTTTTAATGTAAGCATATTATTGTTTTAACTCAGTTCCATGTTAACTTTCTCTTAAAACTGTTGATTTAACTACAACAAAGAATTCAGGAAACCTCTTATAAGAAATTTATTATTTAATCCCAAATCCATTTTATATATATACATATATATAATTAAGTTAGCCTACCGTAGTCTAGGGCGACTCAAAGGCTCTCTTTTCAATAGCTACTACACCGAGGTGTAAAGGAGGGAGTAGCTCCTTCCCCTGGATTCCTCATGATCCGTATCTTATAATGCTGAGTGTTAAGCAAGGATGCATCAAATAACATTTTTTAGTCTTTAGTATGTCTCGACTTGGGATTGAACCCTGTTCCCCTGGACCATTTGTGAACACTAAAAGTTGGCCGATCGTTGTCAAGAGTGACTCAAAAGATCCCTTTTCAATAGCTACTACATCAAGGTGTAGAGGAGGGCATAGCTCCTTCCCCTGGATTGCTGCACTTGCCCTGATCCATAACTTATAATGCAGGGTGTTAAGCAATGATGCATCGAATATCATTTTTTGAGTGTTTGGTATATTTCAACCTGGGATTGAACCCTGGTCTCTCAGGCCATTTATAAA